>OZ030011.1:116694747-117087247 GCA_964023405.1 Apodemus agrarius | reverse complement strand
CGGTGTCTTAGTTAGGATTTTACTGCTGTGAAAGACAAGGTAACTCTTACAAGTACTATTTAATTGGGGCTGGCTTATAGGTTCAGAGGTTCAGTCCATTATCATCAAGATGGGAACATGGTATAGGAGGAGCTGAGAGTTCTACATCTTCATCTCAAGTGCACCAGAAGACTGGCTCCCAGGGAACTAGGATAAGGATCTTAAAGCCTACGCCCACAATGGCACGCCTTCTCCAACAAGGCCACACCTCCTCATAGTGCTGCTCCCCGGGCCAGCCATATTCAAAACATCACATCTGGATAGTTTCTGTCAATTTGACATAAGGTAGAGTCATTTGGGAAGAGGAAACTTCAACTAAGAAAAGGCTCCCACAAAAATGGCCTGTGGGGAAGCTTATGGTAGGTACATTCTTGCAATTAGTAATTGATGTGAGAGGGTCCAGACCATTATGGGTGGTGCCACCAGTGGGTGGGTAGTCCTGGAGTGAGCAAGCCATGGGGAGCAAGCCAGTAAGCAGCATTCCTCCATGGTCTCTACATCAATTCTTGCCTCCCAGTGGCTGACTCGGCTTTTCTTGGATGGTGGACTACAAACATAATCCTTTCCTCTCCACATTTCTTTTGGCAATGGTGTTTTACCACAGCGTTAGGAAGCCATAAGACACAGACACTATCAACACACAGCTTGTATTCTCCATTAGTCTCCCACTTCTCCATAGTCATTTAACCCATTCCATATCTATCTATCTATCTATCTATCTATCTATCCATCCATCCATCCATCCATCCATCCATCCATCTATCTATCTATCTATCTATCTATCTATCTCCATAGCGGGGTTTTGGCTCTACTGAGCATCTGTTTGAGGCCTGGAGATCTGCCCATTAATATCAGGCCCATGTTAGTTAATTTTCATTGTCAACTGGACTGAATTACAATGCCCCAGATGCATTATCTATGAAGGTGTTTCCAGAGCGGCTTAACTGAGGAAGTAAGACCCACCCTGATATGGGTAGCACCATCCATGGCCTGGGGTCCCAGCCTGAATAGAAAGGGAAAAGAAAAAAGCCAGCAAACCACCAGCATTCAGCTCTCCTGACTTCCTGTGACTACAATGAGACCAGCTGCTACCACACACCCTGCCTTGATGGACTGCCTCCATTCTTAAAGTGTGATCCGTAATAAGGTCCTCCTTCTGTCTTTAAATTGGCATTGCCAGATATTCTGTCACAGCATGAGACGAGCAGCCCATATAGGTTCTTTGTCTGTCCTCAGGTCCTCTGCTGACTTCCTAGCATAACTGGGAAAAACCAAGACTCCCAGGAAATTTGGTCACTTCCTGTCAACTAGCACCAACCTCTCTGGTGTGACTGACGTTAAAGACAACCATCACATCTGAACCCTACCCTTGTTGCAGATGTAAACTCACCTACTAGTACCTGCATCTGGAGGTACTCTCATCCACCCGGACTAGTGGGATCCTCCCTGAACCTGTCTTTTCCACATGCTCTGGTCTTTCTCGTAACCTCCCCATTGGCAAGTGATAGCTGTGGGTTGATGTTGGGCAAACCCCATTTCCCAAGCAAGACTCACTCTTCAAACTAAAATTCACAGAAGCACAACTGGAGACCAGGCCAGACCCTGAGTTCTACCGTTCTCTTGATCTGTTCTATTTGATGACCTGAATCCAGGCCTCTCCCAATACCACAAAGAAATAGTCTTCTTCCATTACCAATCTTCCCTAGAGGCATTATTGCTTCCCAGTAGCACAAGTCCAAAAGCACTACTGCTTCAGATGGGACTGGCTTCCTTGGTCTCTTAGTGGGGGCCATGCTTGCTTGCTTGCAAGACATAGTCCCTGGCATTAATTTTTTTGTTTTGAGACAGGGTTTCTCTGTGTAGCCCTGGCTGTTTTGGAACTCACTCTGTAGACCAGACTGACCTTGAACTTAGAAATCTACCTGCCTCTGCCACCCAAGTGCTGGGATTAAAGGTGTGTGCCACCACTGTCTAGCTCATCATTAATATTTTACTGGGGGCTAATTCTTTGCTTCTTATGCTAGGTTTTAGGCCACAGCATTCAAGGGATGAGCAAATCTCATCAAAGTTGCTAAGTCTGCTCTTATCTTATTTTATCAGGTTTTTACCCACTACTAAGCCTCTCCATCTTCCCATGAGGAAGAACCTCACCACAGTAGTCACACAAAGCACAGGAAAAGTCAACATCTATCCTGTTCATTCACTCATCTACCCATTGCACAGACTGACAGCTATGGCCCAGTTTATGACAGGCACCGCATTAGGCTCTTGGGTATGAGGAGAAGTCAGTGAAACCACACTCAGAGAGGTCACTTGTTGAAAGGAAGAGAGAGAGAGAAAGAGAGAGAGAGAGAGAGAGAGAGAGAGAGAAATACGTGTCCACATCAAGAAAATCTGATGGTTCTTTTAATCACCCCAAATGAACTGCCTGCCTAAGAGCCAGACTGATTTTTTTTTTTTGATGTTAGACTCACATTTTGCTTGTTTTTATTCTGACCATTATATGTGACCGAAAATAATCTTGGCATGGCTGGCTCCTTCTTGTCATTCTAATCTCGTATTAAATGTCCCTTCCTCTGAGAAGCTTTCCCCAAATGCCTTGATCTAACGTGGCCCTGGTCACTCCCCATCCCATCATCCTGTCTCATTGTTCCTATGGCATTTAGCAGTGCCTGGCCTTTTCTTGCTTTGTTCATCGCCCCTCTGCTTGGAGATGATTGCCTGACTACTCTACTCCAGTGCTATACCCCCTGAGCAGGGACTCATTTCATCCAGGTCTGTTGCAAAAATGAACGAACAGAAAGAATGCCAGAACTGTGGTTCCCACCCTCCGGGGGCCCTTGAATGTCACACCAGGGCACTGGGAGCCATGTTTAATACATTCCCCCAGCCTCACTGACATCATTTGTTTGTTGACCCTTGATAAAGCCCCATAGGAGAAATGAAATGTCACACAGCTATGTCTTGGCCCAGAATGATATCAACACAGTATTAATGGTTCCCATGCTAATCAGAACATCTAATTAGTAAAGAGACCTAAGTTACTATGAGTAGAAACATGGCAGAATTGTGACATGAGAATCGGATACTTAGAGGGCAACGATGTGGAAGGCCAGGGGCCAGAGTCAAGTGTGAGCCATGGACTACAAACATCTGTGGTCTTCTGAGTACCTGGCTGGAGTTCAAGCAGCACCCCCTCTCCAGGCCACACCAAAACACTCACACTGGATTTCAGTCCACTGGCCTGTCTGAGCAGTAGATAAGGCAGCTCAGCCATGAAAATATTGCTTATAAAGGGAAGCATGCCCTGGGAGAGGAGCCATTTCAACAAAAGCTGAAATTATTATTCGCGGCACAGATACGGTGTATCCTCAGGCTTGCTATTATCACATGGATCAGGCTTCTGACACCAGCAATCTTCAAAGGGGCTAATGAAAATGTGCAAAGTGTAAACTCATCAGTGAGGTACCAGTGTACGGCTTTTCATTTATTCTCAGACTCCGAAAGACGCAAACGACATGAGTGCTTATCCCTTTGGAGGCTCTGACCTTTGGACAGCCTGAATTAAAGGTGCCACATAAAACCCCAGTCCTGTCACTTCACTTGATCAAATGACTGGCCGTGGCCATGCAAAACCTCAGGGTCAAAACAGAACCATCCAGGCTAGCAGAGACAGCAGCTGCCAAGGCCAAAGGTGCCATTATGCCATTATCTGATCTCTGAGCCCTGGCATGTCCCTGCAACCAGATGTCCGAGCCTCTGATCCACACAGGGCACGGAGGCTATTATGACTTGAGGGCTCTGAGTAATGCAAAGGAAAAAGGCTTCCTGCCGGCCAGGCCAGTTCATGGAACCCTAGAGTGACTACCTGAAGGGGTTCAGGGAGAATGATAGATCCTTACTTTTTCCTGCATTCTAGGGAAGCAGTGGGGGTTGGGGGAAACCTACTCATACCATGGGTTGTTTCGTTTCTCTGACAGAAGTGATTCAACAAGAGACAAGCAATCCCTGCTGCCCAGCCTGACTGATGTGATGACCTCTATTTCTGTTGGCCAAGTGTAAGACGAGCACTGGATGGCGGTGTGTGCTGTGGCTCTCCTTGCTTGTGTACTTTCAATCTAACCAGTGTGTGGCTTGGTTTAAAAATTAGATGAGCTGCTGAAAATTTAATTAAAATGTTGAACTTGGGGTCGAATTAAAAGCCAACGAGATGTAGACATTCTGTAGCAGGGATTCAATCTACCCCCAGATGGCTCAAGGAGTTAGGAGCACATTCAAATCCCCAGGTACCCATACCAAGATTCTGATTCCACAGATCTGAGAGTAGGGTAGTGAGTGGGTCTGTGGTTCAGCAAGGTTGCAATAATTAGACTTTTCAAAATATTTTCAAAACACTTGGTAGTACGAACTACCATCAAAATGCCTAATTTTATACCCAGAGATTAGTGCAGCTTTCACCCTTCCTCATAGTTCTTGTCTCTGAAGATTCTTAGCTGCTCAAAGTAAAATAAATAAATAAATAAATAAATAAATGACTGTGGAGTGCTAAACAGAAGCCACTCCCCCTCCCATACACACCATTTTAAGGCTTAGAGAGCATCCTGGAAGAAGGTGATTGTGAAAGCCAGAGGTTGGAGACATCAGCTGCAAAATATGGTCTTCTGGGTGTGACAGGGCTGTTGTTCTCATGAACTCAAAACAGCTATGACTGCCTGTACAGTATCAAACCAGTTAACTCATGAGATTCTAAACCTAGCTGAATAGCCTACTGTCCGATGAATTCTGGGAGAGAGGGAATGCATTTTCTCCAGGGATGTGGTCCATGCTCCACTGGATGGTCCTCCATCCATAGGCAGCAATAATTGGACTCAATGGATTATGTCTTAGTGTTCCTGCTATTGTAATTAAACATCATGACCAACAGAAACTTGATGAGGAAAGGCTTTATAACATCTTACAATTCTCAGGCCACACTCTGCCACTTGGGGAAGTCCCGGCAGCAACTCAAGGCAGGAACCTGGAGGTAGGAGTTGATGGAGAATCCATGGAGGAGTGCTGCTTGCTGGCTTGCTCCTCATGGCTTTCTTAGTCTGCTTTCTTATAGCCTCCAGGACCACCATCCCAGGGTTGGCCCCACCCACAGTAAACTGGACCCGCCTACATCAGCTATGAATCAAGAAAACGCACCTCAGGCCAATGGAGTAGGGCAGTTTTCTCAGTTAAGGTTCTCTTCTCAAATGGCTCCAGCTGTGTCAAGTTGACATGACACTAGTTAACGTGTGTTATTTGAAGAAGTAAAATGTAAGAAGAGAACATGAAATTGGGAGGAGAATCTGAGGGATAGGGTTCCAAGAGAAGTTAGAGAGGGATAATGAAGGGTGGATATGATCTAAATACATTATACCCACCGTGTAAAATCACCAAAGAACTGGAGACAACATGTAAGAATAGCAATTGGTAGTGTTTCCTCATTAATGCAGTAAGCAACAGCTAACGATGGGGTGAGTAACTGCTGAAATTCCAAGGTAGTAACAAGGCGATCAAGAACCTTTGAAAATATCCACAGTGGGCTGAGGGTGTAGCTCACTGGCAGGAGTCTGACTAGAAAGGACCTGGGTTCTATGCCTAGCACTGCAGCTAAGATGAAATGCAGTTGTATATGACTCTGTTATGGCTAGTGAGGTCTCACTACCTCTGCTCCACACACAACAACCTGCAGCAGCGGCAGCGTGTCTGTAAGGGGAAAGCCTGGGCCCTTCCTGCTGCAGCTTTGCTGTGGGCATCCTCAGTCTGGCTGCAGGAAAAGGAATAGCCGTTTCCCACAGTCTCTCAGGAAAAGGATCGCAAGGTGCTTTACTTTGTGCCTCGTCTGCACATGGTAACCAAACCCTACCGGAGAGCACGGGGCACGGGATCCGCTTGGGGAGACACACTGGGTCTCTTCTCTGATGCCTCTCACACTTGAAACCTAATTTGTACCCTTGTTGGGTTCTGTTCACCACTCCCCCACCTTAGGGACATAGCTCTGTCTTTGTCCTCTGGGTGCTGACCCTTACAAACCCATCCCAGGGGCGTCTGCCCTTCGGTTTAGGATGAGGTTTGGTCAGGGGGAGGCACTGATCAGAGAAGTGAGCGATTGTGCGGAGAAACACTGGGGTTATCCAATTTCTGGTTCTTCCTGGTAGTTCTAGCTCCTGATAGATTCTTGCTCTATACCACCATTCCTTGCTCTGTCTACTAGACCTCAGTGTTGTGTGCTTCCTGCTACGGCTGGGTTCTAAAGGTTCCATTTCCTACCCATAGTCCTTTATAAAGCTCCTTGTCTGTGTCTCTTGTAGTCCTTCTACTTGTTCAATGTTTGCCAGGGCCCCCTCTGATCTGATGGCTAACCAGTGTTACCTCAGGGTCCTCATCCACGGAAGAGACATACCTCCAGGGAATCGTGAGCATTGGGCATAGCAATAACTCAGGAAGGGGTTGAGCAGGGTGCCTGGGCCAGAGATGAGTTCTTGGTGAATCTGCTGTTACGACAGAGCATCGGGTTGGCTCTGGGTATTGAGGACAAGTAACTGTACCTCGTTCTTGACCAGAATAAAGAGATCTTCTGGTGTCACAGAGGTCTCTGGCTGGCTCTTAGGTGTGTTTTCCAGGCAGCAAGCCATTCTTAACAAAAGAAAGCTGGCAGAGCGGGCCCAGAGGACGGAGTGAGGTTTGTGGGTTCCCTCTGCATCTACTTCCTTCCTCATCTTGGCAATAAACCTGACATGTGCCCAGTCTTTATATCCAATTTCACATTGGCTCAGCACAGCATTGTGAAGTAGGCCTTATTACACAGCTTAATTTTTTTTTTTTTTTTACAGAAAATGGTTTCCAGATATTAAGAGATTTATCCAAAGTCATACACTGCTGAGTACCATAACTAGGCACCCTTCTCAAGTTCTCTAGGCAGTGACTCAGATTAGTCCCCAACAAAAGACCTGAGATGAAAGATACAAATGATCTAACAAAGACCCCGCACTTGGGAGCTAGAAAAATAAGCCCTGCCACAGAGAACTAGAAAGGGCACTGAAAAGATACAGCCGCATGTCTCCTAGTCACCAGGTATATGCGGCGGCTTCATCACATGATTTAATGTTAATGATTTCAGTTTAAAATGCAGAGATAGAGGACTGAAGAGATGGCTGAGGACCTGTGTTCAGGGTCTCCACACCCACACAGAAGCTGGGTATGGCAGCATGAGCCTGTGATGTCAGCAGGGGATGCAGACCAGGTGGCTCCTTGTGCCTGGTTGGCCAGCTGGTCCAGCTAAATCAATGAACTCCAGGTTCAGTGAGAGACTCCTTCTTTAAAAACAGGGTGGGGATCAACTGTGAGTGATACCTGACACTGGCAACTGGCCTCTAAATTCTCATTTATACACATTGTCACACACACACACACACACACACACACACACACAAACACACACACACACACACCTCCTACTGTGTGCCCTTAGAACAGCATATACACAAAATGCAAACAAACAAAACCACCACTCAATCTCCATGGATTTAAAATAGAAAACACAGCATGTTCCTACTCTCAACAGAAACGCCAGTATTTCATGCGCCAAGCCTCAAATGTTAATCTCCCTAAATAAATGCTATCTGAAACTCAACTTAATATATCATCAATCAATAATGCCTACTATAATCTACATGTTTTTATCCTTCAAAATTAATATATAGAAGGAGGTTGGAGGATTTTGAAGGTCATTGGGCCATAGGGACAGAATCCTCATGAATGAATTAGTACTCGTTTCATAGACGCCCCCTATTGGAGGCCTCGCCCCTTCTACCATGTGGGGACATAGCAAGAAGATGCAGCACATAATCCAGAAGTGGGCTCTTTTAGATACCAGTGGCCTTGAACTTGGATTTCCCAGCCTTTAGAACTGTCATACATAGCCCTGCTATTTATAAGCCATTGGGTTTATGATACTGTATTACAGCAACCCAAGGACTACCAAGGCAATGCCAAGTTTTATTACCCTACCCTTGTAATGGGAACTCCTGGCTCAGTTTAAATGCTTAATATTGACACCCAAGCCCCTCCCTTCCTAGTCTTTTAAATGCTTCATGGTCATTAATTCCTACTCTGCCCCTAAAAGAAGACAGATGTTATTAGCTGTACTTCACAGGTGAGGAGACCAGCCAAAGAAAGGTTAAACAGCTTGTCAAAAGATAAAGAGGAAACCAGAATTGTAACCAGGCCTGGCACCAAGGCTATCCTAGCCTGGGGGCGAGGGGGCAGGGATCTAATTTCCTGAATAGACTCTGAGACCTCACCACCTTTCTCGAATTTTCTCTGCTAACAAAAAGCAACTCATCCCAGTGTTTGTTCTGCCAAATATCCACTTAGTCCCAGGCATGCAGATAGGCCTACCACCAATGATTAACTTAAAGAGGACCAACATAACATAGGACCCACCTCTGTGAGGGATTACATAGGCCCTGCTCCTATCAGAAATGACACAGGCCCCACTCCCATCACAAAGAAGGCCCTTCTGTCAGGTAAAAGAATGATATGCACTGCTGTGTGAATAAGGGGGAAGCAAATCCATTCTGAATAAATTGAATCAGGCTTCACAGAGTACAGGGAACCTGTTCATAAAACATTTGCTAACCATTAACTACAGTCCTGCTATTAAATGCTGTTAATGGCAGCTCCTCAGAACAGTGCCTCACCAGCCTAGCTGCACCTTTAATGGGCTGGCTGCTGTCAACATGACACCCGGGGCCCAGGCTCAGCACAGCTGGGGTGATGTGTTTAAGCTAAACAGCTCTCCTGATTAGTTCCGGTGCTTGGGACCCAGCAGGTCACCTCTCTCCAAGGGAAGCCTCTGCCAGCCCTGGAGACAGCCAATTTTGTAGAACCACCTGGCTCTGTATTGTGGCCCTGTGTCTTTCTATCCATCCACCCAATCCCTACATTTCTCGGCCTGAGTTGTGGCAGTGTGATCCATCCTGTGGCCAAAGGACTGAGGAGGCTGCTTGGAGACTAGCACTCTTTCTTCTGCGAGGCTTCTTCTGCATTCACTCTGAGCTTCCTAGTCCTTTTATTTTTTAAATGACTTTTGGGTCCCATCCCAGGCCCCACTCCAACAGTTAAGCCAGTCCTGATTGCCCATCCATACCCAAGTAGTCAATGTCCAACCTTAGCCAGGCCTTTACTGTGAGTTCAATTCGCTGGCAGATACTCAATCTGGGTGTCCCAGACGACATAAGCACCATACACCTATAACCTCAGTGCCGTGCCTCACGCCAAAGGTGTCCTTTCTCTCCTAGCCCAATTTTAATAGCAAATTTCTCATCTCAGTCGGAAGTGCAGACACTTCCTGATATCTCTCAATCATTATGTCCACTGATGGGCTTATTGACCCTACTTACAAATACCCCTGGAATTTGGAAATCCTCCTTCCAATCTGCACGATCTAAAATGTCGTTGTGGTGGTTTTCCTAATATGAAACAAATGACTACCAATCTCCCCTTCTGGAAGCAAATGCTTCACTCCATACACTGGCTTTTTCACTTGGGCCTCAGATTCTCTGCCCATTCTCAGCATGAGCCTCTTCGCCCCAGCACACTCAGAACTCCAAGTTTCCACATCACTGAGTAAGTAAGAGAATAGGCAGGCATCCCCGGGTTGACTCTGTCAGGTATTCATCCTGCCCAGAATATTCCTTCATCCATTCTTTAACCTTTGAAGTCCAGTTTTCTGCCCCTATTAAGAATACAGTTGCCCCTACCTGATGCCTCACAGCCCCAAGGCCAGAAACAAGCCTGAGATTAGATGACTTCTGCCTGGGGCCATGCAGCCAGGGTGAGGCGTGAGCCCAAGATAACCCCCAGTGGAGCACCATGGAGGTCCAGGTGGGCAGACCACACCCTCGTGGGGTGCCAGACTACACAGGTAGGGCACAGCGCTCCTGAGAGCACTTCTGAGATAGCCCCCAGACACCCAGAGACCCTAGAAACCACGGCTATGTGCAAGAAGGTGGTGGAGAAGTGAAAGAGAAAGAGAAGCAGAAGGACGTGGGCACAATGAAGAGAGGCAGATCTGGAGACTTGAAGGTAGTGAGGAACAGCCTGATATGAGGATTTGGTGATGTCACCTAAGGTCTTGGTCTGTGCCATGGAGGGCAATGTCTGGGTCTGTGGCCCTGCGGCCACAGGGGTGTGTTACCACCAAAGACCAGGTATACATCCTTGGTCTGGGTTGCTGCCTGGGACCATGTTGATGTCTGAGAGATGTACAGAAATGGCCCACCCCTCACTTGGGTATCATGGATGTCATGAGAGTAGGAGAGCTTCCCCTGCCACTCACGAACTCCTATACCTCACCCTGGTGGCACAGCACTGGTAAGACGGCTAGGAGGGTGTGAGCATGGGAGAACTGGCCCTGCCACTTGTCTGCCTTGTGCTGGTGGGGAAGAGAGAGAGAAAGAGTTGCCATCCTCTCCTCCTCACCCCTCACCACCTACAGCAGGTAGGAGAGCTGGCCCTGTCCCTCACCAGCTGCAACATTCAGGAAAGCAGGCCTCGCAACTAGCATGAGCAGCAAAGTGGAGCTGGCCCTGGTTGTGGGGGTTATGGGTGAGCCAGCCCTGATGGCATAGAGCAGGAAAGCTGTCCCGGCCCTCGCCTGTTGAGCACTTGGGAAAGTGGGCCCTGCACCTCACCTGGACAAGATTGTAGAGCTGGCCCTGATGGCTTAGGCATGAGTGAGCTAGCCCCGAGGACATGAGATTGGGAGCGCTGCTTCTGCCCTTTGCTGGCAGCCTACAGCATTGAATGAGCTGGCTGGGTAGATACTGAAGAACCCCCGAATTTTCTGGGTACTGGAGAGATCTGGCAGGCTCACCAGCTCAAATTCCTCCAAGGCCCAGATCTAAAGCTTTGAGTTGGACAACCCCAACAGCCACCCCATCTCTGAACTGCTGGAGCCTGTGAAGGGGCAGGCCCTGCAGATCCAAAGCTGCAGGATCTCCATGATACAGGACAAGAAGAGGATACCCAGTGAGATGCGGTATTGATGATGTAGCAGAAGCCAGAGGCCTTGAACCAGATGCATGACTCACTGCAATGAACATTTGTAAGCAAAGAAGTATGAACAAAAGGGTATACTGTGGGACAACCTGTGACATACTACAGCTTCCACAATAAGATTTTATTTTGGTGGGGGGAGGTTGCAATGGTGGGGGGGTAGAGATAAGGGGATAGGGAGATGCGTGGGATTGGGGAGGTTTTAGTTTTGTTTGTTTGTTTGTTTGTTTGAGAATAAAGTTATTGTGACTGACCCACTCTGTAGTGAGTTTGCCTCATTTCTACGAGTTATCGCTATACCTTATAACCTTGTCACCTGCTCCTAGGGACCTATTGTCATTCCCCACAGAACACAGTTCCCAAAGACACAAGGCTTTCATTTATTCACACGCCAGCATTTCCTCCCATCCTTAAAACAAAGTGGTTTCAATAGGTTCTCGAAAATGATTTGAATTTTGTCTGATAGTCCTAAGAGATTATTTTGCTTGCATATAAAAAGATTGCAGAAGACAATTCTGTAGGAGGCTACTACATTTAAAATGAGAATTTTATCCGTTTCCCCTCCCTGGTGGGCAAAGAGTTCCTTTGATGAAGTGCCAGAGAGGAGAAATGGCAGGAGTCGGTCCCCCTGAGTGCGACACAAATCTAGACGTCTCGTCTGGACTGCTGGGTGCGGGCCGCCCTCCTAGACCTACAGACCTACACATTCTAGGTGTTGGTGGGAACAGCTACTGAAATCAACTGGGTACAAATCTGTCTGAGGTTCCTACTGTGCGTGAGGAAAAAACATCAAGCAGAAAAGGATGCCTCTGCCCACACGGCTTTCACTGGCTCTCTGGGGAATCCAGACACACACACACAAAAACAGTGAAGAGAGTAAGATAAGACAATATATTTCTAGAATATTAGATCTAGAAGCAACTTCCAGGGTCAACTGTTCTGTTGTTTTCTAGAAGCCCTTCAGATTCTATCCTATAGGGCACAGAGTGAAACACAGTACCTATCCCACTCTGGTTCCGCTAACCCAGTGCTGTCCTCACTTCATTCAGACACATTCCTGGAAATAAAAATACGCTTAAAGGATTCTACTACAAGAGTTATGAGAAAACCACCTTCTATTTTAATTCCTCCCGTTTTCCACCTGACTTACAGAAAAACTAAGAATGGATGTGTACATGTAAAAGCAAAACAAAACAACAACAAAAAAATCTTTCCTGAAGGGCCTAGATTTCTGTTGGTCTGGAACTGGATCTGGCTAGATGCGACCACACCTAGAGGTCTTCAACCAGGAAGGCCAGCCAACCAGAGCAAGCAGCGTTCTCTAGCCCAGCACCACAGCTCACAATGCTTCCAAGACGTGGCTCTGCTTTAAATAAATGCAACAGGGGGAGGCGAGGGGCCCAGCGGAAGGAGGAATAAGCGTGTTTTTCAAAAGTGTAGAGCCAGGTCGTCTCCTGGGAATGACTTTCCCCTCATCTTTATCGATCCCCAGAATAAACAGGGCTGCGAAGGGAGAGAGCAGTGAGAGTGTCAGCGTGCTCAGGGAGGTTTGTCTCCCCCATTGCCAGCAGATTAAGCTCTCACACTTTTCAGTCTGGCTGAGCCTCTCCTGAGAAGATGGGAGGTGGGTGAGGAAAGGTTAGAAGTAAGCCCCCACGGGACCACTCTTTCCAGATGTGCCTAGAGGCCCCCAGGCTCCAGCCATCTCTGTGGATCCTGCCCACTGTCATCCACTCACTTAGTATTCCAACCAAGCCTGAGGGTGATGACTTAGTAGGCAGCTGCCTTGCTGAACAGGCATGAGGCTCTAAGTTCAGATCCTCAGCCTCCATGTAAACAGCCGGGCCTGGCCTGCACACCTCTAACTCTAGCACCATGAGGGCGGGGGAGACCGAGTCAGCAGGGAGGCTAGACAGTTCCTAGAGGACCCTTGGGGCTTGCTGGACAGCTAGCCTTGTCAAAAACTAAAAGGTTAAAAACACCAGCTTCATGTTCACCAACAGCCCCTGCGGCAAGGGGATATGGTGAAGATCAATAGAGGAAAATGTCCTCCCCTGGCCTCTGGGTGGCACACATACCCATATACACGTGTGCACAGACAAAGAACTAGCATTCTAATGACACACAAAGCCTTAAGACCCCAGAGCCTTGAAAGCAGGGATGCCTGGTGTTTTATAGGCTCTCCTAAACTTCCTCTTCTTTTCTCTTCCTTCCAGTGAGTTAAGATGACAGTGAGATAAAATACTGATGTGGCCAATCTAAACTCGTTTCCCCTGTAAGCTATGGGAACTTACATGAATCGGTGGGCTCCACTATCTGCATCAAGAAAATGGGAAGAATGTTTTTCAGAGGAGTAGTTAAGAACCAAGGCAAGTTCAATTCCATAGGTAGACCCCACAGTTCCACTGGTCAAGGTAGTACATTCCTTAAATCCCAGCACGGGAGGCAAAGGCAGGCAGTACTTCGTGAGTTCAAGGCTACATGGTGAGACTGTAGAAAGAAGGAAGGAAGGAAGGAAGGAAGGAAGGAAGGAAGGAAGGAAGGAAAGAAAAAAGAAAGGAAGGAAGAAAGAAAGGAGGGAGGGAGAAAGGAAGAAAAAAGAAAGGAAGAAAGAAAGGAAGAAAGGGGGAGGGAGGGAGGGAGGGAGGAAGAAAGAAAGAAAAAGATAGAAAGAAGGAAAGAAAGAAAGAAGGAAGAGAGGAGAGAGAGAGAGAGAGAGAGAGAGAGAGAGAGAGAGAGAGAGAGAAGGAAAAAAAAGACAGGAAAACCACACAGTTCCATGGATAAAGACTAGGAAGAAGCCAGAAGGAATTGGGGTGAGCAAAAAACATTGCACGCTGTGCTGTCCTGGGCAACTTGATGACAGTCCATTGGGACACCAGATTTATGGGCCACACTCACCATGTCATGCTACATTCTACATACATACACACACACACACACACACACACACACACACACACACACAAATTGAAGTGCTAAGGAAAGAATCACATTCAAATTGTTATTCCAGGGAACTCCATGCCTTCAAGAGGACATTGACAAATCATTCCACAGATTTCCCCCGAGTAGCCAGCAAATCTTACGTGTGTAACCAGAGCCTCCTTGGGGACCAAAGGAAAATGAAAAGCCAGACAGTAGGTAGGAAGCAGCTCTGAATTCGAGCTTTAACACTTCCGAGCCTCATAACAGACCCTGAAGTACTCAGCCCGTGAGAAGCCAGTCATACAAGGAGTAAGGATAGCAGCCCTCAAGTCAGGACCCAAATCTCTGTCTCATCCTCTCCTTGGCCATGGACCTAGGTCAAGAGGTCCCTTGAACTGATCCGAAGCTAGGTCACCTTGTCCCACTCACAATGCTGATGAAGGAGTAGACATGGACACCCAGTCCAGAGCAAAATGTATACCCAGTAAGACCCTTTCCTGACCCAGCCTTTTCAGGCTATGAAGCTGTGGTCTGTTCTACAGGTCAACTGCCCAGTGCGTCCTGTTGGCTCTTCAGCTGAGGTGGCTTGTGGACCCTCGGGAGCCAGAGTGCCACCGTGGAGAGGGACGGAGGAGGAAATTGTACCACCTCCACAGTTATAAAGAGCCCAGGAGCCTGACAGGAGCCAGAGGCGCCAGGCTGGGCTCTGACAGCCACCATTCCTCACCCAGCACTACCTTGGGAGCCCCTGTGGCTGAAAGGGGGTGCAGAGACAGCATCCAGGCACCTTTAAGGGCCTCCGATTGCTTGTGAGCGAGAAACCAGGGGCTTATTTATGTCACTCAGGCTGAGCGAGCCGGGAGAGAGCCAACGAGGGAAGCCTTTAATGAGGGTTCTTCCTGTCAGAAATGCTGACAGGGATTGGACATGAAGTATGCCTCAGCTAAGACATCATCATCCCCGGGACCCCAGTAGAAACATAAAACCGGCTGCAAATATTAGCTTCTGTGAAGAGTCAGGTGCAGGGCAGCTGGAAAGTCGGGCTGCAGTAGGTGCAGGCTTCACAGCTGGGAAAAGCAGGGCCCTCCGGGGTCTAGGTGCTCACTCAGAGCCTAGTGACCACATAGTTCCAGCCCCCTGATCTGGGCCACCCTCCAGGAACACAGGGGGGAAAAAATCTCATCAGAATGAAAAGCTACCCTGCCTGTGGAAACCATTTTCTCAGCCTGGGTGCGGCAGACTCACCACAACGCTGTCCCTGAGAGATGGACACCAGCACCATGTACTCTGTCTTCTAAGCAAACTTGGAGAAAAGAGACTGTCATTAATCCCCCACACCACACACACACACACACACACACACACACACACACACTCACACCACGATCTCTTTCCTCTGGTGGACACTGCTAGCCTTGTCCCCCTTCTGTGACTATGCTACCTGCTGTCACCTCAACTCTGTTCAGCCCTCTCACCAAGTCACTATGGCCTTGATGCCTTTGTATGTCACTTGGGAGAGCATAGAGTGGCGGGTCACAAGGGGAAAATCCCTTTGGGATTCATTATTCTACGTCTAGAGAATGGAGGAAGGGGAAGAGCTTCTGTCTTCCCACCTCAGGATGGATCAGGGTATGGGCCATATGCCCTGGGGTCAAGGAGGTAGAGAGGGGCCCCTGATACCCTGGAAGGGCCCTGAAAAGTCAGAGATGTCATGGTAAGCGTGAACGCATAGGGACATGCCACAGAGCCGGGCTTGTGGCATGACATTGGGATACAGACATTAACACGTCTGCGAGTTTCTTCCTTGGAGCGTGTTTGGGACAGATAGGAAAGTAGGTCATGCTTGAGCAACTGTGTCAACTGAGAACCTGACAGGGTCCCTGGCTCTGCCCCTGCTGTCTCTGTTGCCGAGAATGCTTTCCCAGCCTCAGTTTACCCAGCTTCAAAAGTCAGGGGAGTCTGTTTCTATGGCAAAGGATCAGGTAGGTGTCTGAGCCTACTCATTTAATAACAGGGCCCTTTGTGTAGACACGGTTCTGTCTTCCCAAGCATCGACTCACTCAATACTCGATAAAGTTCCAGGGAGGTAGAATCAGGCCACCCGGTATTTCAGACAAGGACTAAGGCTCAGCTGTCCTCACTCAATATCATCCCATAACTGAGGCAACTCAGACAGCCTGGGAAAGCCCAGGGTCAATGGCCCCGTAGTCTGAGACCAAAGAAGAAGCAGGCAGAAAGAGCTGCAGCATCACCTCACAGCTCTGGAATCGAGTCCTTCCCACCGGTGTCTCATCTCCCTTTCTTATCACAAAATAAAGCCTAGGGTGACT
The DNA here is from genome assembly GCA_964023405.1 of Apodemus agrarius. Lineage (NCBI taxonomy): Eukaryota > Metazoa > Chordata > Mammalia > Rodentia > Muridae > Apodemus > Apodemus agrarius. Next base: position 117,070,865 of record OZ030011.1, on the reverse strand, counting down.
CCCAGGCAGATCTGCATCTTACCTCCGAAGTTATTCGGGGCTACAAGTGCACGCCCCAAACTGGAAGTGCTGGTCAGGACTCTGGTGCCCATCCCAGCAAGTGCTGTATATGGGATTATCTGAGAGAAGACAAAGATGACATAGCAAGAGAGGGCTGTACCTAATGGCTAACTCATTCTGAACAGTAACCAAAGGTGCATGGCAGTGTCGTGCCGCCTCCTCAGCCCTAGCCCTCAAGGAAACCCAAAGACCCAGAGAGAGCTTTCCTGAACACAGCGACAGAGTGTCCCATGAGTATCTCAAAGGATGCCTGATTACTCAGAAGAAAGCAGACATGGTCCAAAGAAACGCACACCACATCATCAAGTGATGAGTAAAAGAAGATACTCACAAAATGGAATACTATTTGCCAGAGAAAAATGGATGAAGTGTCAATGCATAGGCGAGCCAGGAAAATAATATGCCTAATGGAAGGAGCCCATTGGAAGGTTGCATTAGGAGAGTACCCTACTCAGGAGAAAAACCCAAAAGGGGCAAATTTAAAGGAACAGACGGAGATTGGTAGCTGGCTGGATCTAGCAGCGGGCCCGAGGAGAGGGTGCTGATGGAAACAGTCTTTTTTTCCTGAAAGGATCCAGATGGCCTATAATATTGCGATGGTAGATCACCTTATGAATATACAGCATTGACCTTAACATTTTGTACAGATGGCTCTTAGGTGGGTATTTCAATAAAGCCATTTAGTAAAAACAAAGACAATGCAACAATTATTTTCCTTGTTTTCTTTCCTGGCTAGTGACAGGAGAAGGTCGGGATCTCAGAAATAACATTAAACCCTCTGTTGCTTTTTACAAGGCGGCACGCGGAAGGTGACAGGAGCTGTGTTTATCAGAGTGTATCTGTCCTCAGCCACGTTAGACAGCCCAAATCTACCTTCTAATCTTCATATTTGTCATTTGCTGCATTCTGCTTATGGGCCAAGCACTCTGCTTGTATTTTCCTCATTTATTCTTCATACAACCCTTTGAAGCAAATGCTTTTATAGTGCCCCTTGTACAAAGGAGGAAATATAGGCATTCAGTCCTGGGGTCTGGATACACAGAGCCCGCTTTTAAGCCCTAACTCTGGGAGAACCCATCTAGAGCCATGAGACTTCAGTATATGAGGAGCCCAGCTCCCCCAGAGCCTGACACCCAGCTGGAAATGTTAACCTTGCAACTGGAAGATGTCTTTCTCTTCTGGGGAGGCCCTGGCCAGCGGCGAGATGGATTTCCTTTTAAATGACTGTGCGCTGCTGTGTGTGATCGCTCCTAGGTTTTATCTAATCCCGCTCAGTCCAGGTTACTGCTGTCATTTGTCTCCCCCATCCTGATGGGGTGATAGACTCTCCAGCTCCGTGAGAAGCTGGCGCAGTCACAGAGGAGGAGAGAAAGGCACCAGGCTGGCCCAAACGCAGGCAGAGAGCACAGCTTAACATACGTGCCACAAAGGTAGCCCTTCTGCTCGGCACCGAGACCCGGAAAGTGCACCTCAGTACCTCTGTGGCAGAAGAGATGAACTAGAAGCCACCACCTGAGTGAAGTCCCGAGGAACTACGACATGCCATGGCGGGATACAGACCTGAACCTCACAGTCACGACCCTCTTCCTGGCTTCACGTTGACTGCTCAGCCTTTGCTGGGTCTCCACAACGTCAGTGAGAACCCAAGACCCATTAGGCTTTCTGAAAAACGGTCCTTTGGGTCTTTTTGAATGTTATGGCTGGAGACACGTGGGGAAACTTAGGTTCTAGCTTTCCTCTGGGAGGAAATGCAGGACCTTCCAGGCCCTGCCCAGACTGGGTTTTCTTTAGACAGAGATACTCGTGACCCTAGGCTAGCCCCTGTCAGAAAGACTATCTTCCCCTACGTGCCCATTTCACCTCAAACTCCAGCAAGCTTGCGGTTAGACTCCACAAAAGCCTGTGACTCATCCATTTTGTACCAGCTTGAAAAATGCTCCGCAGCAATTTATCAGCGTGCTGGGGAGGAGGCAGCTGACAGCCACGAGCCAGTGCAGCCGTAACAAACAAGGGCAGAGCTTCGAGCCACACTTCCAATTTTAATTTGAAATCCTACAACTTGAGGTCTGATTTTTTTTTTTCAGGTTCAGACAAATATCGGTGTATAAGCAAATGCCCAAATCACTGAGTCAGGGCATGATCTAAAGGCCTTTGCCTAATTGCAAAAAAATGCAAATTTAAAAGTTTGAGAAGTTGGGTGTTGAAGTGGTGTGGAGGCTGGCCCGTTCAGGCAGGGGTACTGTGCTTATAGGAACAGTTGGGGCCATGCATCTCTATTAGCACAGCACTAGCACGGCCTCCTTGACCTTGGAAAAAAATTAAAATAGAAGCAGGGTCATCCAAGGATGTCCCCACCATCAGTCTGCGTTCTCCCTGGACCTGGCCTTTTCCACCGAGTTCTTGAACAAAGTCCAGAGGACACCAGAATATCCATTGGATAAAGGAGGAGGGTGGCTTTGGGAAGAAGAATTTGGATCTGAATTCCAGAGTGGTGGGCACAGATGTTTCCATCAGAAACTGGTATAAAGTAACAGAAGCTGCCTCGTCCTTTATAGAAGCCCGTCCCGGGGGAGGGGGCACACAGCCAGACCCGATGTGCTTCGTTGCCCTGGCCTGTGTCTGGCTCAACCGCTCTCACGAATCTGGCTCAACCGCTCTCATGAATCTGGCCCCCAAAGTTTCTAAGCTGCTTCCCAGTCAGTCCTCCTTCCAGACCTCCCCTCCTCCTCTCACCCCACCCTCTCCTCTCAGTGCTGGCAGCTCTCTGTTCCCTGAGATCCCTCAGTGAGCTTCTGGGATGTAGGGCAAGATTGATGACAGAATTTATAGGGGGAAAATGCAAAATGAAAATGCAGACTGTCTCAAAATCGCTACACATTTCAGAATGGGAGAGCAGAGTGTGAACCCAAGAGCAGGGCCTGTGCTACTGTGTGCCCATATACCTAGGACACTGCCCCCGCCTGAGCTCGGTACTCACACGTCATGATCGGCGGGGATTTGGGGGTAGATATTGCCCAGGGGGCATTAAAGCTGCTGTGGAGAAAGGATAAGACGGAAGGGGGTCAGGAAGTAGAAGAAAGGTGTATGGATGAACACAGAAAACAGAGACTCAGGACAGAGAGGAGCCTATCAGGGTGGAAAGTAGCCGACATGAGTGTGGTCCCTGTAGTGAGCCCAGAGTGGCCATGTTCTCTCCCTCACTCCCAGACACTTTAATCTAGCATGATTATTTGTATAGCCCTACTACCCATCATAAAAATATACACATACATAAATACAAACATACAGACATAATACACTAGGTACATATACACATCACACACATACAGACTTGTAAACCTGCATTCATCATACATACATATACACATACATAATGTGCATATACACATACACACACATCACACACATACATACACTCATCATACATACATAAGAACACATCACACACACACATGCATACATACACATGTATGCCAGATGTGTTTTCTCCCCTGCTCGTTGTCCTTTACCCTCATGGTTATTTCACTTCCCTGTGTTCTCAACTCTTTCTGGTCCCGCCCACACCTCTTTATTCACCTTTCTTATTCACAAACCTTGCTCTGATCTACATAGAAATGTCCTTCCTTGGCCCCTCTCCCACTGGACTAACAGACTTACAGACAGGAACACTTGGGAAAGAGGCAGCTTATGAAATGTTTGGTCTCAAGACAATGGCACAAACAGTTCTCCAACGAGATCCCTGGACAAGGTGAATTTCCTCTTCCCCTACATCCACCCCCTTACACTGGGAACAGAGAGGGAAGCAGTGCAGTAGGACCCCATGTAGAGATGTGCCTAACCCATGTCCCAAGCCAGCCAACTCCAAGCCCCATGCTCCTCCTGGTGTGACCATAACTGCCCTCTCTGTTCTGTGTCTGGCTTGTTGATTGCCCATCTATGTGCTTCATTCCCATATTCTGTTCTCCACACACAATACATTCGCTTTTGCTCTTGGAACAGCTGAACCCTGACCATAGAAGACAATACAGGCAAGGAAACATCAAAGGTCTGCAAAAAAAAAAACCGTCAACCAGAGGGGACAAGCCAAGTAAACCCTCCTCCTACTTGCTGAAGTGATAGCAGTGATTAGTCATCCGGGAAGAGGGTCTGAAGGCTTCCGAGCTGAAATGAACCAGCTGTGTGACACTGGCTAAGAGATATATCCACTTGACGCAAAACAGAAATGTCAATAGGGCTTCCTCCATGGGATTTTCATGAGGTCCCGATGACATTAGCAACTTTGTATCATGCCTGGAAATTTTCATGAGCTCAAACTGTATTATTTGTAAGGATGTGCCTTACAGATGCATACATCTGTTGTACACTGACTACATCCCAGAATTGCTCTAGGGAGGGGGTCACAGAACATGGTGTATGAAGTCACCATGACTTTTGCCTTTATGGAGCATGCATTCTAGCACAGAGATGGAAAAAGTACCTCTCCTGTGTAGAAAAATCAGCTTGGGGACAAGGGACACTTGGGTTTATGCCAGGGAAGGGACTTCTAAATAAAATGGCATTAGGAGCCACATTTACAGCTCCCTGGGAAGAGGGAACTACAGGACTCTGGGAGGGGGGACATGTTGTGAATTCAAATCCCATGGGGCCGTAGTAGAGGGACAAAAAGAAAGACCACGAAGAGATGAGGTCAGAGAGGGAGGGAGGGGCCAGCTCATACTTGACCCTAGTTAGAGAGGACTGTCTGATATAAAGGCTGAGAGTGGGTTTGATCAGATTCACATTTTAAAGGCTCGTGGGCCTCTGTGGGCAACAGGTGAGGCCAGTTTAACTAGGGGAGCGATGAAGGTGGCTCTGAGAAGGTTCCCTATTGCCGTGCAAGGCCCGGTGCCCCACCCCTGGAAGGGTCCTCTGTTCCATTGGCTTCCTAGTTAGGTGCAAGTTCTCTGGACAGAGTGGGGTTGTACCCTTGCACCAGCTGCCTGAGTGCGGGTTCTGGAAGAAGTCAGTGTGGATGAGGAATGATGTGAAGGAGACATAGAGAGAGGGTGCAGGCTCATTAGAGAAGATAGAAGATTTGTTGTTGTTGAAATATGTCTATGTGTATGCAGGGGTGGCCAGATATATGACAAATGTGGCTGGGGGACAGAGGCGGAGATAGCAAGTGTCAAGGCAGACTTGTGGAGGTCAGAGGACAACCGTGGATGCCAGGCCTTGCCTCCCACCATGTTTGAGACAAGGTCTGTTTATTCACTTCCTACGACCACCCTGGTTAGTCCTTGCGCCTCTAGGAATCCTTCTCTCTCCACTTCCCATCTTGTCATAGAAGTGCTGGATGTCAAAACACGTGCTACTGTGGTGGGCTTCACAGATTCAAACCCAGGTTCTCACGTCTGCATGCAGGCCATGAAAGAGATACTGTAAGTGATACTGCTGTGTAGGGTCAGTGCTGGATCCAATTCTCAGCTGTGTGACCTTGGAAAAGGCATTGTTCTGCGTCCCTTAGTTCCCTTACCTCTGAATGGAGCTTACTGGGGGAAGATGGAGGGGGCATCCACCATAGCATGCAAAACTCAGTGCACACCAGGGACCTCTCCCCTTTGACCATTTCCTGTGCATCTTCTCCACGCAAATGTGCCTCACATAGCTCTGAGCCTCCAGCTACCTCGAAGCCTCCTAAAAGGTTTGTTGAGTGAGCCGGAAACAATCAGAAATGATCTCTCGGTCCTGGAGACTTGAGGTCTGAAAAGTACCTCTTGACTGATGCAGAGCGCATGTCACAGCTGGATATCAGGCACTTCCCAGAAGCAGAGAGGAGTCGGGAGAGCATCTGCTGGCCAGGGCCCAGGCCTGGGAGTGACAGCGTGTTTACAAGAGCTATTAGGAGCTGCTGCGCCTCTGCTTTCAGGATGATTTACTCCGTCAGGACTGGCAGGAAGCTTCTTTTCCTTTTGCTATTGAATTGATTATCGAATCACAAATATTCCATTTGAATAACATGACTTCACTCCAAGGCTGGCAGAAGTCCAGAGCCCACAGTAAGAAGACCCACTTCAGGACGACCGGATAGAACTCAGTGGCACCGGGCTTGCCTGGAATGCATGGGCCACTGGGTTTACTCCACCCTCAACACTGCAAGGCTGGGGGGGCAGAGACCCTTCTTCTGTCCTGTTTACTATAACTCTAACAGGTTCTAAATGCATATGCAAGAGTTAGAGAGAAAATATTAAGGACTTTTTTCACAACACAGATGGGCGAGAGACACAGCAACTGAGCTACTTGCCACCGGTTTCCAATTGGACACCGTAACATGAAAACATCAACTACATGGGTCATCATCATTGAAAACAGAACTACTGAATTTCAAAATAAAGATGCCCCCTCTCCAAATACCTCATGATAGTTTAAGCAAGTTTATGATTTGGTGTTGGACCACATTCAAAGCTGCCCATTGTCACAGGCAGCCCAGAGGCAGGAGGTTGGATGCACTTTAAAGTTGTATAACGCAGCATTACCCAAACTCAACCTGATACTTGACACTTACTTCAATAAGTAGTTCTTGACTACTAGGCTCCATCAATCCACTGACTATTCAGAGGGGTCTTACCTACAGCAAGTCCAGGTTACCCACAGCCCTAGAACCCACAGTGTATGAAGGATAGCTCAAAGAACCAAGAAGACACTTGGTATCAGGTCTCAGAGATGTGATACTGCACAAACCTCCTGAGACATCTGTCCTGCTCAGAGTCTCCTCTTCTTGACCATTCATTAGTCAGGTGTCAACTGAAGGTGTGGGAAAACAACACCTCTGCATTTTGAGGTCCTGATAGCTAAATATTTGAGATAAGCTGGCGGAGACAGGTTCACACAAGAGGAGGCATGCAAATGCATCATTCTATGCAGGTACCATATGAAGGAAAAGGTGAAGCTCTCCAAAACCAGAGACATCCAGTTGTCGTTCTATACGTAGGGGAGAAGGGAAGTTGTAGTCTAGCAATTCAACTCACCGCCTTTTAGAACTTACAAGTATTGATTGACTTACTTACATGTATGTACATGTGTATATATGTGTGCATGTACACAGGAATGCATGAGTAGAAGTCAGAGGACCACCTACAAGAGGCAGTTGGCTCTTTCATTCTGCCTGAGCACTAAGGGATCCAACTGACGTTGCCAGCCTAGCGGTAAGCGCCTTCACTTTCAGAGATAACTTGCCAACCCCAAAGCAGGCAATTTAGAGAGGGATTAGTGATTTTAACAGGTATGATTCTATGACAACATACTACCTTGGTAGGGATTCAGCTGCAATCTCCTCTCCTATGTCACTGCTGACCTTACCACTTGGAAGAAGTTCTGCAGAACACTAGCTTGGCAGCTGAGTTTTCTGTAGAGGAACTGTGGTCAGACAAGAAGGAGGTTCACAGCAATCCTCTACCTAAACCTGCTGCTTCTCACACACCCTCAGTTTGCCAAAATCAGCAAACACTGACATCCTGCCGTGATGGCGTTTCCCCAATCCTTCTGCAGCCCAATCCTTCCAGCCAGCTCTTGAGGTCCATCTTATTAGCCCCATTTTATGTGTCCAAAAAAATAGAACTCAGAAGGCCTGTGATGGACCCAGAAAAACATGAGGCTAAATACCAGGCAAGGATGCCTAGCCACACTCCAGTCTCAGCACCACACCTCAGAAACACTTGTCTTCTGTGGATATTCTCCCCTACTCCTCCATTCTCTCAGCCCAAGCATTACAGGAGACAAGTAGATCAGCAAACAGTAGCAGAAGACAACCCCGATCAAGATAATTTCTATAGGAAGAGGCCACCAATATCCTGTGACGAGACCTGTTGAATCACTATTGCCAAGGAAAAGAAAACAACAGTTGGGAAGTATACACAACCATTCATGTCACATGTGTATATGCACGTGGGCATGATGCAGTAATACTGTATTACTAGTTAGGAACTACATGCCTTATCATCCAAACAGGAACACTTCTAAGAATGAAAAGAAGTTCTGGGGCAATAGGTGTAAATGGAGATTGGCCAAGGTGAACCAGGAGGTAAAGCTCCTGCATCTAGAGGGTTACAGTCCCCAGGCAGCATTAAGCTCCCTAAGCAGTCAGTTATCTTTAGGTTCATGCTGAACTTTGCATAGTGCTACACTCCTCCCTTATGAGAGCAGCTGGAGTTGAAGTAGCTCTGAGGGAAGATTAATGGTTAGTCTTGTCACTTATACCTCTTTGGGAAATAAAAATCTCGTAATAATTATAGCGTCTTTCACTAGCTATTGCAGAAAATGTGTTATTATTACAATAGCATGCGATTCTCACAATGTGAAGGGAAGCATTATATCACCCATTTTACAGATGGTTTCAGGTATGATGGTCAAGGTCATGAAACTATGTGAACCCACAGCGATCTGTCCAACCCCATTTTCTCATTTTGACCTATTCCAGCTTGATTCCTGCCTTTTGGGGCAGTAAATCTCAGCTTCTCATCAGTCTCCCCTTAATCGTCTCCTTTTTCTTTCTATTACCACAGGAAATCATTTTCTCCTCTTTTAAGATATTGTTTCCCCGTCTCCATTGCTGTTACTAAATTCCTAAGTGGAAGGGTTCCTTTATCAAATGAAAACCCAAGTTGGAAATTCAAATTACAAATGATAAACAATTAAATCATCTGATAACGACATTGAAAATGCCCAGAAGTCCCTTTTCAACCTCTCCAGAAATCCTGATTTGTCTCCTTATTCATCTCTAATTAAACAGCCTTTTTCCCCTCGAGCACCAGCAAAATACACACATTGCACACTCAAACGCACTGCCTTTGGGTTTCACTCCGTAATTAGCAGGATAACTGCATCCCTTTCCTATTCTCCCCTGTGAATGTGTAACTTCTCAGTTTAAGGCAAGGTCAATGGACAATTGTGTACTGCAGAGGCACCTGATCGAGATTCATCACATAGTGTGCAGGGGCAATCAGGTCCCAGGTTACAAATGGAGCTGTGAATCTCAAGTCAGGGTGGATTGAGGCTCAGGAGGGTGGAGTCACAGGAGAGAAAAAAAAAGAACAGCTGGAGGCAGGAGAGAGGGATGCCAATGCAGGAGGGACCTGAAGGGGCAGGGTGATCTTGAGAAAGGACTGGGTTCAGTAGAGACAGTACTGGGTCTAAAAGTAGGAGGCTGGAAAAAAAGCCCAGGACCAATTACATTCATGAGTCAATAGGGACAACAACTGGAGTATCAGCCTTAAGCTGTGGCAGGGAAAGTTCAGGCTCATTAGAAAGAAAAAAGCCTTGAATGGTAATGATCTTCGTGGATGACTCTCAGAGTTCCAGAAAGGTTTGCGAGATGGTAATTAGGTTTGATAATGGTAGACAATCCTAAACTCACCTAGTCATGCCTACCCCCATCTTAATCAGCCTCCGCCTTATTAAAAGAACATGGATTGATAAGAAAACCCCATTGTTTTTAAGGTTACCAGGAAGGTGTGTTCAGAGTTAAAGCCATGCTGGAGGCCTTAAGATACAGGATTAAGGGCTGAGTTTCTCATGAAAGCAGTCCTTGCTCGGTGTGCTTAGTCTCTAAAGATTTCTCTCTCGACCCACCCACTGAACCTGATCGATCAGTCTCACTAACCCTGAGCACGGGGCCAAACGATAGCAACTTCTGGGGGAATCTCCCTGTGGGAGTATTACACTGGGGAAACTCTCAGGCCCTGGAGGCTGAACTGCTCACTCAGGGCACAGCAAGAAAACCCATCACAGCCACACAACCTAGTGAGAGCCCAGGCTGGAGAGCAACCTAAGAGATGGCACAGGCTTCTACGATAGAGGCCAGGGGCAGGATACAGGCCAGGAGCAGCCAGGCACCGGATGGCAGGGTTGCAAACACAGGACCACTGAAGAACATGCAGTGTGGGCTTCCTCTCAGGGCACTGCTGCTCCAAAGCCTGGAGAGAAGCAGATAAGCTTGGGATACAAGGATAGGATTCAGAGGGAGAGGAGCAATCCAGGCACCAGCATAAGGCTAGTCTTAATTCGGGGGGAGGAGGCAAATAAATCATGGAAATGCATGCCATCTTATTTGGCTTAGCTGGCTACTCCTTTGGGGTATACTAGCTTGTCTGAGCCAAGGGCTTTGAGCAGCTCTGATTTTGTGTCATGCACTGTTCTCATTAACATGTGCCCTTACATCTCTTTGTGTGGTTTTCCTGACACATGCGTGGCTCATGCCTGGCCAAGCCAACTGGGACAAGACAGACAGGATGCGATTTCATACTGTTGGAAACCCACGCATCAAGGGGAAATGACTTCAGAGCGAGGCCCCCACTGCCAGCAAAGTGTATCCCCCAGGCTCCTTAAGAGATCTCCTTAGCACGACACAGCTCATGTTGCTCTGCACACCCCAATCTCTGTTACTGCCCCTGGTAGACCTCCAGATGTACGATCCCCCTTCTATACCCAAGAGGAGATTAGAGCACTGTTCCTTCCTCCAGAGATCCTGGGTTTTGCAAAGCTCCTGAGACCTGGCACCTGTCCAGGTTGGCTTAAGCAGACACAAGCCATGCAAGAATCCAGACGACCACACAAAGAGACGTAAGGGTACATGTTAATAAAAACAGTGTATGGCATGAAGTTGGAGCTCATCATAAAGATTAAGTTTTTTGATAATACAACACAGAAAAGCAGATGATACAGTGAAAGGATTAACCAAAGGGAATTAGGTGGACTGGTACTCAGCATCTTAAGGTTCCACGGGAAAAAAACACAATACTTAGCCTGAATAATGGGGACAATGAGGTTGTTGGGTAAAATGCTGGACACCCTTGCCAAAAATTTAGGATACATACATAATTAATAAACGTATAGCATACATGCAACCCAAGCCACACAAGGGATATATTTACACTGGTTCATTGTGTAAAATTCAAATTTAACTGGAAAGTCTCTGTTTATTCTCTACCTCCAGCATCATAGCCAGAGAACCATGTGGTGTCCACTCCACTGAGCTTGGAGCACTTCTCTGTAAGAGTCCAGCAAAGGTCAGCTGTAAATGAACAATAGGTAGTCATTTGTAGCTGAAAATTGGGCTCTTATTTCTGTTTTTTGAAGAGATAGAAAAATAACAGTTGGCATGAAATAATATAAAAGGAAGAAATGATCCAGTCCAGGAATGACTGTGATAAACATCCCATTCCCAGTATCTCAGAGGATGTGCTCCAGCAAGGCTTTGAGACCCATGTGGGTCACTTAGTTTTTAAAATAATTCATCTGAAGACAAGACTAAGCCATTCCTGTGTTCTCTCCAACCAGATTAGGGCTCTGTTTCCCTAGAACAATGGTTCTCAACTTTCCTAATGCTGTAATCCTTTAATACAGTTCTTCGTGTGGTGGTGACCCCCAACCATAAGATAATTTCATTGCTACTTTGTAACTGTAATTTTGCTACTGTTATGAATCGTCATATAAATATCTGATATGTAGGATAACTGATATGCAACTCCTAGGGGTCAAAAGCTACTGGTAGAGAACTGATGGTTTAGAGGTATGTGACAGGTGGGTTCAAAGGCAGGCTCTCTTTATTTTAGAAAATAGATGCAGTTATGTCTAGATTAGGGAAGTCATGGGGTTGAACACAACATGAGGCTCAGGAAAGGACACCAGCATGTCCCTAAATTCATACACGTTCACCAGGTCTCATAGGAAACATGGGAGGCTCCCCTCTCAACATCCTGAGGCCGAAGGAAGAACACCCCTCAGTGGCAATAAGACAATCTGGTATCAAATATTTGGGGTTGATGTAAAAAACACTTTCTGAAACTAAAATCCAACTGACCCAGTGATGAAAACTTAGTTTCAGATAGAGCAAGTCTCAGTTCGTTACAGGAGGTGCTGATAGGCGTGAGGAAGGTCATACCAGAAGCTGGCACCCGTCAAACACTGAGACCCACAAGAATGATTAAGATGGGTGTCAGGTCTATAATGGCGCCTGCCACTTCTTGCATGGAGGAAGTGTTTTCCAAAGCAGGGGACTGTAATTCAGTCTACACTTAAAAATAGTTTGGAAATACGTATAGAAAAGCTTCCCTCTCCTTCTTAACTTGTAAATAAGCGTGGTAGGATGGTAAAGACTGGGTTAACTCCCAAAATATACTGGCACAAGTGTTTGGGGTTGGGTTTGTCTGAAACAGTCTAATTTATCTCAGCAAAAACACATTTTTACATTTACAGCCAGAAATAGTTAAACATTCAAAAGTGCACATGCTTATTTTGTTGAGGAAATTATACACATTTGTTTGATTAGCTTTGGTAAATAAAATAACCAAGTCATCACTCAAAACTCAAGACGTGGCTGCAAAACTGATTCAAGAAAATGTCAAAATAAATCACAGCTTAAAAATGCATGCTATGTAACTTCTAAAAATGAAAGCCGCATCTATCTCTGTCAGAGCTGGGGAGCCTGTGCATTAAAATTGTATCAAAACTGAATGCATTTTTGAAGGGAAAGTATTGATTTAATCGACTCTTCCTGACTAGTGATTCACATCATGATTTAAATCAATTTGATTTTAATCGAGCCCACCCTATCCAAAAGTCACTTATACATGCATTTGGAGTGCAAGATGTTATTCTCAGTGGTCCATCTGTCTTCCCAGCTATGTGATGCTCAAACGGATATTAAAAGGTGGTATAACCCCTGTGTCATATTGATAGGGTAAGGAGCAAAGACTTCTACAATCTTAGACTCATGGCAGATCATCCTAGTAAAACCACCTAAGCATTAGCTGTAGTTAACCAGAAGTCTCAAGGATGGCAGGACCTAAGACCAGACAATGTCCTGTACAGGTAGGAGATTGCAGACAGTCCCAGGAGTGGGGAAGATGGATGTTTTCTATCCTTTGGGGATACATCACAAGAGGGGCATTGGGTGGCAGTGGGTCATTGAAGTCTCAAGGAATTAAGAGAATGTTTTCAAGGTCATCCTGTTGTAGGAGCTTAAGCACAAGACTCTGAGCTCTAAGAAGCTTGGCATGCGAGAGGTAAAGAGCAAGGCTGGCCTAAATCATCAGAGGTTCTGACGACCAAAGAGTCACAGTCACAGATGATGCTTCAGGCCAGAGACCAGGACAAAGTAGAGGCTTGAAGGAAACCAACTTCCAAGATGAAAGGGTTAGGGAAGTCTTAGCAGAGAGCTGGTCTAAGTCTAAAGCATAAGTTAGGTGTTAAGAAAATATAAAAATAGAAGGGCTGATAGTATGAATGAACTATGATCTTGACCGTCCTGCCCCCGCTTTCTAGAGGGTACAATCTACCTAATGAATGCTCACTGTGTGACAAACATACTGGAAGGTAGAAAATATGAAGAGGAGGAATAGAAAGATGATGATGATGGTGATGGTGGTGAAGAAAATGGTGGTGGTGCTGATGATGGTGGTGATGGTGATTGGTGACAATGACTATAGTGACGATGATGGGTTAAGTTTACCCAGTATTTTCTAGGTTTCAGTGATAAACCTAGAAACAGCCAGGTATACTGAGATGACTGCCTGTCCTATCCCACCCATTTTCAGGCTGATCATAATATGGGTCGGAGTGGAATTTGTAGGCAGGCTTACATGCTTCCAAATGGTGGGGTTAATGGCCGGAAGATGCAGAGAGCCAGGCAGCACATCTCCCTGGAGTAGAACTGAGTACTCTCCTATGGGTACCATGGTCTGGCTTTTCTCTTCAAGGCACCTGATGATGGGGATAGAGTCAATCGATGATCCTTAACGAGCTGTCCGGTCTAATCATTTCCTGCTGTCAGATCCAGTTAAAGAAAACAGACAGTAGCAGGAAGATGGTCAGACAACGTGGTCTGGGGAGCCTCGGGTCCTTGGGGCTCATCTGATCTCATTCTGTGCCCACTTCTCACCTCTGTCCAGTAACAACTGCAAAACTTGGCACAAGGTGGGCATTCAAGCCATAGGCAGAATTCGAATCAACTGGACTCAGCTCTGATACGTGCTGGATAAGTGAGGTTCCCTGATTAAGTATAACTATGTCAGTGCATGCCTCACAGGCTGGCTCTGGTCCCCAGGCCAGGTTATGCCCATCCCTCCTGTGACATCTGAGGACAGGGCATTCGTGTGGCCTTGGTGCCTACACCACACGCTGCTTCGAGAAGGCTAAATTAGTAATCGTAAAGAGGGCGCATCAAAATCTTGCGGCAAGCCTGAGGGATCGGGGTTTGGCAACTTTGAAAGGAGGGGAATTAGGATGTGAGATTTCTAGAGGTCACACACAAATGTCAGAATAGAAGATAAAGGACCCAGGATTCAGAGGCCATTTTTCTCAATTCAGCCTTTCTCAATTCCTTCCCTTCTAACCCAGAATTTCAGCCCCGGGTAATTCATATTACCCATGAGCCTGGGCCCAGTCCCGTGAGAGGCATTTTTTCACACTTGGTACTCATTTGATCCACAACAGAAAGCCAGGAAATACGCATTGCTGCCCTCCAACCTACTGAAGAGGAAGCAGTCTCCAAGCAGAACTGAGATGGAGAGAGGTGGTAAGCCTTTGAGATGAGACAGATAAGGTCAGTGTGTTGGCTGGGAACCATGAGTAGGAAAGCATGGAACCACAGAAACTGGTAGGTTGGGAGTATGCCCTGACAGAAAGCGGATATCAGAAACAGGAAGACTTGGGGGTTTGAGAAGAACCCTCAATGGGCTAGACAACCAGAGGAAGCAGATACACAGTTCAAATCAAGAAGTTCTTACTTGCCAGAACCATAGACAGACAGAGGTACCTGCAAGAAAGTGTGTGTGTGTGCGTGCGCGCGCGCATACACACACACACACACACACACACCTGATTCCATGTAACCATGTCAGACTAATTTGTCTAACCAGGAATCTGACTCGAAGTCTCCACTCCTTCGTCTCTTATCTCCCTCCTAGGCATCTCCAAAAGCAATCCCTGACCTCATGAATATTTGGACATCAGATACATGAGGACTAGCAAGAGAGTGAAGCAGGCTCCAGAGAGTTTGGTATTCAGGTATAACCTCCAGGTACTCTAAACTCTACCCCAAAACAGTGGGAGGAGAGTTCAACTTCAAGTCAAGAGATAAAAGGCTCCCCAGTCACAGCAAGACACAGGAACATGGCAGAAGCCACACCGGTTAAAGCAGGACTGTCATCTCATGCTGCTCCCTAGTCTGGATATGGATCTACTCAAAGCCACAGGATCCAGAAACACTAGCTCCACCCCAAGCTCAGCTGCCTCTGTCACACACTGTCCCTTCCTGCCTACCCACTCCACTGGAGGGAGCTCCTTAGAACACTCCATTTCCTTTCTGTTTGTGGCTGTGGCTGTGACTGTGACCCCTGATTAACTCCCCTGGGCTTCCTTGTCTCTCTGACTGAAGCACCTATTTCCAGCCTAAAGTGTCGCTGCTCTCTGTCAACTCCACCTGGCCAAGAGGTCTCCACTGAAGGACCTCTGTGACAGGGGCCACGCTCTTCTCTTGCCCATGCCTTTTTTTTTTTCAGACTCAGATATGAAGTCTTCAGCCTGCCACTACTTTCTAAGAATCACAACCTTCAAATCAGGAAAATCAGCAACAAGGCCACAGCTAAGGACCACCTCATGAGAAGGTCCCTACAATGTCTTCACAGCCAGGCTCTATACCACCACAGTGTCTAGCTTCCGAGCACCCTGGCCTTTCTCTTCCCGTCTTCCTGGGCCTTTCCACAGATGAAGAATGTGACCTTGAGGGCATCTCCATCCCTCTGAATCTTAGCTTCTGCAGTCACAATGATAGGAGTTTCATGAAGGATATCAGTGGTTTCTTCAAGAATGGAAGGACATCAACCCACTTGAGTGTACATTTCATATGTTAACTAAGAAGCCACACAGAAGAAAAGGCACTCTCAATTTAGTAATGTCTTCAGCTGAATCTGTTTTATTTAACAACATGTGAAAGGTGTTAACACAGTAGTTCTCAGTTTCTTTGTGGCTCCGCATCAGCAGTTTCAGCTACCTCAGCCAAGAAGGCCTACTGTAGTCTGAACGTGAAATGTATCCTCTAGGCTCATGTATTTGAATATCCCCTACAGCCAGCCAGCTGGTTCTGGTTTAGAAGCTTGTGGAACCTCTTGGAGTTGGAACCTCATAGGAAGAAGTAGGTCCCTGGAGGAAGACCTTGAGATTTTTGGAACCTATGTCTGTCCTGGATGGAGAAGATAATGTATCCAATGCCTCAGGTTCTTGACTCCGTACAATTCCCAGCCATGATTGGCCACATGTTTTTCTTAAACTCTAAACCAAAAGAAACTCTCCCTCCCTCAACATGCTTGTCAGGTGTATGATCTCACCAATAACACTTCTAAGGTCTTAAAACACTCAATGGAAGGTTTCAGAGAGAAGCAAATGATGTGTTTTAGATCGTGTGTGGTTCTGCTGCACACATGTTGCACATACTCCCAGGATGCAATTGACACCTCTGTCGAAAGCACCCCTGCCACAGAAGTTGTTGCTCTTAGTCACTCAGGAGCCATCATGGTGTCCAATTTGCTGCCCTAGCATTGCCATGACGATATTCAAGTAAGTTTTTTTTTTTTCTGTTAATAGTAGAATTGAAATAAATAAGCATCAATGCTGGCAACTCAAATACACCAAAGAGAAGCCTGGGGCAAAGGAGGAAATGGTTTCCTTGAAGTGCAAATGCAAACGTGGTTGCCAGAAAAGAAAAACAATCAATCACATGTTGAGGCCACTGAGATCCAAGGTAAGTTGTTAATTCCTTCCTTTGCATAATACATAAATTAAACTTGAGATAACTATATATGTATAGAAAAAAACAGACTATGGACAGGGTTTAGTACTCACTGAGATTTCAGGCATCCATTTGAGATTTGAGACCCCATCTTATGTGGATCAAAGAAGTGGGGACCAAGGATGCATCTCAGTGGTAGAGAGCTTGCCTTGCCTACACAAGCCCCTAGGTTGAGTCCCCAAAAGGGGGATGGGTTAGTGAACATATGAGTGAGGTTTACTGTTTAGGTCTTTCCAAGCAATGATTGGTGCTTGTGGACTTTTAGATGCAAGCTAGTAATTCCATGGTGCACAGCCTACAGACAGGACAACCTCCAAAGGCCTTTCAATGTCTTCAACTCAATGTAGATTCACAGAGAATGTGCTAAGAAGGATAGCTAGGGAGACAAGTAATATATAAAAGAATAAAATTAAGATGACTTCTGGTAACTGGTAGAAACCTCAGACTGACATAGAAACTAACGAGGCAGAACATGGCCTCCACTAGGAAGAATGGTCAAGGATGTCTTGTCTGGGTTAGTGACATCTGATCATGTGATCTGGAAGATGACAAGGCACCAGTCACGGGAAAAGGGTTGGGGTTGGAGGGACACTTTCTTGGCAGAAACAATGTGCCCCAAAGGCTCTGAGGCAGGGCCAGAATAGTCTGTTTAAAGAGCTTTATGGCTGAAGGTGTAAAGAGGGTAGACTGTGGTAGGCAGAGCAACAGTGCCATTGGGTTATCTGAAATTTGAGAACTGCACATGGCATCCAAATGGATAGAAGAATGAAATTCAGAAATAACTCTTCAAGGTGTGTGCTTAGACATCAGCATAGGGGTTTTCTAAACTGGGGAGATTGGAATCTAAAAACAAAAGGAAGAGGAGGACCTCTAGACTGAGTCCTTAGATACATCACCACTGGGCTGGAGTTCAGAAAACAAAAGGAAACAACACAGACAAGGGATTAAGAGGCACAGACAAGTAGGGCTTAGTATTATCATAAAACCCAGAAGACAAAGGAATAGACTGAGTGGGGAGGGGCAGCTTCTGAGAGTAGAGCTGATACAGTGAGAGCGGAGATACAACTACTGACTCAACAACAGAGATGATTGCCATAGATTTCATTTGTGTTCCCCAAGTTCACTGTGCAGTGAATCACTCTGTAGTCCATTATGGCCTGAAATGCACTATGTAGCCCAAGCTAGCCTTGCCCTTCTGAGCAATCCTCCTACCTCCTCATACCGAGTGCTGGTACTACCAGCAAGAACCTCCTCTTGCCCCAACTTCCTGCTGTTAAAGCTTATGCTGAAACCTAGCTCTCAATGCAATGGCATTAGAAGGTAGGGGCTTGAGAGGGTTATTAGAAACCCTCTTTAATGGGATTAACATCTCTATAAAGAAACCCTAGAGAGTTTTTGTCAGCCTTCCCCCACCTGAGCTTATAGTGAGATAACAGGAATCTGGAAGTAGGTCCTCATCAAACACTAAATATACTAGTTGTTCTTAAAGTCTCCAAGAGTCAGCCCCACAAGAAATGCACTTCTGTTGTGGACTATGTATAAACACTTGGTCTGTGGTATTCTAATATAGCAGCTCAAAAAGACTAAGAAGGGAGAGAAGCGTAGGTGGAGATGTTGATGCGGAGACCACTGGGATAAGATGAAGGAGCATTATGATGATGAGAAAAAGAATTAATGAGAGCCTGTGAACAAAATCATTTCTAGAATTTGGCTGCCAAGAGGAACAGAAAGCGACAGGAGACCGAGGGAAGGTTGGTGATTACTGTTGAGCAAAGAGTCTCCCCTCAAGTTCCACAGGTGGGCTCTAGGTCCCACCTAGGAATGCTAGGCTTGACCCGGTGACTCAACATGGCTTAATGGGGTAGAGATATGTCCAGAACGGGGCTTTGAAACTGACTAACTGAACTTGTGCCTTCTTCGTCGCCATGCCCTTTCCCATGAGAATAGACTTTGGGCAGCCTCAGGATGAAGAAAGGTAAGCAACATTCACAGCTTATAGCTGGAGTCCCACTTAGATATGTAGAACCCTAGAGTACACATAAACCTACAACAGAAACAACAAAAAATAGCCCGCAAATGTCTGTTGTATACCACTGTGGTTATTTTTATAAAACATTATTATGACTAGAGCTGACCAAGACAAAGCTGTATGCTACTGGGTAGCATTGTTTTAGAATAAGTGATGCTAAGGTGTTCTTATACTACGAAAATGGTGTGCTAACATAAAAGAGGAAACTGGTGTCTGGGGGAAGAGGAAGCAGAGTAGTCGACTTGGGAGGACAATTCCCCATGAACAAAACGAAATGAAATTCTGGAGAGAATTGAGAGCTTTGGGTCAGAGAAGAGGTCCTTCCTCCATCAATATCAGAAGGGAAAGCAGTTGGATATGAATGTCAAATTTTAAATGTTTGGTGGAGGAAAGATAAGTAACTCAACATCTAAGGCTCCAATTTCTCAATGAACAAGAACAATAAAGTTCCTCAGTGAAGACTGACTGCCTTCAGTGAGTAGTGGTGAGGGGGTGTCTCATTGCCTGCTGTTTGCCTTTCCTTAAATGCCTTTCTAATTCTCTCCACTGATCTAAATTCTAAGCTCGCCTCCCAGAAAGCCTCCCGTGACTACTCTGCTCTACCAGGGTGCCTCTCTTTTCCTAAGCATCTGTCACCTCCTCCTGGTCCTGCGCCTAATTGGTGCGCCTGTCTGACCCTTCTGCTGGACTTGAGATGGAGAGACAAGGCAATCATTTGCTTGTCATTCACTCCTGTAGACCCTCCTCCCCCCACTACGGTAACATGGGGATGGTCCCAGAGGACATTTAAGAGTCACTTATTAACTGGCTCTAGAAGAAAAGGCATTTTATCTATCACCATTTTCTCTTACAGAATAGCCAGCTTGGACCCAAACGATTCAAGCAAGTCCAGCTATTAAAAGTTAGCCACCCGAACTACTGCTTCTGGGAACAGACATGCTGGGGGAGGGACTTATTTCCTTTCCTCAGTTCTTATGCCAACTTCCCTGAAGCCTAGTCCATTTTCTTTCTTGACTGCTTCAAACATTCTTTCATCAATTCTGCCTAGGACATCCTGACATTCCCTGGAAAAGGAGGAGGGTTGCTCTCCAGATTTTCTTCAACGCCACTGCTCAAAGGGTTCTCTGTTTTATTTTTAATGAAACAAAAACCACCCTATCTGACAGGTGATGCTATGCAGCCTGTATTTCATGCAAGGGGTCCCAGAAATAACAAGCAACTGGGTCTTCACTCCATCCCAATGCTGCGGATCTCATTTATGGCTGAGAGAGCAAAGGAAACCTGTTCTCAGGGGCCCCGCCAGCCAGAGGCAGGGGAGCTGAGTGGACTTTGCAGGTTCAGTTGAAGGTACTGTCTCACCATCTTTAACACTCATCAAAGTTCCGAGTGGAAGAAACAGGACCGGATCAGAGAATGCTTTTGCTTGGCAACCAGGCCACAGCAGGCAAGCCAATCTGATGAGGTTCCTTCCTCATCCCCCCACCCACCACCACCACCACCACCAAGGCTTTGGTCCACTGTTCCAGTTTCCTATTATTTCCAGACACTAGCATTATCAAACCTGTTCCTCTTCCTCTGCATATCCTATGAGAGGCCTGCTAGTCCAGGGAAAGGCTGAATGAGGGTCCTCCTGTGAGTTCCAAGAGTACCATACTCCCCTATTATAGTTTAAAAAGAAGCATAAAAACAAACAAACAAACAAACAAACAAAAGCCATGGTCTTAGGTATTTCCTCCACTGACATCTAAATTCCCCAAGCCTAAGGCTACATTCTATTCTCTACATTTCTTCTCCTGCAGAATGCTAGGTATGTGTAAATGCCCAGCAAATGATCCTTGGTTCAAGAAGGAGTAGGAGAACTTGGTTCAGTGTAGGAGAACAGAAAATTTGAATCATCTGTGAAATACTCATCTCTTGCCAAACAATGGTGCCTCAGGCTGTCATTGTTCAGGAATGTTCTCCTCATCAATGAAGATAACATAAAAATACCAACCTCCAAGTGATATAAGGATGGATTTGAAGCATGCACGTTTTATAAACTGGCAAGGGTTTTTAGAGGGTTTAAAAGCTGCGCTAATTCAGACCTAAGGTTTAAGGGCTGTGGTGTAACTCCAAAAGGTGTATTCGTATTTCCAACAGACTCTCTGTTCTTCCCTTCCCTCTTCCATAAAGGAAATGTCTTCGGCCCTCAGCAGTAGAGATGCTTCAGGCCCGGCAGCAGGAAGTCATGCCCAGGGACGACGGCAGGTTCTCAGGGCCCTTAATTACAGGAGACAGACAAGGGCTTGGCAAAGCGTGGCCCAAAGTCCAAGTTCTCTCCAACACCTGTTTTCAGGCAACAGATGAACAGAGGGGACAGTTTTTAACATTTTAATTGGTTAGAAAAAAATTAAAAGATGAATATTTTGACACATAAAGCTATATGAAATTTAAATTAGGGTGTCCATAAATAAAGCTTTATTGGAACCCAGCCATACTCCTTCCTTCACACACCGACTGTGCTGCCTCGGTGCCGTATCAGCAGAGCTAAGCAGCTGCAACGCAGACCATATGGCCTCGGAAGCCAGAAACACTCACTAATTGGTTCTTTAATAAAAACAGAAATTTTCGTGCTCTGACATAGATCATCTCTTCACTTGCCCCAAGACTACCTTCTATTTGTTTCTTGCTCGAAGAGAGTTCCTTAATCCGTATAGTTGCTATGCTGGGATAGCCCACATAGGTAGCCCATCTCTAATAAACAATAGAGATGTACTTGTCGTAGCTCTGGTTAAGAAATGGCCCTTTTCTAGCTATAACCTCATAAGATGGAAGGGCTAAAGAACTCTCTGGGGTTTTATAAGGAAGAGTACTAACCCATTCCTGGGGGGGTCACTCTTATGATCTAACCACCTAAAAAGGCTTCACCTCCTAGTTTTATCACACTAGGAGTTAGGATTCCAAAGTATGAATGTGGTGGTAGTGGAGGATAACAACATCCAATATATAGGAGAGAGACACAGGCAGAGATAATCAAATACAAGAGGCAATCAGAGCCGGGCGGTGGTGGCGCACGCCTGTAATCCCAGCACTTGGGAGGCAGAGGCAGGTGGATTTCTGGGTTCGAGGCCAGCCTGGTCTACAGAGTGAGTTCCAGGACAGCCAGGGCTACACAGAGAACCCCTGTCTCGAAAAACAAAAAACAAAAACAAAAAACAAAAAACAACAACAACAAAAAGAGGTAATCAGAAATGTGCCAGGATTCAGCCAGCACAGGGAGCAGGTCAGGCAAACAACCAAAAGGTACCTGTGATTACCCAGAGCTATGGTAATGAGGGCATGTAAGGATGCTTTTCACAGTTATAATCAATCAATCAATCAATCAATCAATCAATCAATGTACCTGGCACTTAACATTCTCTCAACCCAAGAGAAACAAGCACCATGGAAGCCTGGGCTGTCCTAGGACATGAGCTGCCTGCCATGACGTACAATCACAGGAGGGAAGTGTGTTGCTATGAACATGAATGTTCAGTGTAGGAGCAGAGGTCCGGTGACCATTTAGAAGACACTCGCTCACCTTGTAAAGACCTTCACAAGTGTCTACAGGGGTAGGCTCCTGGGTGCCATGTTTGCACAACCCGACTCAAGCACTGGGCCAAGAGCAGTCTCTGTCTCTGGCTATGTCGAATGGGGTTCTTTATCTCAGATCCTGAGAAGTCAGGGAGAAGACAGTGAGGAGAGAGAAGGGTCCTCTCTGTGATTGGCAATATTATATTTCTGCCCAGCAGAGGAGTGAGGAGCTCAGCTGTGGACTGAGGAGCAGAGGAAGATTCTATTGTAGGAAAGAGAAATAAAGCAGTTACACAGTGAGAAGGAGAGGGGCAAGATGCAAAATGTTCCTCTGGGCTGCCACCAGCCTTGCAGTCTTCCTGAGACTTGGGTACCATGACAACACTTAAGGATTACTACAAAGAAGTATCACATTGATACTATTGCAATACTATTTATAGTATCTATGCTATTAGTGTGGTACTAATAATATCTAGCTAGCTTAAGATAAAGTCTCCTGCTTATAACTCAGAACCTTTTAGGCAATGTTATTTTGGAGGAAGGGGTTCAAACCTTGATAACCTGGCATTGTCCTTCGTGTCTTACAACTCTGGGAGCTTAGAATTCTATTTGCCTACCTCATGGGAGGCCTAAGCCTCTCTAAGAAATGGTGTCTGGGGATTCTGAGACTGTACCTCCCAAGCAGAGACCATAGACACAGCGTGTCATGTGGGCATACCGTATTTGCATCTTTCTTTCTGTTTTAGGAAACAGATAACAAGAATCTATCGCGCCACGCTGGACTGAAGAGTAATGAATAGCACTGTTAACAAATGACAAGCGCTGCATTTCTTATTATTATCTATCATGTATACATCACTTTACGTCTGAAGCTTTCAGCAGGTGTGGAATGCAAATGGACAGAGAAACGCTTTCACAAACTTGCTGCCTCCTGTAAGGAAAACATCCTTAAGTTTGGAACACCATCTCTGTGCTAGGCTCTTCTGAGTTCTACTCCTCACTCACTAACCTGAGCAGGCTCTGAGAGGGCTCGCTCAAGCACGTGATTCACTGGAAAGCCACCGTATCTAGGTCAGTTGTGTGTTTCGGTACAGTAAGATCTACGCCAGTTGCAGATTGAGCCCTGCCCCACTGGGAGGCCACAGCTGTCTGTGAGACCAGAGCCATAGAAATTGAACATGAGCCATATGGGGCCAGATGTTCTCCATCACTTTCTTTGCTGCAGTAAGACGATGGCCTTGGGCCACCCTGGATTCAGTCTATGCCACATGCCAGTCACCAGGTGCTTCTCAGCGTCTTCTCTTGTTTCCTTATTTGTAAAGGGAGAATGGAAGTATATCATTGAGTAAAGTGTTACAAGGAACGTGAAGCTGGTCTTGACACTGAAAGACATGAGCTGTCTCTGGTCCAGCATTAATGCCACTACAGAGACTCTCTAGAGGGGGCTCTTAAGTTGGGGTAAGTGTAGGAGGAGCTGAGTTCTGGCTACATCAATGCTTCAATCGTCTGATCGTCCTTTCTAGCTGTGGCTCTTCTATCCCATGAGCACATAGGTCCAGATACCAGATCATGGCCACAGTGTGGGGTTAGCAAGATGAAAATAAAAAACAGGATGAGTCTATACCAAAGAAGATGTCCCGTGAGCAGTCGAATTAATGAACTCATAGTACTCTAGCTGTATTACAGAGTACCAACAGGGCATCAAGTCAAAGAGGTACCAGTCCTAGAAGTATAATAGGAGTGGGAAAAATAATAAAGGCAGAGAGTCACTGTAGGGTCCCAGGGTCCCAGGCAGCTCTTAGAGTCTATTCATTTTTTTACCTTATTCCAGTCATGCACATAATGTGCCCCAGCTCCAAAGAGCTGGAAGCTGAGTATCGGAGTCCCCGTGGTCTCTGTTCTGTACTCCTTACCATCCTGGTGCTTGGTGAAAGGAAACCATCCCAAAGAAGGGCGTGTGACCCAGTCTCTATTCTCATTTGTGCAAAACTGATCTCTGCCCTGGATGCTGACTTTCTGCTTCTCCTTAGGATGTTCCAGGGCCCTAAAATGTCACTTGCTTATTCCCTGGGGCAAGGAATGATGACATCGGGTCAATAAAAGATTTAAAGTTCTTGGCCTCCATGGAGACAGCACACTAACCTTTTTTTAAAAAACGGCAAAATTGTATTTCTAAGACAAGTTATTTAATACATTAATCTTTCCAAGGCTATGTCTCAAGAACAGTTATTGATATCTTTCATTACATAAGCTCTTCTCCTAGAAAAAGACTCCCAAAGCAGCTAAAAGACTTGTTACGGAGGAAGAGGCTCTTTACCTTCCTGTACCTAGTCTTCACAACTATTGGGGAAATGGCTACGGTATTTATTTTCTCTCATTGCTATAACCTAGGACCACAGACTTCATAGCTTAAAATGGCAGGATATATTAGCCTAAAGATCCAAGGCTAGAAGATACGGCGAGCCCACTAAGCCAGGCCAAAAGCCATTTCCTTTCCGAGGCTTCAGGGTAGGCTCTCATTCCTCCCCTTCCAACCTACGGCCACGTCCTTGACTCGTGACTTCTTACCTATCCCCCCCTCCAAAGTCAGCAACAGTGAGCCAAGTCTCTCTCCCATCTCCTCTGACATCCTGTGCTGCCTCTTCCTTCTGTCTTAGGACTTCTGCGATCCAAACGACCATCCAGGATACTCCCCTTGTTTTAAGATCTGCTACTTAGCACCTTAATTCCATCTGGGAGCTTGAGTTCCCCCTAGCAAAAATCATTAATCAGTTTCTGGGATCTAGAATATGGCCATATGATGGTAGAGGTCATCCTTTCTACCTAACATGCAGCATGTCTCTCAGAATAGCTAAGAGACAGTTTCCTCGGCTTTCTAAGCATACAGCCTTGGCCAAGGACCTTGCCACTTTGTTTTCCTCCTCTAAAATCGAGAGCTTTTTGTCTCTGAAGATCTTTAAGCCCTATAATTTTATGAAGTTAAGATTAATACTCATTAAGAAAGAGATTAACTTTGGTCTTTTCCATTACAGTCTTCAAAGCTCGCACCCATGTGTTGTCACATTTGATATCATATCAGTCCTGAAAGATACACAGAGAATATGTCCCTTTCTATCTCCAATTTATGGAAGCATAACTTGATAGTCAGATAAGTGATTTGTACAAGATTCTACCAATAAAATGCAACAGTCCTATTCTCCCCTGAAGTCTTCTAGTAAAACATGCCCTGCCCAAAACCCTGTCCTAAATACCATGCAAATGTCAACACAGGGAAACCACATATAACAACACACTGTCACAACCACATCCAGCCAAATCCCAGTTTGATCTAAGTGGTGAGCCCAGAACCCTGGGTCACTACATTGGATGCTTGTCCAAACAGCAGTCTGGTTATATACCATTAAACTTATCCTTCAAAAGTTGTATTCCTCATTGCTGAGAGACCATCAGCATATTTCTGACTCTAAACCCAGAAGAACTAGCCATGAGTCTCCAGCTGGGAAAGACATGGGAGATTCTCATGGCTTCTGCATGGGACCAGCTGGTCTCCAGCTCTATTGCTCAGCTAAGATTTGACAACTAATCCCAGCTGTGGAAGGGTCTTCCTGACTCCCGGGACAAATTCAGTGAAAGAGGAAAGATGATGAGATTTTCTACAGAACAAAAAACAATAGATTACCCAAGCCAGGTATGGTACCACACACCTGTAATCCCAACACAGGAGATACTAAGGCAGGAGGGTGACAAGTTCAAGGTCGGCTGCATAGGAAGACCTCATCTCAAACCTAGGAGGGAAGGGAGGAGGAGGGAGGCATGGTGGGCAGGCAGGCTAGTTACCTGAAAGTCTGGCAGTACATGAGTATATTTGTTGACTTTCAGGCACTGACATCCATTGCCAAACCTCACCATCTTCTCAGGAGGAACCTCTCTTGACACTCATAAGCCATGTGCTTGCTCTGTCCCCTGCCCTGCAGTCCCAGAGTGGAGAGATGAGTTCATCCATAGGTATTTACCCAGTTTAGTATACACGATATTTGCATGGGAGATGCATACACAAGCCAGATGAGGGCCTGATGCCATGAAGCTATCAAACAAATGAAAAACAATATTTAACAAGATACTTTTGGAGATTATAAAAGGCTATGAAAGAACAGAAGTTATCACCAATGGGACAAAGCTATTATCTAGACCTTTCAGTTATATTATGTAATTCTTTTGTTTTAGGATGTTTGGGTCAGGTTTCCTGTGTTTGTGGCCTAACCGACAAGACCCTTATATTCCAAATGCTGAGGGTTTCCAATGCCCTCTTGTCCATAGAGCAATGATTGGGCCAAGACTTTTTATATAGAAGAAATGACAGGTGGCAAAGAATCTGGAGCTGGTGCTCAAAACTTCAGGTCATAGTCTGTAGTCAGCATGCATCAGCTAAGTGTCTACCTATTCCGAAGGCTTTCCTTGCTGGTGAGAAGAGGTCACTGCCATCCTCCAGGATGCCTCCCATCTCCGATACTGTATGTCCTAGGCTCCGTCAGATCAGAGCTTCTCAGGATAATGTAATTGAGAACTGAGTAATCTCAAGCTGGTATCAATCACATTGTACGTCTCTATTTAAAAACCTGCAAAACAAGCATCTACTGCCTGATCCGGATCCATCCAGTATCCTCAGGGGATGAGCGAGCTGCACACTCAGCGAATGTACTGCCGCTCTGCAGAGAAAACACTCCACAGCCTAATAAAAGTTACCGACTCGAGAGGACACTGAGTGTTACCTGGAAAAACTTGTCGTGTACTCTGAGGAGCCCTGCCTCTGTCCTCCATGGCATATCAGGGACAAGGAACGCTTTGGGAAAATGACACTTGGTTGGAACAGAAGCACTTTTATATCTTTCTGTGGGTGTGGGGTGGGGAGGTGGTATTCATCATGAAACATAAATATATTAATGGATATGTGAAAAGTCTATTGATAATACATGTGTGTTTGTTAAAAACAAACAAACAAACAAACAAACAAACCAGATTCTTCTCTATTCTTGTTTATCCTCAGTTCATACCACCTCTCCCAAAGCAGAGCTATTATAGTGTGGTGTAACTTTCTAAACTGCCTACGTGTATGGGTATAAATGTAAATACTTATTCTCATTCTTCAGCCCCTCACATCTTAACCTCCTTTCATATAAATGTTAGTATTGCATGGCTCTGTATGGTCTAGAGAGTGACCTATAATTGCCATGGTTTGGGTTTTATTAAGTATAGAGCAAGCCGGAGAGTAAATAGCACGTAGCGGATGGCAAGGAGTGGCAGACAGGGAAACATCATCTAATTGGGAGCTTACCGACCTCCAGCAGAAATCCATCCAGGAAGCCCCACTGAGGCAGTCAGCAAGAGGTCCCAAGGACAGGGTCACCTCTGCCCTCGGCTGTTTGCTGTTTCCCCTTACAGAGCCAGGAAGACAGCCCAACTCAGGACAGAGCATCTTTGAAATACAAGCTTCAGTCTGAAATGGGAAGGAACCCAGCTTCCAGGGTCCCTACCCCACTTTTAAAGTCAGCTTCTTGGTGAATTGAAACAGCACAGGACAATGTGCTAATATTACATACACGACAAACTTACATATTGTACAGCATTGTGTTTTTATTTTGTTCATCATTTAACTTATAAAATCATCTATAAAGAATAATCCTGCATAGTTTTAATTTCATAAGCAGATTGGGTGTATCTTTACATTTATGGTCATACTGTTCTATTTCAGTGAGTTTCTTGTTTTATCTATTTTTCTTTTTCTTATTAAAGCTTTTTTATTATTATTTTATTATTCTTTTTAGTTCATTACTATCACACAGATTTTTTTTTCTTTTTGCCTCTTTGGAAATCTTTACCTATTGTTTTAATTAGAGTTACCATTGCTATGATGAAACACTGTGACCCAAAGCACCTTGGGAAAGAAAGGATTTATTCGGGTTACATGTCTGCATCACTGTTTAAGATTATAGAGGGGAGTCAGGACAGGAACTCACTCAGGGCACAGACCTGGAGGTATGAACTTATGCAGCGGCCATGGATAGGTGCTGCTTACTGGCCTGCTCAGCCTGCTTTCCAATAGAGCCCAAGACCACCAGCCCAGGACTGGCACCACCCACAATGGGCTGTGCTTCCCCATCAATCACTAAATATGAAAATACCCTACAGGCTTGCCTTCAGCCCAGTCCTACAGAGGCATTTGCTCAGGTGAGGGTCCCTTCTCACAGATGACTTAAGTTGACACAAACCTAGCCCAGCAACCTATTAAGGTGACCACGTCTTTGTCAATTATCACTTTATTTATATAGATCCCTTTTGCTACTCAGATGATTTTTTTTTCTCTCAACTGTTCATCTAGATTTTTTTTTCCCCTAGGCAAAGCTTAGGATCTCAGTTTTGGTAAGAAGGGTCTTCTATGCTCCCTTCTAGAACTTTCCTGGTTCGGTTTCTACATCTAAAGTTATTATTTTCGTTTTGAACTCTATTCTGGTGTATACACCGTACAGGCTTGAATATTTTCCTTCAATGACTTATAATGCTGTCTTTATCAGATACTGAATGAATGTGTGTGCTTGGACCCTTTCTTGGTTACCTAGTCCGCTCCCTTCGATTGGATATCTATGCTATTTCAATAGGGAGCTATCACAGTGGATTCTTACACTGAGCACAGGGCCAATCCATGTATGCTAGTTGTTTTTTGTTTTTCAGAAATATCCTGAATGTTCTTAATTTCTTTCACTTGAATTTTAAAATAAATATAAAGTTAATTTTATGTTCACAGGAACCTTCAGTTTTCATTAAATTTAAGTTAGCCTAAAGATTAACATATTATTCAATATTAAATATTTTTATGATCCATAAACAAGGAATATGTTTTCTCTATTCTCCTTTTATCTTACATGATGTTTGGGATCCATTTTGAGATGGGGGGGGTCTCACTGTATAGGTTTGACTGGCCTAGAACTTGCTACATAGGCCAGAATAACCTTGAAGTCCTAGAGATCCACCTGCCTCTGCCTCTGACTCCCGGTGCTGGGATCAAAGGTGTGCGTCACCATGCCTAGCTTTTGTGGAGTTTTTTAAGTCCTGACATGTCCTATTATGTGCTTGCTGCTAAGATGATTATTAGCTGGTTTTGTTGTTCCTATGAAACTTGGAATGGGTTTTCCTGCAGTATATTTTCTTTAATGTCTCTCTCTATGAAATATAGTAAATTCTTAGAATGTTTACATGTTGCTACTTCCAGGAGCTCACTTGAAACATTTTTGGTATTTATTGATTTTTTTCTTTTGTTTCCTAACCATTAAGGCACAGGATCTGCCTGGAACAACCATCCCATCACCCCCTGCCAGGATTCTCCTTTCTAGCTGTTTTCTCTTGTCTAACTGCATTGGTAATTAACACTGGTTAGAAATGAATAATAGTATTAATAATGTAAGTCCCTGTACTTTATTGAGAATATCTTTAGTGTGTTCCTATTAAGTGTGATACAGGATTTTGGTGCAGATAGATATATTTTTAGCACATTAAACTAAAACGTATCTTAACTAAAAAACACTAGCTATTCTTGTTTTCTTGATTGCATTTTCTTAATTAAAAAAATGATCATCAAACCAAATGCAGCTACACATGCCTGTGGGCTCAGCACTTGGGAGGTAGAGACAAGGGCAGCTTATTGGAGGGTGTAGGCTAGCCTGGGCTATGAGATAGGACCTTGTCTAGAGCACAGCTAAGGAGCAGGCCACTTGCATGACGTGTACTAAGCCCCGGGTTTGATCATGAGTGCTGAAAGATCATTGGCTTTCTTCAACGGCTTCTTCTGCATCCCTGAAGACATGCATGGCTGTTTCCTAATGTTCGCCAAGGTAGCCCCATATCTATCTTCCAAAAGCAACACTCCCGATTCCACCATACATTCTAAATCCACTGCTTACACATGACTTTTAAATGTATATTTGTGTGGGGGAATCACTCTTGGTCTGTCTTTCTCTTTCTCTTTCTTTCTTTCCCTCCCTCCCTCCCTCCCTCCCTCCCTCCCTCCCTCCCCCTTTCTTTCTTTCTTTCTTTCTTTCTTTCTTTCTTCCTTTCTTCTTTTTCCTTTCTTATCTTCTATGACAGGGTTTCTCTATGTAGCCCTGGCTATCCTGGAACTCACTATGTAGATCAGGCTAACCTCAAAACCAGAGACCTGCCTGCCTCTGCCTCCCAAGTGCTGGGATTAAAGGTGTGTGTCGCCACCACCTGGCACTTGGTTTTCTATTAGTGCTTACCTTGGCTGGTGTTAGTAACTGCTAATGTTTTCCTTCTTCCAAGCTTTGCATGCCCCCCCCCCCGCGGGGAGGTGCACACCTGTAATTTTAATGCTCAGGAAACTGAGAGAAGAATGGGAGTTCAGTGCCAACCTTGGCTACATGGGACATGGGACCGTTTCAAAAAACAAAACAAAACACACACACACACACACACACACACGTTTATTGATTATGTTAACTAGTAGCTTATCTATTGTCTCCTCTCAGACAGCTTTGAAATGTACTGCAAGCGCTGTTTTCCACCTCATTAATTTCCACTTCTGTTTCTTTCTGCTTTTCCTCTGCTGAGCTTTGCTCTACGCTGTTAGAACGCCTTGGCTCACATGACTAATCCATGTCTTCTCATTCCTTCGTGTAAATACTTAGAACCGCTAGTTCTCCTCTGAGACACACTTTAGTTACATCACTCCGATGCAGATATTTATTGCTTTTAATAATCATCATTTTGCAGAAAATCTATTCGCATTTTTATTTTCCTCTTTGCTCCGTGCACTGAATATTTATTTTGTGTTGCTTGGATCTTGCTTTCGGTCCAGTAGCCTCTTCTGATTTAGCATTAATTTCTAATTTAATTGCAATGTAATCTGAGACTATTGCCTGTATTTCTCCTCCCTTTGGGGATGTATTGAGGTTATCTCTGTTGCCTAATAGATGGTCAATATTTGCGGATGTTTCGTGGGACTTGGAAAGATATATTTTCTTCATTTAGTCTACAGGATTTGATATTTGCCCATCAGAGCTCCTTTATTACTTATGTTAATTAGGTCTTCTATATTGATTTTTATCTTTTGTCCAGTTATCTGGAGACTGAGACACGTGAGTTAAAGCGATCTGCTTCTGGCATGTTTTCATCTGTTTCTCTTTACATCTCTTTAGGTTTTTGTTGTTTTGAATCATGCTCTTTTTCTTCATGTACCCTTGTACATGTTTGGTGTGTCCCCTTCAGTGTCACCGCTATGGTGTGTCCCCTTCAGTGTCACTGCTACGGCGTGTCCCCTTCAGTGCTACAGAGGCCCTTTATCTTCTTGAGGGAACTTTCAGTTGAATTCCTCTTTGTCTCATGCTGGCTCACAGCCCCTTCTTATGTCTACATTTACCTCTTATTAATCGTACTAAGCATTTACCTGGTGCTTTTCACTCTTCCTTGTGTTTTCAGCCCTCCTGTATGACTTTCCTTTGAGAATATGTCAATACACAGCATAGAATCAGGGTTTGATTTGTGATCCGATCTGAAGATCTTCTAAAGAAGAGAGTTAAACTCATTTCTATTTAGCAACAAGGCAAGCAGGCTCAGTCTGGGCTCTCATTTTATGTCTTCGGGGATTTTTAGGCAATGTTTTTGTTTTGTTTTGTTTTATCGTCTTTCTGTGATTGTTTCTCCTGTGTGGTTTTTCAAGGAAGCTTTTAGGCTTCAGATACACAGCTACAAATTATTCAGGAAACCTAACCTATGTCTTTAGACATAGCTTATTATTTCTATAGTTCAGGCAAAATACAAATTGGCGTGTTTTATCTTCATCTCTCTACAAAGGATAGAATAAGGGAGAGACAGCCAGTTGTGAAGGTGCACATAGATGGTACTCTGTGCGGGGTAACTCTGTGCAGGGAAGGAGACAGCGGGCCACGGCACAGCCTCCAGACATCGCAGACTCTGGCTATGCTGCTGTGTCTTTTCTACCACCTGCTTTTAGCCAATAAGATTACTGCTCTCAATCATCACCATTTATCATTAGATATCATTATGTTTATATAAGTTCATCTGTCAGCTCTCAGTCATATCTTCTGACCCCCTACTACAGACTGAGGCATTCAGAGAACTTCCTCTCCCCTCCCTTCCCCGCACCTCCTGTGATGTTCGATGGCGGCGTCATCCACCCACTGTCAGAATATTGACTTTCCCCTTTCTCTGTCGTTCTCACCCTCTTTTCTGTTTTACTCTTGCTTTGGGTTGAAAACAGTCCACACTCACTCTCCATCTTCAATCTTTGGCTGACGTTTTTTCCTCTGCTACTGTGCTCAGGAAGGGCTCAGGAAAACAATAGTCCCTGAGTTACTGCATGCCCCAAATTGTCTTTATACTTAAAAGATAGCTAGGGCAGATATAAATCATGGTTCACATGCTCTTCCTCTGCTTCTCTCTCAGAGACGCCATCCCCCGGCCTCTGGACATTGGCTGTTGCTGCAGAGGAAGCTGGGGTCAAGATGATATATATTTTTTTCTTGTATGAGACTCATCTTTTTGCTCTGGCTCCCAATGGATTCTTTCTTGGTATATATATATTGTTGTTTCCCAAGATTCTTTTACTAATTCTGAAGTAAGTTCACTGCAAGAAAAGTATGAACTCTTATACTCCCTCCACACAAATTCCCCAGATGGTGATATTTAACTATATTTTTCCATTTTGCAGAGAGAAGAGACATTATATAACTTGACAGAGAGGTACAGATAAGAGGGGTTTTGTTTTGGTTTGTTTTTTGTTTTTTGTTTTTTGTTTTTACATTATTCTCCTTATTACTAAATTGTCCATGCCTCTAAAACACCAAAGCTCTCCTCTCCTATAACCACCAAAGAAGACATGAGATCCCCATTGTATTTCCCCAACTGTCCCAGTGATGTCTCTTTGTCCCACTTGGTTCAGAATCTCATGCATAATGTTTGTGAATTGAATACAATTTTTGAGCGAAGCTATTTTAATTCTGTGTTCATATTAAGTGCTTTCTTTATGAGATCTCCACCCACAAGACTTAGCATTCCTTAGCAACTCCTGCCTAAGTCAATGATCAATAACTATGATGGGCTGGTCGTGTGTATCGGTGCCATTATTTTATTGGCTAGAATTCTATTTCAACTTTGCTCTCTTGTATTTGCTTATTTATTCACCTGGATGTTCATTCATTTATCCATTCATAACAGTATGGGCACTCCAGCATCTATTCTAGTTAGCAGGGCATAATCTGATCCCCCTGTTTATCTTGGTGCTCGTACCAATCCAGTGTATCTTGTGGGGACTCGTGAAAGCTCTTGGACACGACTCTAACTTTTCTTAAATACTTTTGGGCATTTCAGTTTTTATCATGACTGTCTCTACTACATGCCCTACATCAGCCATTTCTCTGCAACCCTGGGCCTCTTGTGGCACTGGAGAGTGTTTAGAAAACAGGAACATCCAGCGGGAATGCATTTCTCCCAGAGTCCTTAGGCCTTCTCAGCAGAAAGAGCTGGGAACATTTGCATGAAGATGCGTGCACATGGGGTTTTCAGATTCCAATAAAACAGACCAGGGTATGCCTAGCCTTCTGATCTTACATGTATATAAATCTCTTCTCAAACATAAAAAAAACACGGCCCGTGGTGTCCTTGTTCAATACCCTGCCTGCTTCTATACCCACACATCCACCCTTCTTCTACAAGAAAGGGAGAGGGTATTGTAACAGGATTATTCCCTACAGGCAATCTCTGATGGCTTCTGACCATTCTGGGTAATCTTCCCTGGCACCCAAATATATGCCTTTTGACTTTTAAAGTCTCTGTCTTCCCGAGAAAGCTTGCCTAATTAACATCTCAAGCACATGGTGTCTATCATTTTGTGTTTACCTTCGGGACCAGCATCTTGTCTATGCTAGACCCCCATTGCCCTCTCCAGTCGCTATTGACACTTCCCGAGTGCGCGCTCCATTTATCCAGCTTTCTGGTGGTGTCATCCATGTCCCGTACTATATTTTCCACAGCGTCTGTCCTCCTGCTCTCTGCCAAGAGCCTTACAACTGGATCTTGGCTGCTGAGACACACTTGCCTTTTTCTTCTCTTGTTCTTGAGTTCCGCCAGCTTACACTTCACAGTCTCTTGTCAACCCTTCTGGAATTTGGGCTTCTGTTCTGTGGTCTTTTATCATACAGATGATTTCTTCATTGAGTGCTTTAAATTCATTGTGAGATACTTGATCACATTCTTTATCTGTTCCCTGAGAACACTTCCTGGGGATCCTTCCTGTCTCTGGGCTAACATACATGGCGCTGACTGGCATGCCCTCTGTAATATTATTGTCTCTCTTCTACTGATGGTCCAAATTAATTTTTTATTACTTGCTGCTGTACGAGGCAGATTTTCTTGGGCCACTTCTTTGCACAAAGTTCGTATAATGGGAGGAGGGAAGAAAGAAGACCTTCATTCTTTAAAATAAAGCTTTCTTTAGAGGGAAAGCTAATGCCTGGAGGCATAGGAAGCTTCCAGGGCAGTAGAAGGTTCAATATCATGACCCAGTGATGATCACACACATCTGTAAAAGTTCACCAAGCTAAGAAGCATTTATGTGCTTCACTGTATACACTATGCCTCAACATACCTGTTTAGGAAGAAGGCAGAATGGGAAGAAAGAGATGAAGGGAGAGGTTCTCTTTTTGCTGTCACATATATTGCTACCTGTAAACAGGGTCTTGTCTATGTGATTCTTTCTAGCCTTGAGGCTCCCTCT
Source organism: Apodemus agrarius (assembly GCA_964023405.1). Classification (NCBI taxonomy): domain Eukaryota; kingdom Metazoa; phylum Chordata; class Mammalia; order Rodentia; family Muridae; genus Apodemus; species Apodemus agrarius. Next base: position 117,035,603 of record OZ030011.1, on the reverse strand, counting down.
GCTTCTAGCAAACAATGACCCAGAAGATGGTTTTGCTCAGTTCTTGTCTAGGCTCATGGTTTGCAGACAAGTAACACAATAGGTCTCTAGAAGTTGGCTGTTTTCCACACCTCCAGAGCCTACATTCTGCTGGGAGTTGTACCCAATTCTTGCCCCTGGGTCTATTGACCACTCTCCTATCCTAATCTCCTTATTTCTCCCTCACAGCCTGTCTCAAACACAATCCCTGTCTTTATTTCAGATTCCAAAATCTTTATTCCATCCTCTAATCCTGCTGAAAATGACTCTCCAAGGCTTTGCTGTTGTTTTCCTGTTGCTTTTGAAATAGAATCCAAGAAAAAAGCAAAAGGATTATTTTGTACCAACAGCCACATCATCCCTGAGGTCCCGTCAGGCCTGTTCCATAGAGTCACCATATTTAAGTTGATTCCCTTTGGGACTCAGTCTTCCTACTACAGAATGGCCTGGAAAAAAAATGCCAAACTTCTTGCCACCTCGCTTTAAAACCAGCACAGCAAAGTGTGGAAGACAAAGACACGAGACCAAGCAAGCGGCTGTTTGCTGTTGGGAAGTGTTTTAACAACAAATCTCCTGGTGATGTTTGTGGTGCTATCATGCTACAAACACACACACACACACACACACACACACACACACACACACACTCACCATCCAGCACTCCCTTCAATCCCCTCCCCTCTCCCCAAGGATGAGACCTTTGTTCACGTAGATCACCAGTCATGAATAGCTGCTTCCTCAGGTCTGGAATCCTGTCTCTCTCAGAGTCTTACAGCCTTCCCAGCAGCACACAATCAACACACAAAGACAGAGCAGATTCTCCCTCGTTCCCATTTTCTAGCTACCCTGTCTCATTTCTCTATCTGGCTGCTAAAGCAGCAGCAGGAAGATGCGCTACTTGGCACCATCAGCTTGGCTGTGAGCAAACACAGGCTCCCTCAAGCCAGGCATGTGTGATTCAGGAAACACCAAGGCAGGCTCCTGCCTCTGACCTAATGTGAACTCTGAGGTTTCCAGTTGTAGATTAAGCAACATTAAGTTGCCAGGGTCCCAGAACTCCATCCTCACAACACCAATCACAAATATTGATCTTACTCATAGAAGCGACAGATGGGAACAGAAACCCTTCAAAAGCAATCTACTTGACAAGAACCAGAGAACATAATGAATGAAGTGTACGTTTAGGGGTCTGGACACATCACAGGCTCGACGACATGCTGCTCCAAGGCTTAACCCAAGCTTCTACATGACTGAAAACATCTCTGCTTGACTTAAAAGCAAACACAAAGTTCATTCTGTCTTCCTTCTGCTACCTCATCATGGAAAACCCAAGACTGTTAAAGCAGAACATTAAAAAGGGAATGCTAGAGGAAATCTTGAGCACACCAAAAGAAAACAAAACAGAAAACAAAAGACAAAATGAAACAAACAACAACAAGAAAAAAATCAAAGAGAAAAAACAAAAACACCCTTTGATAAAAAACAGTCCTTAGAAACCCAATGTCCCATCTTGAAAGTCTCTGTGGAAGGGAGTCAGTATCCTTAGAGAATGAAGACTATACAGGCATATACCATTTGCATGCTTTGTAGTGGTTGTCATGGCTGGACGGTCCATGGTGTGGGTCCAGAAGACTCCCCACATCTCTACTGGCAGTTCCCTGCTCCCTAGTGAACTCTGCGTTTTGCAGAAGCAAATGCAGCACAGCTTACATTTGCAAAGATCTTGGACTAGGGACCAAGACCCTAGATTCTGCCATTAGCCAGCCAAGTACTCTTGAGAAAATAACTCCCCTCTCCCTCATTCCTGGTAACCACCACTTATATAGCAAGTAGATATGATGCAGTCAAAAGCCCCTGTCCTCAAGAAGGAAAGGTGCCCTTTCACTACTCTGGACCCAGCTGTTCTCTCTCCCATTTCCACGCTGCTAACATACCACTAAAAGGTCTAGTGCTTTATCAGTCCGCCACTGCACTGCTCAGGCCTAGGATACAGCTGTTGCTATGACCAAATGCACTCAAGACCCACAGCAAAGGGGACGAGAGCACTGAAGACAGAAAGCTCGTCCTGTAAAAGCAAAGCAGTGGGTGAGAGAGTGTAGGAAGTGACTGTCTATATAACATCTCTCTAAATGGCCCACCTTTTGCCTCTCCACAAGAAACAGATAACAAAAAGCTGCCACCCATAGAGTCAGAAAATGCATCGTTCCTTGTTCTCGGATGAATGCAGGTTGCTAATAGCACCGATACTTTTAGAAATCCAAAGATACGGGAGTCTCAAGCTTGAGAGGAGCCTGCCGGGATGCAAAGCCTTCTCCCTCCTTGAAAGTGCAAACTGGTTGGGCTTGAGCTGTGTATAATTAAGATGCAGGGGAAATGAAACACACAGAAACGCATAGGCACAGAAACACTCACACGGGAGCCGGCCCCTCTATCCTATGGCAGAGAGGACAGATTGTAATGGACATGATGTGGTACAATCATTAAACATCTCTCCAGCTTATTTGCGTGCAGTGTCTCAATAATGTGTTATGAGGTGTGTTTGTAATTGCTACTGCTGATAGTGGTCCTTGAAAGGGAAATGGAGTGTGTCTAAATGCAGACAAAGCTACTTAGCGCACCAGGACAAGATGAGATGTTCCTCACAAGGTCCAAATGGGATACTCAGGGCTTCTTCCACTCATGACTTGGGAGAGAGAGAAAAGAATAATCTATCTCAATTTTCTCAGCTCCAGAAACAATATTTATAAAATGGAAGGTGATTTCAGAGCTCATTTATTTTCCTGGTTCGCAGTCCCCACTCTCTACTGACATCATTTTCTAACCAATTTTACTTCCAACAATCGCAGGAACAGCCTCAATTCTATTTGAAATCGTTAAAAGCAAACCCATTCTTTTCCTTGTCTTTAGGTCCCATCTTTCAAAAAAAAAGTTTAATTTCTGCACTGCCCTTTTCCAGAAGCAATATTCCAGGGAGCTAAACAGCCACGCCACCACCTTCCATTTCCTTCCTTCCCCCCTAATTCCCTATATTTCTATAAATGTAGACAGATACAGATCCCTCCCCGATTCTGTTATTAGGCACTCTATCCAATTCAGGGGTAAGCAAGCCCATATATATATCCTACCTATAGGCAGCAAATAATTGCGAGAAAATTGTCCTGCACACAATAGGCATCCTGGAAATGAAACAGTCCATGGATTTTTAAAGTCACAGAAAGACGGACAGAACCATCTTTCCTCTCTAGCCAAGCAAAAACTAAAGCACCATAGGAAATAGCAAACACAAAAACCAGAGAACACATCCCAGCACCATAGGCAAGGGAGTTGTCCTTTATGGGGGTTGGGGTGGCAAGTATTACCCCCCCTCACCTTGCTGTGTTCTTCCCCTGACCTCCCAGCACAATGACCACAGAGAAAAAGAGCCAAGGTTAGCACCTCATGTTAGTTCTTATAGGAGTCTTGCTAACCCTGGGGTAATTACAACATTTTCTCCTTAGTTTTTAGAAAACCTATTCTAAAATTCTGGGGAGTTTGAGTCAAACTGACTGGCTAAACACACACACACACACACACACACACACACACACACACACACCTCCCAGGAGAAGAGATGATTGTAAGACTTAACAACTCTCCTTCATGAGTTTCATGTAAAAAGAATTCCTAAAGGTCAGTTTCATGAAGGTACAACTATCCAGACTCCAGTGTGGTGCAGTAAGAGGTGAGAACTTGAATTACTTGAGTGGGGGAAGGGTCACGTTTTTGTTTGTTTGTTTGTTTGTTTGTTTAGGCCTTCTCTCACTGGTGTATATCATTTCTAAGATAGAATCAGACAAATTGTCCCCACCCCTTAGGCATTCCAGAAGAGGTCGTGGTTTAAAGGATTTGGAATTCCAGAGTCTCAAACAAACACATGCCAGGTTGTTCATTTCCACTCTGAAACATGGGAATGATTCAGAGTGCCAGGGCACCATGTAGGATGGGCATGGACTATGCTATCCTGATATACCCAGCATGCAGAACAGAAGCCTATGGAAATCAAGGACAGATTTAGACAGATTCTATATTAGCAAGTCCCAGAAACACCAGAACAGGGCCTCTTTGTCCCAAGGGCAAGAGACACTACCCATAGCTTACATTTTATCCCCCTAATGTCATCTAGCTACTAAGGACATCTAGTAGTTAGTCACTGAATATTTGTGAAATTCAATTTAATCATTACTAACAGCAAGGAAGAAAAGAAAAGAAAAAAAAAAAAAAAGCCAGGGCAAGGGCAGAGAGGACTAACTGCTTGTTCTCCAGGCTGCTTTGAAAGGGGATGCCTTTCCAAGAAGCCCCCATGTGGCTTTTACTCCTGACTTCAAACTGCAGCCAATCAAACCAAAAATAAACTATAACAAACTACTTCAAACTGCACAGGAGCTCGGCCTTGAACCAATCCCTGTGGGATTTCTGGCTTCATCGCTGTGACAGTGTAAAGTGCATCGTAAGGGCCTTTGAAAATGAAGGGAGCGGATACAGGTAAATAGGGGCTTTCTTGAAGCTCCCTTTTCTCCCCAGACAAGTGTCCTTATCTGGTGTTTGCCATCTTTCCCCCACACATGATGAAGCACAGTTCTTCTCCAGCTCCTACATTGTTTTGATTTTTGCTTATACATTATTCACAAAGACTCTGTGCTTGTGTGTGTGTGTGTGTGTGTGTGTGTGTGTGTGTGTGTGGTGTGCATGTACAGAGGTCACAGGACAATGTGCCCGCCCTTGTTTGACTCTCACCTTAGTTGAGACAGTGTGTCTCGCTGCTCACCACTGCATATACCAGGCTAGCTAGACTGCAAGCTTCTGAGAGTTCCACTCCTGCCTCCCACCTCCCATAAGAATGTTGGAGCTACAGACGGGTGTTACTATATACCTTTCCCACATAGGTTCTGAGGATCTAAACTAACATATCTAACATATGATACATGCTTTACCCACTGAGCCATCTCTCTGGCCTTGCTTTTACCATTTTTTTTAATTTTAATTTTTAAACAAGCCATGAGATACACTACAACCAACAGGATAGTCCCTTAGAGAGGAATGCCTTGTACAATGGGTGCCTTCTCCTCTGTGCATTTGCACCTCCCCCCTTCGTATTCCTCCCTCCTCGACAGAGGACTCTCTGTTGTTTGTGCTCTGGTATCCCATTCCAATCACCATGCCATGAAAGATAGTCTTCCCCTGTCTTCTTACTCCTGCCTGGGAATCAAAAGTCCTCCAAAATGTTCTTCCCAGAAAGCAATGAACCAGCCTCAAGAAGCGAGAGAGCAAATACTGCTATTGCTTTCTTAACCTAACCACTGTGTGAGCAGAACCCATGCTGTCTAACAACGTTGTCACATATGTCCAGGACCTTGTCATCAGCTCCTAAGGTGCTCCTTGGGCATTTAGTCACACGCAACCTTGAATGAGTTCTTTAGCCTTGCCTTACAGACTTCCAGAGATACTGTGTAATTGGAGAAGGTCCCGCATGACGCATAGGACAGCAGCAGGCACAGTGTCCATATGGAGGGGATGCTGCTATGGAAAAGACAGGCTCTAGAATCACTGGCCATTATCATAGGTCATAGTCTTCGGTGGAAGAGGTAAACACTCTCTACCCAGGTTCCATTCAAACCCTCCACACCTGAAAGGGTAACTACGTCTGAGCCAGCTAAGTGCCCAGTGAATAGGAGTATAACTGGTACCCTGTGATTTGCTGGCCTGCAGTTTCCCTTATGAAGTAGATCTATCTGAGCATCCTCCCTGGCCCACACCAATCTGTCAGTCCTCGATCTCTCCCCGGGCCTTCTCCATCTTGCCATCCCCCAGTTCTTGGCTGCGATCATCGGATGTCACCAAGCCCTTTACCCATCACACCATTCCATCATTACATGTCTCTGCAGCTGTTACCTAGTGGTGCGTGAAACCTAGAAGTCACCTAAATGACTGCTGAAATGTAATTTTAGTCTAGACAGGCCAGCCCTACCCAGCGATATTGAAATACACAGCTTGAATATTTTTAAAAGGTCTTTCCAGTGAACAAAAACCTTCTTCCCAGCAAGTTCCTCTCTAGAATGTGTCGGTAGCCATGGGACTGCAAAGGTTCTACCTCCTTGCTGTCTTATTAGATTTCAATTACTTAACCAGGAAACCAAGACATTAACGTAAATATTTGAGCTGAGGTGTGGTAGCACATGCCTTTAATTCCATCTTTTTTTTGGGGGGGGGAGGCAGAGGCAGGAGGATTTCTGAATTCCAGGACAGCTAGGACTATACAGAACAATCCTGTCTTAGGGGAAAAGAAAGATTAAAGAAATAAAGGAAGGAAGGAAGGAAGGAAGGAAGGAAGGAAGGAAGGAAGGAAGGATAGATAGATAGATAGATAGATAGATAGATAGATAGATAGATAGACGTAGACGTAGATATATTTACCTGGAAGTTTCTCAACATTTCCTCTTGAAATTTTAGAAATCAATGAGGCAAGTCGAGCAACAGTAGCTTCAAGGTGCCCATAAGGACAACTGGAATTGTCTCTGTTAGCTCCGCGTCCCTTCAGGCTGCTCTGTGGAGCCTGGCAGCTGCTGAGAAGGCATACAGGGATAGTGTGGGACTGGAAGCAACCCAAGCTCTATAGGGTTGGATGGATGGCAAGAACGCCTAGAGAAAAACCAGCAGATAGCTGAAAATCAGCAATCAACAGACCACAGGCATAGACAGTCTCAAACCCAGGGGAGAGTGTCACTCAGGATGAATGGCTCCCCGAGAAAGGCAGCGGGATTGATACAAACATTAAGAGAGAATATCCTGTCTCGGTGCTGAGAGGAAGGGCTGGAAAGCTAATAGGCAGACAGACTCTTCTCTAACTAGAAATTAGGGCAACTAAATTCTTTGTGGTGGTCCATGGGAGTTGACACCTGCCCCAGGAGGGAGGACCACAATGCCAGCTCTACTCTCCATAGCTCTCACCTCAAGGCAGCCAACAGCTGGTCTTCAGTGTCAGCATACAGACAGTGAGAAAATTCTCAGAGAGGGTACCAGACGCTAGAAAGAAGAAGGCTACAAACACTCACAGGGGGGGGAGACACTGTTGAGACTGAGCTGCTAGATGAGACCCAGGGCAACTCAAACAAAACTGACAACAGCACTTAATGATATTCAATTACAGCACAAGAAAGCCTTTCTGAAACCAGAAAAAAAATCATAATTTTCAAACCCAAAAGCTCAGCAGATGAGCTGCTGGAAAGGATGGTTGCTGTAGAGACCTAAATTAGTGCCTTCTAAGATCAAGCAGAAAATAGAAGAAATATCACAAGAGCAAAAATACAAAGAAACAAAAACCAGGGGCAAAATAAATGTGGAGAACAAGACCCTAGAGACTGGACTTGTAGATAACAGTAATATCAGGATGAGGAAGAGGGATGGAAAAAGAATCAAGGAGAATTAAACAAACAAAGGCAGGCATTTTCGCTGGGTCAGAGAAAGTTTTGAGCTTGTAAAGGGCACTGGGCTCTGTACAGGAGTTACAGGAAAGGATGTATATCAAGGTGGGCATCCAGCATCTGAAGATGAGAAGAAATCGTCACACACATCCTGCAGAGCGAAAAGATACCAAGCGCCGTAATTACACATGGAGCTTCCCTGCCATCTGCAAGGCTTGGATCCAGGACACAATGAAAAAAAAAATCCCACCAACTGCCAGACACCCAAGCCAGGTGTCACCCACCTGCCCAATGTGTAGAAGAGTTACGGAAACACAAGAAGGGTTCAGAGAATATAAGACCCACCAGCTAAGGAGACTGCTGAAGACCCCCACCCACACAAAGAAAAGAATTTCAACAGAAATCTCAGGGTGGGTGAGATGTAAAGGCCCAACGACCTTGTGGTGTGCCTTCCGATTTGACCAGTTGAGTCTAAGACATGTAGCTCGTGGAAGTAGGAGACATAAATGATTAATGGGAACACTTGGGGGCACAAAGGGAATATTCTGGAAAGAAAGACAACATTCAGTTCTAGAAATGTGAAATGGCCTCAACAAGGGGATGAGTCAAAGCTTTCAAAGGGAAGGAGGAGAGCGAAAGATTTGCAAGTATCTTTAGGATGATAAACTCCTTAGGAGGGTCTTCTAAAAGGTAAACCAGCCATGGTTAGAGTTATGAACAGTACTGTTAGACAAAGGCTTACTAGAGAACAGTGTGTGCAAGACAAAAAGCATTTAAATACCCGAAGAACACAGTATGTTCACCCGCAAAATGAATATCGCCCAAGTGGACACTTGGAAAGAATGAAAGACAAGTACCATGTGCAACTGTGCTTGCCAAGAAGTAGATCCCAGCATTTTAGACCAAAGAAGGTCTCGTTTGCACAGTCGCTTGATCGACAGGGAGGCTCTTCTCCTCTCCTTGTGTATAGACAGACAGTCCTTCAGTCACGTGGTCCTGCCTTTCTTGGACTACGACTGCTTGCATTTATCTGGCAGGAAGAGTGAAGACGCTCTTGACATGAGAGCTTGTCTCAAGATATGGCCTTGGACTCATCTTTCTCATCCCACTCCACAGTCCAGAAGTAGCTACATGGTACAAATGCAGTGCAGAGTGGGAAGGACATCTCGATGAGCAACAAGCACCTGAGGGCACACCCAACCTCTCTGGTACGTACTGGAATATAAAATCGCAACTGGGCCCCCTTGATGCCCTTTAGACAGGCAAAATGAAAAATTTAATATTAACAACCAAAGAAATGCTAAGGAAAGAGTTCTCTCTTAATTCTCTAAGGGACATATGGATTATTTAGTGTTTTATAAATCAATCTTTAAAGTCCATTAATATAAAAAAGCACAAATGTTTCTTTTTAACTCAGCATTTCTATAACAACAAATGCATCCCAGAGAAGCAAAGTCCCCAGGATGTAACAACAAATGTCTAGAGATGTGTATTGCAGTTCTGTCTGCAGTAACAAGCGATGAGAGCCATTGTGGAGGTTGAATAACATAAGTCATTTAGATACCACAGAATATTATACTAAAGATAAGGGACCAGCTGAAAGAGGATGCCTATCAAACACAGTTAAGCAAGGAGAGAGACACAAAAAGCATATATAATAGGGTGCTCTCATAGTCTCCCTTTTAATTATGACCAAAGCAAATCTATAAATACATCTATATGTGTATTTGTGTATATAGAGAGATATAGATATAGAGAACACAGAGATAAAGTAAAGGCATGGAATTTGGCATGTCTGGATTGTTATGTTGCTCACCCAGAATGGAATAATGGGGGAAAGGTCAAGGATGAGACAAATGGATGAGATCAAGGAGCAAGTGGAGAGAAATACGCGGCAAGGAGAAAAACAGAGCGCGGTCCGCCATGTATGGAACTGAGTCATAGTTTTTGAAGTTGAAGTTGGTGCTTTATGAGCGCCCTTCCATCTCCCCTATACCAAGCCCTTCTCTAGATCAGCCTAGACAGAAATTTGGAGAGAGGTACAGAGGATCAGCCACAAATCCCATGTAGAACCGAGGATCTATCAGCGTTGGATCCGTAGCTGGTACATGGAAGACATTTTCTAGTGCCCAAAGACACCAGCTATAATGTTGCCACATGTACTCGGGTCTCTGAGCCCCAGTGCTCAGCACACCCTTCCCAAAACAAAACAGCCCCGAGTTTCTTTCAGCCATGGCCTCTGCCAAGATTTCCCCAGGAAAGACGCAAGACGGGCACATGCCTTCCCTAGTGTCTAAGAGCTACTGATTGAATTAAGGATGAAAACAAATAGTCTGGAAAAGCCAGAATCAACTTTGCTGAGAATATGGAACATTCTCAGTGGCTCTCCTTTAGGCCAAAGGTTGAGAACAGGGCACTGCCAACTTTCACAGACTCGACCCTTTAATCTCAGTTCGCACACTCTTGAGTTGTTAAAACCCAAACATTTTACCAAAGTCCTCAGCCAGGAGCATGCAATGTTTCCAGTTGGGGAAATCCATTTACTTCCAAACATACTCTCCTCTCAGAGCACAAAGAAGTCATGGCTTGATTTTCACACCCCTCCACGATTTGGCCCACTCTTGGTTTCCAGTAGAGTTCTGGATATGAGTCTCACCACCTCCGGAGGACCTGCCTTGCTTTTGCCGGTACCCACACCACCTCCTCTCTGAAGTCCTGAAGAACTGACTCTATCCTGCAGCAAGATGCCATAGATGAGGTTCTGTCGTAATGACGCTGATCATGTTCTTTCGCATGCTTCAAGCATGGTGTGGGTGGGCGTGTAAGATGGCGAGGACCACCCATCTGTGCTTCTTCTCATACTACTGTTCCCACCGGACCTGCTCAGCTACCTAACCTCCACAGAGGACCATGCTCAGAAGCCTCCCAGCTTCCTAGAAGTGGCATTCGTAAGCCTAAAGCAAAGAAGCCAAGAGATATATCCCATTTTCTATCTTTAGCCATAGCTAGGTCTAGAGTGGCCAGTGACTCTGACAGTTAAAGGCCTAGCTCTATAGGATGTCATGACTATTTGACTCTGACATGTAGGATGAATGCAGCCATGGATAAATTTGTAGTAGAAACGTGACTGCATCCCAATAAAACTTTATTGACAATAAAAATCAGAATTCATATAATTTTCATTGTGACATGACCCTCCTCCCACTTCAACTGTCTTGTCCAGGAGCTCCAACAAGTTTGAGTTGAAGGCTGACCCCAAGATGACCTAAGGCACAGGGCAGGCCTCCATGCTGACTGGGTGGAAGCTACCGTGCGAGCCTCTCACTCAGCCCATTTCTCTACTGACCTTGACTTTTCCTCTCCCCATCCTCATGCTAGTGTCATTTTTTTTTCTGAAATAGCAGACACTTTGGGGACAAGTGGATCCCAGAAAATGCTTCTTCAAAAATCACTAAGATGGTTTTAAAAGGCCGGACTAAATCCTTCCTCTTCTAATGAGAGGGCCTGTGGAATAACAGGCTCCCATTCTGGCGAAGCGGCTTTAAGGGTGAGATTAAACTTCAGCCAGAGTTTCCTGAGCTAACAGAAAAGTGGTGTGGTCAGGGGAGAAATCAACCTTGCAGAACAACTCTGAGTAAATTCAAAAGCAACTGTCACCCACTTTTATCCCCGGGAAGCCCTAGGAAGATTTGCTACATTCCCCTGACCTCACATTCCACTTTGACTTAAAAGAGAGAAAATAGTTCTAGACATCTCACAGTCTTCCATCAGGATGCCCCTTCCCCCAGGTCTATCTTCCCAGTGCAAGTGTGTATCCAAGAGGGAAGCAAGGTCCCACGCATAAACGTGGCACACTCTACCCACACTCTACCACTCCCTCAGAATGCTTTCTGGTCAGGAAAGACCAGACCCTAGCTCAGGCACTTGTTTCTGTATTTTACTCACTTTGAAAGCTTCCATACACAGCAGTGACCCAGAGCTGCCTGGGACAGGTGAAGTTGTCCTCTCCCCCCCCTCCCCATGTTGGATAAGGAAGAAACAGGAAAGCTCTTAAAAGCATTCACCAAGCTGCCCCATGGAACCACATGCTGGACTCTGGCTTCATATGATCTGTGCTAGTGTGCCCATTAATGAGTTCTATAACCTTAGGCATGTTATTGGGCTTTCAGTAACCTCAAGTCCCGTATCCATAAGATAAAGATAGCTAGCACATCACCTGGCTTAGATGCTGTCTTGTCTGGAAAGTAGCAGCCAAGCAGTTTTTATGAATGAATGTTCTGGGGTCCATGGCTGACTCTCAGCCTGCCTACCTCAAGGCGTGGTTGTAAAGAATGAATGACAAGACAGATAACACCCCAGCACTTCTAAAAAGCAGTTGTGCACCCTCTCCCCTGGAGACAGTATCTTTCTACATGAACTCATGGTGGACAATAGGGGTTCCCAGTGATTCACCCTTTACATATTCCATGCGGTTGCCCCAAAAGACACTTGCACTATTTATGGAGGGCATGGTTGGAGCCTTTATAGATCCAGTTTCTCTCTCCACATATCCTGGAGTGTACCCAAGGTGTCCTCCAGACCACCCTGCCTACAATATGCAGAGCCACTCAGGGCCGAAGAGCTGGCATCTGGGAGCACACAGTGAACCTGCCCATAGGAAGACGCCCTGTTTGGTGGGGAGGGGGAGGGGAATATAGGAAAACCCCGATGCCCACTGCACCTCCCTGAAGTCCAAAGTAACAAGTGCTACACAAAATAAACAAATCAGCCAGATCTTTCATTTCCTTAGCAATTTACCCCACCCCCAACTTCACCACCACCCCCCAAAATCCTATAATTCCTCTCTCTTCACAAATACTCTACACCCCTGCATTGGGCCCCAAAGTGCTTCTTCCTAAAATCACCTGCTTTATTCTGTCAAGGGCCCTGACATGTGACAATACATGACATCGCTCTGACCCCTTTTGAACCTTAAAAGCAACATGCATGCAAACTTGCAAGCATGCTGGCACACACACACACACACACACACACACACACACACACCACAATTTAATGGAGGTGCAACAAACATAATACGCTTCACGTGATGGGGAACTGGAGAGTCGGGGCACAGATAGGAGAAAGCAAATGGCACACTATAAAAAGAAGTATAAAAAAGGAGAAGAAGATCTCATAAACACAGCTCATTCATGGTTAATAGCAGGTATTTGTTTTGAGTGCTAATAATCTAATTAGCAGTCAAACCACTGCGTCTTCTATTGTCAGCTGATCTATAATTACTGCTCCATGCTGAGTATTTTCCGGGCACACTATAGCTTTCAACTTCTCAGCACAAACAACCAAATAATTGGTGTTATTATGCTAGATATAGGACGATTCCTCTCCGAGGGACGATGCTGAGAAGTGTTTTAAGCCATCGACTGCAGCCTCTGTGTGTTGAGCATCTGCCAACTAACTCCTCCCCGTTCCTCTGTAACGGTCCTGAGATGTTCTTGGAGCACCTTCGCATGCTCAAGAACGTGAGAGTCTCGAAACTCGCTTTTTTGAAAGGTTAAGCCTGGGAGCAGAAACACTCTCGGTGTTCTGCCATGGCGCGGGATGAAAGCCCAACGTATTTCTCTTTGAAAAATGTTGTAAAGTTTTCTCCTCGAATAGTGCCCTAAAATAACTCATGCTAGAAGAGATAGCTTGTGATACAAAACTATCTTTCTCAAAGTGTATGATGTAATCAGGATGGGTAGAATTCTGGGATACGGGAGAAGTGCAGGCTTGAACCTGGCTGCCATTTCTGAGTTCTCAACGTCAAGAGAGAAGAACTGGGATGACTTAGGGAGAGACAAGGGAAGCTCTGGATGGGGGTGGGGACATAGAAAGTAAAACAAGGAGGAGGGGAGATGCAGAGATGGAGGAGTCTGCTTGGTATTTGTGTTTTCTGTTTGCTTATAGAAGCCTGATCATAAGTAGGTCACTAATGGATAGCCACAGTGCTCACTATGTAGCCTTGAACTCACAGCAATCCTCTTGTCTCCGCCTCAGTGTTAAGATTACAGGCATGTACTGCCACAGATGCCTCTGGGTGATCTGGAAAACAAAAGTGATGATGCCCCTGCCCTGGACAAGAGATGAGTACTCAGAAAGCATCCAAACTGGCCAGGGTACCAGTGTCGCTTCCCCGCCTTCTGTCTCAGAAGCATAAAAGAGAGCTCTGTCTCCTCTGCGGCACATTGTTCTGTGTAATTGCACTTCCTGACATTAAGCTCTTACTCTTTACCTATTAAAAAAATAGGTACATTTCAGACTAGTTGTACTATAAGATGACAACCCCAGCCAAAGTCCTACTCACTGTTCTCAGTGTCCCCGATGCCCTCAACCACCCCTGCTCTCCCCTGGGAATCCTTTATTCTTCTGATCCAGCAGCAAACAGGTGCGTCCTCAGTGCACACTTCAGATGGCTGGGAGCCTCTGCCACACCGGCTGTTAAACGTGTCTACAAAAGGGCGCAGGACCTGGGAAACTGCGCAGTCAAGCCAACACCTTTCTCCAAAGCCTACCTTATTCAGAGATCAGAAAACAGTAGCTATAAAAAGAGTAGAGACCACTGCTAGGCTCTGCCCCCTAAATGAGATGTTAAGACCTGAAGTCACACTCCAGCCACACTCAGTTTGGATTTGGTTTTTTCCCTTTTGAACCATCTACAGAAACAGAACGAGCAAAAGGGAAGGAATGGGCGTTCGGTGATTTCTCATTAGGTAGGCATGCCTGTGAAACTACCACTCGGATCAGCAGCCTGACCGTTCCCAGATACCCCACTACAAAATAACCCTTCCTCCTTCTAGCCACTAACTCAACCAAGGCCAGCCATGACACTGACCTCCAACAGGAGAGACCTGCTTTGGTATTCTGAAATAAGTAGAACCCCAGTAGTTTGCAGGCCAGACGTGACCTGTCATCTGGCTTAGCACATATTACTTACAGAACGGATTTTTTTTAACATTCATAAATATCCAAAAATGTTACCAACAGAAGAAACCATCTCGACAGGTATGAAAAATATATGAAATTCAAATTGTGGTTTCCACAAATAATGTATGTATTGGAATATAGCCACACCCACTCATTTCCACCTCAGAATTCGCACTGGAACTGCAGAGTTGAACAACTGCATATAAGCTAGGGGAAAAAAAAAGTTTGCCAACTACAATTTGAATATATTTAGAGCAGGTTTGAGATTGCAGGATCATGGGTACTCACACACGTTCCACTCTAGTAGACCATGACAAGCAGTTTTCCAAAACATATGTTCAGTTTTAAGAGGAAACACAACAGAAACAACCATCTTGGTTTGAAGCAAGGCAGGGAGGATTGCAGAGCTAATGTGACCAGGAATTGAACAATTATCTACCAAGCCATCAGGGCCTGTGAGCCAAGCAGACAGTTCAAGGCTTGTCTCCTCACACTCCAAAGACATCCTTTAAAAAAAAAAATACAGCTGGGAAATGCGTGACAGTAATGTTTCAGTTTGGGTTCTTGGACTAGAGCACCCACTCACCTTGTCATTAGGGGCTATAGCAAAAGCACCACCGTGAGCCTTTCCGTAGCTTACCCAAAGTGTAGGCAGCTTGCCCACGAAGATGCTAAGTAGCTTTGTGCTTTGTCCTTTGCGCTTTGCTGAGTTTGGGGCTATGCATTGCTCCTGTCTCCAAGCCAGCCTAGAATGGGTAAGGAACCAGCAGTCCATCTGCCAGGCAGGAACAAGGCTGCCATCAGTCCACCTTCCTGGGTAACCTTTATG
Source organism: Apodemus agrarius (assembly GCA_964023405.1). NCBI lineage: Eukaryota > Metazoa > Chordata > Mammalia > Rodentia > Muridae > Apodemus > Apodemus agrarius. The sequence goes on along the minus strand of OZ030011.1, from coordinate 117,020,333 downwards.
GTCTATTCTGTAGGAACAGACACAAGCTGGAACCCACCACCCCCACCCCCCACCCCACCCCCCACCTCCCCCACCACCCGCATCAGGGAAGGCGGGAGCTAAGGAGATGCTAGGTGTCCTCTCAACCCACTCCCGGGTCATCTGCCCCCGCCTTGCCTGGCAAACAGGTTGTGTTCAATTCTTTCAAATGACATCCCCCACCCCCCAGGGGAATTACTTCTGATTGTTTAAGGCCCATGTTCGTCAGGAAAGGGGTCCAATCAAGGGTAGACAGTCTGTCTTAATTCTACAACCCTGCTGACTTCTGTCTGAGTTGAGGCAACCTCACGGATGCAGAGACTCATCTCCTGAGGTCAGATTGTGCAGGCTGGGAGGGGAGGTGGCGGGGAGAGAACAGGGTCCCCACATGAGGTCAGCACAGATGGCTAAAGATGGGAATAGAGAATGCTGTGCAGGCAGCCTCTCTCCACTCCTCAGACTGAACCTACAACTTCAGCTCTGTCATCCTCCTGCATCACAAGGGTCGGGTGGCCTTCAGGCTCCGCAGCCCCCTCCAGACAAACTTTGCATACCCTTTAGTTCTTGATCCAGGTCCCTTCTGTGGGTAGAAAAGCAACGCTGATAAAGAACACGCAAGGAACTCATACAAGGATACAAACTATATTTCATTTTTCCCCCGGAAAGGGAGTCTCGCCAGAGTCGAACACGTCCATAATAGAAATAAAATAGCACATGCTTTGTTGCCCAAAAAAATAAGTCCTGGATAGATAAGCTTGCCCAAGTCCCCTCCCTGAATAACCTCAGATTTCTCATACCTCAGAAAACAAGAATAGGAGTAGCTTCCATCTCACAGGGGCACGGTAAGGATCAAATGAAGCATCCGTGCAGATGAATGCTTTGTAAACTGTAAAATATCACAGGAAAGGGAGGGGGGGCAAGAAGAAGCTACCTCTTAGCTGTCTTTTCCTGATTCAGTATTTAATTAGTCAGGTCTTCCAGCCCGTTTCTCTTCTGAAGTCAACCACCTGCCCACCATAAGGACATTAGTCAATTCGGCACCCAGCTGGCAGTCATCAATTGGCCATCTATTAATAGCCAATTATCTGAGAGGCTTAATTAATCCTTGCATCACATGGCCTGCTCTTGCCGAGAGCCCAGGAAACAATGGGCCTCCGATACAGGCACCCGTGAATATTTCAATGGTCATCAAGGGATTTGGCAGGCACTATTGCCTGCGTGTCGCAGCTGCAAGTGATGGGCACATAAATATTGATTGGACCGGTCTCTCTATGGCTGTGGAGCAGAGAGAGATCAAGAATGGGTAGAACGTTATCAGAGGAATAAGAGATGCTCAATAAATCTTCAGCCTCCACAACCAAGGAGGAATTTTCTTTTTTGTTTTAATTTCCACGTCTCCATTGAGGACAGAAACTGTTGCGGAGCGAAGGAGTCATGATGGGATGGTCCCGTCTGCTCTAGAGATATCTCCTACTCTCCCATGTTATTGAATCAGATACAAAATGGGTGTGAACTGCAAGATCGCCAGCTAAGCAGGCTGTGGAGATCACCGCTCCCCTCAGCGGGCCTTCAAGCCTACTGGCAGGAACATGGCACACTGTTCTGTTTGCCTGTGTTTCCTTGAAAGATCTCTGAAGTGCCTACAGTTAGGAAGACAGGAGACATGAGGAGAATTTAATTTTTTTTTTTTAAGTGGCAAATCGTGTCTCCAGGAAATGGTATGCAGAAAAGGCTTTGAACTCGAAATCAGCATTGTCCAGGAAGCTGGGGATCAGACTTCTCTTATTTCCAGAGATAAGGGCTCCTGCTGACAGAAGGCTGGATGGCTCACAGTGGCCCAAAGCAGAACTCCCTTCATAAAAACAAGAAAGAAAGAAAAAAGAAAAGAAACTCCCCCGCCTGCCTCTGTGTCCAGAGCAGTCCTACAGCTCCAAGAACCAGAGTCGCAGTCTGTCCCTGACCTTGGAGCCTGTGGGGACAGGACGTAGCTGGCTCTTGCAGGGCCAAGGGCCTAGGGCCAGACCACTGCTGTCTCTCCAGCCTTCCCGGTGGGTGGGGCTTCTTTCCCAGCAGGCCGGGCTCTCCACCTTGCAGCACTAGCACATCAGGGCTGTGCAGCGACACTCCTCACACCAGTCACCATCTCCTCCCTGTCCCCAGCAGCTTCCTAGCACCGCCTTAGGTCCTGTGAGAGCAGTGGCTGCTGCCAGATGCCAAGCCTGCTGCCCCAGAAGGTCATTTCAGGCCACTTATTCTGAAATACTAAAGTACTAGAGCCAGCAAATTTCAGGAGCGTCTAAGGAACTCCCTAGAGCACCACTGTGTGCATACATCTGTGTACGTGAGGGAGTGTGTGTGTCAGAGGGAGGGAGGGAAAGAGGAGGGAGGGAGTAGGAAGGGGGAGAGAGAGAGAGAGAGAGAGAGAGAGAGAGAGAGAGAGAGAGAGAGAGAGAGAATATGCATGTTCTTTATCCGCAGGGCTCTTTCTTAATCAGTTCAACATCTGAGGATTCAGAAACTGATTTATTTTTTTAGTTAGTCTAGCATTTCTGGTAAAATAATTAAAAGACAAGTAATAGGAGCTAGGGAGTAAACTGCTTCCTGCACAAGCACGAGCGCCGCCGAGTCTGGATCCCTACCACCCATATAAAAAGCCAGGCGCTGCCGCAGCATGCCCTTGCAATCTCTACACCGGGAGGGAGAAACGGGAAGCTCCCTGGCTCGCTAGTCTAGCTAGATCCTGTTTCCAAGAGAAAGATGGAGAGCAATTGAGGAAGACACACTGATGTTCACCTTTGCTCTTCTCTCTCTGTCTCTCTCTGTCTCTCTCTGTCTCTCTCTGTCTCTCTCTCTCTCTCTCTCTCTCTCTCTCTCTCACACACACACACACACACACACACACACTCCTATACATACATACACACATACCCGCACACATACACCTGTACATACATATACACACCACACCTGTACATACATACATACATGCATACACTCACACCTGTACATACATACATACATACACTTACACCTATACATACATACCATACACACACACACACACACACACACACACACACACACACACTATAGCCATAGGGTCTCCCTCCAGAGCTACTCACAGCTAACCTGACTCATCTCTCTGCAGGTGGGGAGATAGGGCGCCATCTATGCTATAGTGTGCCATTCCCAGTTCACAGCAGAGGCAACTGAGCCAGGAGGAGAAAAGGCTGAGTTAGTCCTGGCACTGCCAAAGGCAGGAAAAGACACCCCGGCTGCTATGTGTATAAGTAAAGCCATAGCTGATTTTGACCCAGTGGGGGCTCTAAGGAAGGCTGGGGTTTATCACCTTGCTCTCATGAGTACCTGGGGGTGGGGGGGCACAGACAGGGCACACTCACTGCCTAGCTCAGGATAGCTCAGGCCATGAAAAGAGGCAGCTGCCAGTTGCAGCGGGCGCATGGCACATCAAGCTCATTTCCCCAAAACAGATGGCCAGGCTATCATTCCGGGTCTCTGGAGGAGGTGTGCAGAAGCCATGGCAGGGTTCATGTGCTTCCCCTCTCCCACCCCCAAGTACAGAGCTGAGAAACTCTCTCTGCTTTCTAATTCAGATTATTTTCCAAAAACACCATAGGGGCTTTGTGACAAAACAGCAAACATTAGAAATCAAACAAAGGCACAAAACAGGTCTCTGCAGAACCGGGCCCTGGGAGCTGGGTGAAGGCGAAGATTCTTGGAAATTTGGGGTGGCGGGTAGAGCAAAGGAAGCAGCAGGTGTGGAAATCCTGGGCTCTAGGCATCGGCAGGCAGTGGGCTTATTCTGTCCCTGCTTGGCTTACAAATGACCTCTGAGGAACAGAAGTGGGCAGCTGAGCATTTTGGAGGGACAGGCAGCCCCGAAGATGGCTACCTTATGGACAAGGAGAGAGGCACTCATTTGCCTTACAGCCTGCTCTGCCCCTGTGAGCTTCCTGACTTGAGCAGGTGTAAGTCTGTGCTTACAGGGAAGGGAGGGAAAGATGGGCCTGTTGATCTTTGTTTTGACAACTGCAAGGCTCTTCTGGGAAACAAAGGGTATGGAGCACCCTTGCTAAGTCAGAGATGTCCCTAGAGCACAGCCACCTGGGTCCCTGAGGCAGGGATTGCTGCCTGGGGTAAAGACAGCCTGGAAAGCACAAGGGAGTGAGAGCACGGACAGACCCTTGGTTCTGAGAACCAGACAACTGGACTTTGAAATGTCTCTGCGTTATGGATCAGTTCTGAATGGGCCAAAAGTGAGTCAGGACAAATTTCTCGTGGAGGTCATGAAATGATGGCTCAGGGGGCTAAGCTTTTTAAATACATAAAAATACATTTTTTTAAAAAGATGTAAAGGCTTATTCTAGAAAGTAAAGCAAAGCTATTTCCTACGATTCCAACCCCCTGCTTTATGCGGGAGCAGGCAGGGCTCTGGGCTACCTGTTTATAACACCTTAATACCCTGCTCCGAGAGCGGCCTCAGAAGGGAAGTCGGGCCACACCTTGCATGGGCACCTGTTCAGCAAATGAGAGGGCAGGCACGCATGTGATAATAGACTGGCTCTGGCAATGCCAGGGCCAAAATCTGCCGTACAGAATCCAGTGTGCACATACCAAGTGTCACTAGATCAATCAGGCCCTTTTGGAAAATTCATAGGTTTTCTTAATTGGAGAAATTAACTACTAAATGGGAAATAAAACACCAGTGCTGTATAGTTAAGGTGTGGTAGTATGCAAATACAATAAAAAAAGACAAGTTATGTTCTAATAGCATTTGCTGTATTTCTAGTACTTTCCAAGACATTTACATAGGCCAGAGGCATTTCACTCAAAGCCTTTACATTCCTAATACTTTCCTCAAAAATTACCCTCCGGCCTGAAACTCTCGCTTTTTCTAAGCCTTTGGACTAAATTTAGTTTCTTGGAAATAAGACACATGCAAAAAAATTTTTTGCTCCTTTTTTTTATTAATCTGTCAGTTATATAATTTTCCAAATGGCAAACAAATGACAAGAGAGAAGAGAAACGAGCTTGCCCTTCCTAGGTCTTAAGTGATATGGTATTTACCACTAAAATGCAGTTTGAATAAAACAGCAAACTTGTTACATGGTTTTCAATTAGACATTAGAGATGTGATGAATAATTTGGGGCTAGAGAGCCAGCATTAAAATCAAATCAACAGGAAAAAGCCAAGTTTAAAGAAATCTGTACTTGAGCTGTTAACAGAGCGAGACTTTCTTTCTTTCTTTCTTTCTTTCTTTCTTTCTTTCTTTTTTTTCTCCAAGACAGGGTTTCTCTGTGTAGCCCTGGTTGTTCTGGAACTCACTCTGTAGACCAGGCTAGCCTCGAACTCAGAAATCCACCTGCCTCTGCCTCCCAAGTGCTGGGATTAAAGGCGTGCACCACCACTGCCCGGCTAGAGCGAGCTTTTCTTATGTGTGTGTGTGTGTGTGTGTGTGTGTGTGTGTGTGTGTTCATGTGCACGAGTGTGTGCAGGAGGTGGGGCCCTAGATAAAACTCAGGTGTCATTTCTCAGAAGGTGTTTCCACCTTGCTTTCTGGTACTTTGTTTTTATAAGAGAAGTGTGTGTGTGTGTGTGTGTGTGTGTGTGTGTGTGTGTCTGTGGGGGGTGTGTGCACATGAGCATGTGCATGCATGTGGAGGTCAGAAGTAGCTATCAGGGGCTGGAGAGATGACTCAGCAGTTAAGAGTACTGACTGTTCTTTCAAAGGTCCTGAGTTCAAATCCCAGCAACCACATGGTGGCTCACAACCATCTGTAATGAGATCTGACACCCTCTTCTGGGGTGTCTGAAGACAGCTACACTGTACTCACATATAACAATAAATATGTAAATAAATAAATCTTTCTTTAAAAAAAAAAAAGAAGTAGCTATCAGGTGTCTTCCTCAAACACTCTAGCTTAGTTTTTGAGATGGGCTCCTTTACTGAAGCTGAGCTGGGTAATCTGGCTAGACTGCCCCGCCAGAGAGCTCCAGGGATCTGTCTCCCTCCTCACATCTAGGATTACAGATGCCCGCACAGCCACAACGGCCTGTTTTTCTTTTTCTTTTGTAAAGGCTGATGAGTCAAACTCAGATCCGCTGGCTTGTGCAACAAGCACTTCACCACCAGGAGAGCCATCTCTCCAACCCCAACCTTGTTCTTCAAGACAAGATCTCTCAGGAGCCTGGGACTCACTGATTCTGTGAGGAATCCTGTCCCTACCTCAGTAGAGCTGAGATCACAAGAGCACCTGTGATGGAGCCTAGAGGAAAGGGCACCCCAGGTGGCACTGTGAGGCAGCAACAGTTCTCACACCACAGTCACAACTCCTTAGGTGCTATGAGAGCAGTGCCGTGTGTGTGTGTGTGTGTGTGTGTGTGTGTGTGTGTGTGTGTGTGTGTGTGTGTGCTGGGCACAGAACTCAGGTTCTTATGCTCGAGCCCTTTACTGTGTTATCAACCCAGCTCCTAGAAGCATCCCCTCAGGAAACTAAGAAAAAATCCAGTTACTTCATCTAACCAGGACTGCAGCAAGTCTTGTCCTTGTCCTCATCACTCAAGTTGGTGACACACTGAGCAGAGGGTTATATCGGCCCCGCTGTGAAGACTAGGAGGATGGGGATAAACATAGAGCGCCTATGACCAGACAGAGTCTAATAGCTGTGCAGTCCCCAGCCCAGGAGCCCGACCCAGAGCTACGCCATTCTCAGTTTCTCTGAAGATGCATGGGAAGGAAGTCTACTCTTGCTTTAGAAATAAGCTGACCCTCACCACCATGCTGATAATGGGGATTAAAAAAAAAAAAAAAAAAAAAAAAAAAAAAAAAAAACCTCCAGGGGCTGGAGAGATGGCTCAGTGGTTAAGAGCACTGACTGCTCTTCCAAAGGTCCTGACTTCAATTCCAAGCAACCACATGGTGGCTCACAATCAACTGTGATGGGATCTGATACTCTCTTCTGGTGTGTCTGAAGACAGCAACAGTGTGCTTACATACATAAAACAAATAAATAAATCTTTAAAAAAAAAAAGCAACACAAAAATAAAGTGAAGGTCTCCTAAGCAAAGTCTCTGGATGAGCATCTCCTCCTGTCCTCCTGTCTCCTGACCCCCTTCTCTGCCTAGGGCAAGGCAAAGTGCCTGAAATCTCTCTTCCCTAGGGCGAGCCACAGAATACCAGAATTCCTTTACCCACAGCAAGCCATACAGCTTCAAACAATTAATCTAACATACACTGTGCGTATAAGATGACCATAAAGAAATTCTATGACCTACCTTGTCTGATAGGAGATCTAAGCCCTTCATTCTATAAAGGGTCGGGTCCACACCCAGGAGGAAAGAATGCTGCTCAGACAGGTTAAAAGAAGCTAAATCAGGAGTTCTCAACCTGTGGGTCGGAAGGATCAAATGACCCTTTCCCAGGGATCGCAATACCAGATAATCCCACGTAGCATATTTTGCGTTATGATTCATAACAGTAGCAAAATTACAGTTATGACATAGCAATGAAAATAATTTTATGGTTGGGGGTCATCACAACAGGAGAAACTGTATTAAAGGGCCACGGTGTTAGGGGTGTTGAGGACCACTGATCTAAGCAGACAGGCCTTGCTGCTGCCTACCCCTTTTCCAGCATCGGGCTGTACGCTTTTCCCCAGGGGTATGTCCACTACAGCAATCCATTCTCCACCGTACAGGCTGGGTCTTTGGATCTTCCAAGTTACAATCAATTGCATTTGTTTTGTTTTTCTCTTGTTAACTTGTCTTTTGCTATAGTGGTATGGACCACAACTTTATGATGAGTAGAAAATACATCATTCCACCCCTATACTGGAAAAATCTCTCAACAAAAGGAATGTTTTGGCATATCCAGGCAAAGGCTTCCCCATCGTGGCAAAATTGTTTCCTACAAATGCCTAGCGAACTGAACTCATTCAAAACCTTAGTTTTCCCCCATAGTAGACAAATGTGCCAACTGTATTCTTACTATCAAGAAAACATCGGGTTGAAGATGGGGCTCTATACGTAAAGCAGTCATCTTGAAAGCATGTGGGCATTAGTTCAAATTCCTAAAACCCATGTGAAAACAGGACAGGACAGACAGCCGTGTCTGAAATCCCAGGGCTCCTACATCAAGATGGAGAAGCAGAGAAAGAAGGTCCTGAATCTCCTGACCCAGCTGGCCTGGCCTCCACGGCAGAAAAACAGCAAAAGAGACCCCGTCTCAGACAAGGAGGAAGGCGAGGACCACATCCAATACTGTTCGCTGACTCTCACGTGTAGAGCGTGGCACATGTGTGTTTGCAGTCATATGGCCAAACATGCTTTCCCACACATGCACACATGGAACTCTCCACCAGTGGAGAAACTCTAGAACAGTGGCTCTCTACCTCATCTACCTGAAGCCTGCTTTACAGTCACATGACTCATGTGTGGAAGTAGTAATCCTAGGACCTTCTCCCAAATCCACAGAATCATAACCTCTGTGATAAACCCAAAGGTCTCTGTGCCAACCAAGCTCTCCAGGTGATTGCAACATGCAGTCCAGTTGGAGGAGAATACTGTATTCCTTTAGAATGCTTGTGTGCCATGTCATACAAAGTTTCTGTTCACACCAATCATGGGAAGTAAAACTGTTCCCCTTTCATCTTCCCTGAGATACACACTGTGACTCAGATACTGTATCTGAGCTGTAGACAAGGCCTGTAGGGTATTTTCTTAATTGGTAGTTGATGGGTGTGGTGGTTTGAATACACTTGGCTTAGGGAGGGGCCCTTGCTGATGTAGAATCACGAGCAGATGATAGTCCCATATCAGGAAGAGGATATGGGGATCAGCAGAGGATAGTCCCATTCCAACAAGGTGTGGCCTTGTTGGAGTAGGTGTGGCCTTGTTGGAGGAAGTGCCTTACTGTGGCCATGGGCTTTAAGACCCCAGCCCAGCTGCCTAGAAGCCAGTCTTCTCCTAGTGGCCTTCAGATGAAGATGTAGAACTATCAGCTCCTCTTGCACCATGCCATGCTCCCACCTTGAAGATCCAGGGGTATGTTCATCCATAAAGATATACAAAAATGTACACAAGACATATACATAGACACGTACAAGTGAAAAATGGGATCTAGAAAAACAGTAACCAAAAAGGAGGAAAGGGTACACCTAATGATAAAGTGTGTCAAGATTTCGAGACCTATAGAGTAATCGAGGCTTTAGAGAGTTATACAAAGTAAGGGGTGGGTGAAAGGTTGAGACAAAGAGCAGGCTTTTAGACAGATTCCTGATACGGGACTATCATCTGCTTGTGATTCTACATCAACAAAGAATTCCCCAGAGTTTGTCCCACACACTCCAAACGGACAGGGCAGACGCCTCGAGCAGCACCTAAGCCTAGCACAGTGCCTGGTACCTGGCTGCCGGCTGTCACTATATGCTGAGCACAGACAGGGGGAGGAGTAAAGACAAAATTCGCCCCAAAGGAAAAAGAGCTCTTGCCCCAGATCCCTGGGGCAAAACGAAGAATAAGTCAGCTTAAGGTACTGAGATTCAGCACAAAACAGAGAAAGTTCAAGTCCCTGCAGGCATCATTAACTGCATCACACAGAGCAGAACCACCTAGGGAAAAAGAAGGAAAAAAAAACCAAAAAAACCCTACAAATTCATGATCAGGGTCTGCGTCGTTGAGAAAATAGATCCTGTACTATAAAGACTGCCAGATAGGCATACCAATCGATTGCAGCACAACCCTGCTTAACCACCCACAACATCCACGGTCCTTTCTGGCTAGACCCACACATGCTGTCCCTGTCTCATTCCTCTGACCTCCACAGGCTTCGTGCTGTCTTGGTCCTTCAAACCTGACTTATTCTCTATTTGGGATGTGCTCTGCCTACAGGCCACTGGCCCGTCCTCCTCAGTCCACCTATTGTACCCTCCTCCAGGAATCCCCAGGTTCCATGACACCCGGTGCAGTGAACCCACTTGACTGTCGATTCTGCACGGCCCAGACCACTGATGTGCAAACCACCCTCCGCCGAGGAGCAAATCCTGGATCTCTGCATCCCGTGGCACCTAGCACACAGCCTACCCCATGGGTGCTAACTAAATGCTTATTTTGATCAACTAATATTGGCAAGATTCCAAAACTTTGGTTAAAAGAAGAGTCTATTGGGATCCAAGTAGGAAAATTCTGTGGAGGTCTGATTTCAAATCCAGAATGATCTAAGGCGATTTAATTAAAGACTATTGATCATATGAAATAAGAGCAATATTCAACAACTATTTATGAAGAAAACACCAACCATGCACTCAGCACTCTGTAGGCCCTCCCTACTGTATTTATCGGTGAGATCCACTCCTACTCAACACAGCGAAGTTCATCAGTCTTCCTCTTTCTGACCACAGGCTCTTCCAAGGTCTTATTCCTCTCCTAGAGACTGCCCTGGGCTCATAAATGTTCAGCGGCCAGCAAATCCCCAGAGGCCTCGCTCTGGTTCCCCTTTTTGAGGCTGTGGAGAAGACAGGAGCTTTGAATCTCAAAAGAGAGCCAGTAGGGGGAACCTTCCACTCCTCTGGGCTGCACCGAGTGCACAGGAGTTGGAAAAGCCACTTGGGTTCCCATTTCCACAACTCCCTGCCAGTAGGAAGGTTTCTTGTGGGCTCCTCCGTGGTGTTCTGAGCGCATTCAACTTCCAACGCCGCGAATGGACTGGGGGAACAGTTTACAGAGCCCGGTGGCACCAGGCCAGGCCAGGTGGGCAGGGAAGGCACCCGCTGGAGAGGCCTCCCAGGGGCTCGCTAGTGTTGTTCACATGCACACCGCACGGGTCACCAGCCTCCTCCTCCTCTGGGGCCTGGCAGCAAAGGGAAGGAGGTCCGCACATCCACCAGACTTCTCATGGGTGCCAGCCAGCATCGCTCATCCAGCAACCTCCAGTGACCCTCCAGCGGCACCCACCGACCGCCAGTCCCAGAGTGGCTAGTCCGCAGCGCCCCCTTGGCCACCGGACTGCTAGTTAAGTTGGGAGCCCTGCTCTGCCTGCGAGCGCGCGCCCACCACCCACGCCCACTGCCACTTACACACGCCAAGGATCTGGAGACTCCCCAAGCTTCTTAAACTCCTTAAGCAACCTCCCCATGGCCGCATCCCGTGCCTGTCACCCGCTCGCAGCACCCAGATACCCTTGACTTGGAACCCTCAAACCCAGTGCGTGCACCACGCACCCTCCCACCGGCCAGTGCCCGGCGCCCTGCGCGCCACGAAACGGCATACCTTAGGGGTCTGCACTTCGGGTCCCAGAGGCACCTCCAACTTCCTTTTGGTGACCCAGAAGAACAGCAGCACAGTGATCCAGAGCACCCCAAAGATGGGCAGCGCCAAGCGGCGAGTCAGCCGCCGCATGGTCCCTCTTCCTGCTTCTCTTGGTGGCGACGCGTCCCTGGGGCACCCCCCGGCGGTCAGGGGCGGCGGGGCACGAGTCGCCTCGCGCCTCGCTCTAGGGGAAACGCTGCTCCTAGGATCCCGAGGTTGGATGGCGGGATCCTGCCCCGCCCGCTTCGGAGAGAAGCCACAGCCGGGGACGGAGCGGCGAGGGGCGCCGGAGACTAGAGACGCGGCCGGGCAGGGACGAGGGGCAGCTCAGCCCGGCGCCCGCTCCAACCGGAGAGCCGCGGCGGCCGCCGAGATGCTGCGCGCCGCGGCTGCCTTTGCCGGCTGCCGCCGCGAGGGAAACTGACTCGAGCAGCCGGGAAGGTGGAATCCGAGGCTGAGCCCGGCACCCCCGGAGGAGCACGAGGAGGAGGGAGCGCGGAGGGAGCGCGGAGGGAGGGCGGGCCCGACAGACAGACTGACTCCGAGGGAGAGCGGGGCGGGAGCGAACCGGGCTCTGCGCGGGGGCGCTACTGCCTCCCGCCGACCGAGGAGCACCGTGCGGTTGAGGGACCTTGGATGCAGCTCTGGGACCATCCGGAGCTAGGGTGGTGCTGGGAGGGGTTGGGCGGGGACGGGTTAAGTGACTGCAACCACCGCAAGCTGGTACTTAAGGACCAACCCCCGCCAGGTGAGGCACTGCCTGGGAGGAGTTTCTGTTTGCTGCCGGGCGCTGCACGTGGTGCTCACATTAAGGTCCGCTAGCCCGGAGCCATCACTGGGATAGTAGGGTTGACCCAGATGCTATCTCGGGTTCAGGTTCACTTGCTTGACCATTTCAGGGCCAAGGTCGAGTTCAGCCATCTCCCAGGGCATTTCTCTGCCTTTGAGCAGGTGCCTGGCAACTTTCTCTTAATGGAAAACTGAGCTGGTCTAAATTTAACTGGAAAGATGTCCTTTTAAAAATTAAGGCAAAATTAAATCCCTGAGGAGTGTTTTCTTCTTGAAAAATAGCGGGGCTTGCAGAAAAGAGGGTCTAAAGTCAGCACAACTACTGGACCTGGACGCTGTGGGAAAAGTCCTGGGAGTAGCTCCCAAAACCCCTTTCTCAGTTGCCTTTAAGGAATACATCTTCCAGTTACAGACTAACGTCACTTGGGTTTAGAGAAAGGGACAATTCTGACTCCAGTTTCCACATAGGCCTCAGGTAGGCTGGATGAATTTCTAACCATATCTCCAGAATAGCGAGGTGTGGTTCCTGACCTAGCCTGCCCACACCAACAGGGCAAATCACAGCTGCACCCTCTCCCTCAAGACTTCTCCTAAGTCTTAAGACTCTTCCTCATCTTAAACTGTGAATGCTGCATTACCTCAGAGTTCTGAGAGAAAAGGTGAAAGTTTTTGCAAAGTGCACCGGAGCGGTGGCCACTGGAGCCCTGTGTCATTTTGGTTAGAGGGGTGCTGCCTCCAAGTTTCTCCAGGTGGGGATGACACCGCCAGTCGCTCAGACGCATGCTCCCTGCCGCCTTCATTCACAGAGCTAGAGCTTAGCATAGGGGCAGCTCCCACACTGGACTGCAGGTGAGAAAGGTGTCATTCAGCTCTCCAGCACTCCTCCTCCAGTGTCATGGAGCCCTGGAGACACATGCTCAGAAACAGAGGTGCCCCCACACACACAAAAGCGCCGGCGTTTGATACCTTGTCTTTCAGCCATAAGGCAAAGGCATGTAGGTAAAGAAACTTGGGGGTTGGAAATCAATCAGCCAGTAAAAGCTTGCCGGCCCAAGTCTAGATGCGGCTGAGAATCACCCAGACCGCTGCTGCCGTCCTACACTTGTCTCTGTTGGGCCCGTGGCCTCTGAAAGGTTAGGTCCACTCTCTCCAGTTGTTGTTTAGGCAGGCGAAGGCACTGGTAAATAATTGTCCAGGGAGCGATGGTGAGTGGAAAGAGCACCCGCTCCCACTCCCCACTCCCGCAGCTTTCTGAACTCCCTGGATCTCTTCCAAGAGCCTCGCCCTAGAGTCCCTAGTCCTGGGCCTGCAAAGTGTCCTGTGTCCGCTCTGCAGAGAACCTCCCAAGCAAGCTGTGGACCCGCTGGGAGCTCCAGGCAGGAGCTGCCGCAGCAGCGGCGGCAGCAGCGGCAGCATGTCCATTGCTCAGTGCTTTGTGGGGCTGCTTCTGAGTAACAGATGGCAGACAGTTACACAACACCACCGCCAAGCTCTTGAGATGGTGCAGCCTCACATGCCTGCTGCACTCAGACTGTTTGGCATAAGGGGGAAACCAAGGCCCTGGAGGGAGACAGCTCCGCGGGAGAGTACGGAACACTGGGGACAACAAAGATTTTCTTCCAAAATTCTTGCTCTTGAATCACTATTTTGTCTTCCTCTCACCTGGGGAAGAATCTCTGGGCCTTGAAAGGTTTCTAAAGACTCCAATTTTGCTACGTGCCATTAACTGACCCAACTATAGGATATGTTAGTCTAGGCTGTTTGGCCAGTAAGTGCTGTTACGATGGGAAGACATTACAGGTGAGTCTTCACGGTTTTGGAAGCCAGATCAATCCCCAGGCAGGTCTCCAGCATGGTAGGTCTCACTTGAGATCCAGAGTATCTAGAGGTCCCCAAGCTTGGATAGATATTTAAAGTTCTTTAATAACGGAGTTAGGGGTTTGGCACTGGTTCAGTCTGTACAGTGGTTGCTTTGCAAACACAAGGTTCTGAGTCCCATTCCTAGACTCACTTAAAGAAACTGTATAATTGTAAACCCATAGCAGGGGAGGCAGAGACACGTGGGTTATTACAAGTTCACTGGCCAGCTATCCTAATCTGCTTGATAAATTCCAGGCCAGTGAGAGACTGTGTCTCAGAAACACGAGATGGATGATACTGAAGAAAAACATCCAAGGTTATCCTATGGTCTCCACATGTGTGTGCACATACACTCGCACAAGAATACATGCACACAGATATGCACATCAGTCTAAATAGCACAGAGCTCTGGTGATCCCATAGGTTGGCTATATCATTGGTGACTAACCCAAATGGCTTCTCTTTCATCACAACCAATATAGGGAGAAAAACCTCTGGGTTATTTTGGCAGAAAACAAAATAAAATAAAAATCTGCCCTGAATTAGGAGTCTCGCTCATTCAGCCTAAATAGAGCCTACCTCCTGGTCACAATCCTTCCACCAGTTCATATCTCCGAGCTCCGATTTGCCCCTGTGTAGTGTGACATTCTTACAGAGAACACCCCCAGCTGAAGCATTTAAGGGTCTAGCCTTTCCTCGTCCCTGGATTTGGACTCTCGTTGCCACTGCTGTCACTGTGAAGTTCTGTGTGAGCTGTTCTCGCCTCACAGGCGAAGACATTAGAGAGCAAATTGGGTACTGGAGCAGATGTGAGTCATCCGTGTTAGTATAAAAACTATGGAATAAAACCTATTATGGCCCCAGAAAGCTGTGTAAAGCAGCATATGGAGCCAATGTAAGCTGGAAACAGGAGGAAGCTGTGAAGTCCGATGCATATGCTCTCTGGCAGCAACGGCTGTGGGTTTTCACACTTTGCTTGCATTTCCTCTCTTGCTGTCCGCCTGTCACTCTCAGTCGGCTCACTGCAGAGGCAGCCGCCTTTGTTCCCTTTGGATCAGATTCCCCAAGTCCCTCCTCCCTACCCACCGTGAGTTCAGGGGTGTGTGCATGTGTGTTCTTGCACGAGTGGCCATCTGCAAATCTTTCCACCTGACCTGACCTGCCGCCACCTGTGTGAGGTGCCCCTGATGTCAGCCTCACCAATTTTGACCTACGGGAGCTGTGCAGTTTTCTGTGGAGGCTTTCCCCTCTTCTGGGCCAGGGGGAAAGGTGAACAGGAGCCAGGCAGATGGTAGCGCAGTAAGATGAGAGGCATGCATGCTGCTCCAGCCCTGGCAGGGTTCCCCAGCAGCAAAAGAGAAGAAAGGAAAAAAAGAAAAGGGGATAGGGAGAATTCAAAGATGTCTGTCTTAATTCCACAGCCCTTCAGGCACAGTCTGAGCCAACCCCCGCAGTGGACCCTATTCAAGTTTTAGCTGTAAATAATACATCAGCCCCCTCTGCCTCTGAGTTCTTGTTTCTTCTTGCTCCTGTAAAGCCTGTCGAAATCACATGTCCTGGGTCTCCTACCAGGGCTCTTTCTGCAGTGAGCAGTGGAGTCATCTGGGCTCAGAGCTGCAGGAGAATGGGTTATTAGCAAGCCCGTGCCCACCTTTTCTGCCACACTGGTTCATCTTTGATGAGTACATGTGTGGCTCTAGCTAAGGGTAAGGTGTCTAATGGTCACCTCTCTGGATCTTTACCTATTAAACATTTTTACTTTATGCTCCGGATACCTCAGCCCCTCCCTCCATCTTTTTTTTATTTTCCTGTGCGATACTGTGTAATTTGCTTCCTTGAAAGAGATTTAGATTTTTGCATTTCAAAAGCCTGCTTTTTTTTTCATTATTTTGAAATGCCCCCAAACTTTCTTTGTTCCTTATCCAAATGCCAAGTGTGAAATTTACTACTGCTACAATGATAGATCTTAGCTAGTTGTAGAAACTGGTTTGATCGTCGGTGGTGGCAGCCCCTCCCCCATGTTTTGCGTTCTAGCTAGTGTGAAGGAGTGACTCAGCTTAATGGGGGGGAAAAAAAGCACAAAAGAAAAATCTTTTATCCAAATTAGCTAGTAGGGACTCTCAACAAGAAGAGCAAAGTCAGAAGAATGGGAAAACGCAATAATAGTTGCCCTGCCCCAGATCCCACAGTCAAAGGGCGACAGTCCAATACTGTCATCTTTCTTGGTAGGCATCAGCTTGAAGGCATGAGGCTAAGGTCAAAGTGAAGGGGAAAGCTAAGTCTTAGAAGTAACTAAATTGTATAGGTCTCTCCAGTCTGCCTAAAACTTCCACAAAAAGGAGCCGACCGTGCCCTAAGAGTGTAATCATCCCCCCCCCCCCCGACTACCTCTCCTTGGGCCCAGATGCCCATAAGCCATGCAAGTAACAGGAATGGATGAACTGAGACAAGGTGGAGGAATAGGGGCGTGATGAACACAGCAGTGGGGGAGGGGGAACATTAGTGTGTCCGGCACCATGATAACAATCACAGCAGTAGGGAATGTGGGGGCGGGGCATGGAAGTCCAGCAATGATCACCCACACCTGGCCACCACCAACACAAATCAACCGCAGTCATATTTTTTCCAGATTATCAACAGCAACAGATGTCTAGATGATGATGTAACATCATGAAGTCTCCTGGATCTTAACTGTGGGTAGCTAACTCAATAGTCCCTCCCATTCCCGAAAGAAAGAGAGAAAGAAAGAAAGAAAGTGAGAGAGAGAGAGAGAGAGAGAGAGAGAAGGAAGGAGAAAGAAAGAAAGAAAGAAAGAAAGAAAGAAAGAAAGAGAAAGAAAGAAAGAGATGGAGTAAACAAACGGGTGTGTAATCTGGATCGAGCCTGCTGCTTGGCAGTTTACAAACAGAATATGGCCACAAGCATATGTTGCTGAATAGTGCCTCCTACCTTGGAGACACAATACTTAGCAAGGACAAAGGGGAAATGGATCAGATGACCCATCATAGGATGCAAAGAGGAACCTTGGAAATCACTGACTCTCTTGGAAATGAAGCGTTGGGCACTCTTCAGTTTGTACTTGAAGAAAACCTCTTTTGTTTGTACTTGTAGCCCAGAGACTCTGCATGATGTGCTAAGAGCAAGACAGCTTGGACTATACCATATCTACTCTGCTGTAATCTCCACCCCTCCTTGGTATACACCATGCTCCCAAGGGACAGTCTTCCCTAGGGCTTGATGGGCCAAGAGGAACAAGGAGCCCAGACACTTTTGGGAATGGAGTTGGGGAAGCCACTAAACCCATAAGTTTCCAGATAATCAGCAAAACAACAAATACAAACCCAGACTCTGAGCTGTTGTTTGCTCTGAGGAATATAAATAGACTACCCACCCCCACACATTCACACACACACACACACACACACACACACACACACACACACCTCTCAGAAAATTTAAGCTGGCAATCTGAACAAAGGTTTGAGCACTGAAGATCTGGTTCCTCCTCATGGGTCTCATTTGGGTGACAGTGTGACTCCTAGCTAGAGGTACCTTGGTCCAAGTGAAAATTAACTACATCCCAATAGGAAAATCATTTTTCAAGCTATGCTCTGCACCTGTCTTTCATTTCACTCACTAAGTGCAGCACAGATATTAATTAGACATAGATTATTCAGAAAGTGCTCTTAGCATTTGAACTTAGTTACTGAGTTTCATCCGAAAATGATATTAGTATCATCCCAGTGTTGTAGTTTTCTCTACACAGACAATTTGCTTCACCCGCTCCCTGCCTAGCTCACCTTTTGGTTATCATTTTCATGAGACAAGTGAAAATATTTCTCTTGTACACAAAAGAGGCAAATCCCCTTCTCTGGCTTGATCCGACAAAGGCCAGTTTGAACCGTAATGGAAAAGAGGCCAGATGTACAGTCTAAGCACAAATCCTCAGGGAAAAATAATGCATCTCTTTGGGAAAAAAGAAATCGTTTACACTTATGAGGTAGGAGATTTTCAATTTATAAAAGGTTTCCTATTTCTTTTGATTGCTGGGATTACTGCATTCCGAAAAGGTTGTCCTTCTCCTGTATGGAGACAGAACTGCGTCTCGGATCCGGGATGCAGATTCAGAAATGGTGAGTAACAAGCAGCCCTCCCCATGGGCTGGACCGCCAGCCTGGGGGATTTTGAAGCAGTGCAGATCCCAGGGTTAAAATCCATTACCCAGAGAGATGGGAAGGTTCCTCTCACTGATTCCTTCCCTCTCTGCTCCCAGGCCTGAATTCCAAATTGATTTCCTTAATAACTATTAAAGATCTTTTTAATTAAACCAGGCATCCTCTTCCTTGGCAAACTTTTCTTGATGACATCTCTGGTTAATTAAAGGTTTAAGTTGCAAAGACGTATTACATAAGAACAGGGGGAGCTGCTTTATGGCACGCCAGTGAAGGTTCCTGCTGATTCCTGCAGCAGAAACCCAGTCCTGCCTTTATCAGACAGTTGAGCCCCCAGCACTTGTTAATAAGGGTGGTTGGAGGAGGGGGAATAAGGGTTTCTGCTTCTCCTTTTCAACTGGCCTGGTAAGTGTTTCTCATTAAAAACATCACTCATGGATCCCAACTCACTAGTGCTGACAAAACATTTTTACGTTTTCATCCAAAATTCCTGAGGTAGTTGATACATTTGCAATAAGAGAAGGAGGAATAAAAGGCCTTTTTACCCATCAAGAAACTGCAGCCACCTCTACAAGAGACCATACCAGCTACCCATAAAATATATAAAGACAGTATAGGGTGTAGGGTGTGTGTGTGTGTGTGTGTGTGTGTGTGTGTGTGTCTGTGTCTGTGTCTGTGTGTGTCTGAGTGTCTTTGTGTCTATGTGTGTGAATTCATTAGTAAATTTCCCTGATACATTCACATTCTCTGTCTTGGGCCCCTAACCTGGAATGTTACAAGGTATAAAGTGTAAAGAATATCACTAAAAAGCAAAGCTTTTCTTCATATAAGGTTAAATAGCTCCTAAGGTGGGAGTTTCGCCTATGTTCTTATCTTTCTACCACTGAGGTTTGAAACAACAGATTTCAAACATAGATGTCCATTGGAATTAAGGAAATAATTCTGCTGTTAAAAAGTCACCCATGTCTACCTCATTAGCCTCTGTCTCATCTGCTTCCATCTTACCTGCCTACATCTTGATACCTCCACATCATCTGGACTGCCTTTCACTGCCTGCACCCCACCTGCCTGCACCTCACCTGCCTGCTGAAAGTTTACAGATTCTCTAGGCACACAAGCTTGGTAACCACTGGTTTACTAGATGTGTTCAGGCCAATTCAATGCCACCTGTAGACCTACCTATAATGGTGAGGAAGTACCACTGTTTCTGGTTTTTGGTCTGACAGACATCTCAGATTGGCAAGATAAGAAGAGAGAACTAAATGCTCACTAGTGCTATTAATGAAAAGAGCTTCAATTTTATGAGACACCAAGGAAAAAAAGAAAAAGACCACACAGAGACTACCAGCTCTACACCAACCACTCTTTGGCCATTAGAAAGACTCAGAATTATCAATCATCATGGCACATGGCTTTAATCACAGTATAGAAGGCAAAGATAGGCAGATCTCTGAGACCAGCCTGGTCTACAGAGCAAGTTTCAGGACAGCCAGGACTGCACAGAGAAGCCCTGTCTCAAAAAGACCAAAACACAAAAAGATGGCAAAAAAGAAGGAAAGAAAGACTGATTGACTCATTCAGAATCAACTAGTGAACTTATATTACTGACCATTTGATTGGTTCCTCAGAAAATTGGGCATGTCACTTCCAGAGGACCCTGGCATACCACTCCTGGGCATATACCCAGAGCATTCCCCTGCATACAATAAAGACACATGCTCCACTATGTTTATAGAAGCCTTGTTTATAATAGCCAGAAATTGGAAGGAGCCCAAATATCCCTCAAAGGAGGAATGGATACAGAAAATGTGGTATATTTATACAATGGAATACTACTCAGCAATTAAAAATAATGAATTCATGCAATTTGTAAGTAAATGGTTAGATCTGGAAAATATCATCCTAAGTGAGTTAACCCAATCACAAAAGAATACACATGAAATGCAATCACTGATAAGTGGATATTAATGAGCCCAGAAGCCCTAAATACTCAAGGCACAATTAGCAAGTCAAATGACTCCCAAGAAGAAGAAAGGAGAGGACCCTGGGCCTGTAAAGATTGGATCCAGTTTTGTAGACCCAGAACAGAGAAATTGGGGGGGGGGGCAATGATTGGGGAATAGTTGGGGGGGAGAGGAATTATGGGACGTATGGAGGGGGGGGAACTGGGAAAGGCAAAAGCCTTTGGAATGTAAACATAAAATATAGAAAATAAAAATGATACCTAAACATAGTAAAAGCGATCTACAGCAAACCAGTAGCCAACATCAAAATAAATGGAGAGAAGCTTGAAGCAACCCCACTAAAATCAGGGACTAGACAAGGCTGCCCTCTCTCTCCATATCTTTTCAATATAGTACTTGAAGTTCTAGCAAGAGCAGTTAGACAACATAAGGAAGTCACAGGGATACAAATTGGAAAGGAAGAAGTCAAAGTATCATTATTTGCAGACGATATGATAGTCTACTTAAGCGATCCAAAAAACTCCACCAGAGAACTTCTACAGCTGATAAACAACTTCAGCAAAGTGGCTGGTTATAAAATTAACTCAAGCAAATCAGTAGCCTTCTTGTACTCAAAGGACAAGCAGGCTGAGAAAGAAGTTAGGGAAATAACACCCTTCACAATAGCCACAAACAACATAAAGTACCTTGGCTTAACTCTAACCAAACAAGCAAAAGATCTGTGTGACAGGAACTTCAAGTCCTTGAAGAAAGAAATCGAAGAAGACCTCAGAAGATGGAAAAATATTTCTTGCTCCTGGATTGGCAGGATCAATATAGAAAAAATGGCCATCTTGCCAAAAGCAATCTACAGATTCAATGCAATCCCCATCAAAATCCCAACTCAATTCTTCATAGATCTAGAAAGAGCAATTCTCAAATTCATCTGGAGCAACAAAAAACCCAGGATAGCTAAAACTATTCTCAACAATAAAAGGACTTCTGGGGGAATCAATATCCCTGACCTCAAGCAGTACTACAGAGCAATTGTGTTAAAAACTGCATGGTATTGGTATAGCAACAGGCAAGCAGATCAATGGAACAGGATTGAAGACCCAGAAATTAACCCACAGACTTATGGACACTTGAGCTTTGATAAAGGAGCCACAACCATCCGGTGGAATAAAGATAGCCTTTTCAACAAATGGTGCTGGTTCAACTGGAGGTCAACATGCAGAAGAATGCGAATTGACCCACTCTTATCTCCTTGTACTAAGATCAACTCCAAATGGATCAAGGACCTCCACATAAAACCAGACACACTGAAACTATTAGAAAAGAAACTTCGGAAGACCCTGGAGGACATGGGCACAGGGGGAAAGTTCCTGAACAGAACACCAATAGCTTATGCTCTAAGATCAAGAATTGACAAATGGGACCTCATAAAATTACAAAGTTTCTGTAAGGCAAAGGATACCATCAGAAGGACAAAACGGCAACCAACAAATTGGGAAATGATCTTCACCAACCCCACATCCGACAGAGGGCTAATATTCAATATATACAAAGAACTCAAGAAGTTAGACCCCAAAGAACCAAATAACCCTATCCAAAAATGGGGTACAGAGATAAACAGAGAATTTTTACCAGAAGAAATTCGGATGGCTGAGAAACACCTTAAGAGATGTTCAACATCATTAGTCATCAGGGAAATGCAAATTAAAACAACCCTGAGATTCCACCTCACACCAGTCAGAATGGCTAAGATTAAAAACTCAGAAGACATCAGGTGTTGGTGAGGATGTGGAGAAAGAGGAACACTCCTCCACTGTTGGTGGGATTGCAAGCTGGTACAACCACTCTGGAAATCAGTATGGTGATTCCTCAGAAAACTGGACGTGATACTTCCGGAGGACCCAGCCATACCACTCCTGGGCATATACCCAGAGGATTCCCCAGCATGCAATAAGGATACATGCTCCACTATGTTCATAGCAGCCTTATATATAATAGCCAGAAATTGGAAGGAGCCCAGATATCCCTCAAAAGAGGAATGGATACAGAAAATGTGGTATATATACACAATGGAGTACTATTCAGCCATTAGAAACAATGAATTCATGAAATTCTTAGAGAAATGGATGGAGCTGGAGAACGTCATACTAAGTGAGGTGACCCAGTCTCAAAAGAATACCCATGGTATACAGTCACTGATAAGTGGATATTAGCCTAGAAGCTTGGAACACCAAAGACATAAATCACATATCAAGTGATGTCTCACAAGAAGAAAGGAGTGGACACTAGTGCTAGAATGGACCAAAACATCATTGTGGGGGAGTACAAGAACAGTGAGGTGGGAGGGGGTGGATGAGGGAGCAGGGGGAGGGAAAAGGGCAGGTGGGACCTTTGGGGGTGGGGAACCAGAAAAAGGGAAATGAATTGTAAATATAGAATATATCCAATAAAAAAAAACCTAGGAATCAATAGCTATGTTAATTTTCTTAGTAATAATTTTAGTATATGTATGTATTATATTTTATATATGTAAAATATCACATTGTATACTCTAAATATGTACATAAAACACTTAATGCCAAATTAAAAAAATAAAATATATTCATAGTACTCTCAACATATATGTGACATACTAATGACTTAAGGTTTCTATAAAACAAAACAAAACAAGAAAACCCATGACTGAAAAGCAAGTTGGGGAGGATTTATTCCACTTCCACATCTCTATTCATCATTAAAGGAAGCCATGAGGATAGGAACTCAAGCAGGGCAGGATCCTGAGGCAGGAGCTGATGCAGAGGTCATGGAGGAGTGCTGCCTACTGGCTTGCTTCCCCTGGCTTGTTCAGCCTCCGTTCTTACAGAGCCCAGGACCACCAGCCCAAGGATAGCACCAACCCACAGTGGGTTGCATCCTCTACCACTAATCACTAAGAAAATGCCTTACAGCTGGATCTCACAGAGGTGTTTCTTCAACTGAGGCTTCTTCCTCTCTGATGACTCTAGTCTGTGTCAAGTTGACACAAAACCAGTCAGTACAACCAATAACTAAGATTCAAAAAAACCAAAAATGTTAGCACTTACCAGCTGTGCATGTACCATTCAAACATGTCTATGTGGTTGATGAACCATATCATACACAGTACCTAGGATAGCTCATCATTACTACTACAAACGCCTGAAGCAACCAACATACAAAGACAACAGGCTTTACTTGTGATATAGGCTTCCAATTTTGGAAGCTTCAGTCCATTATTGACACTTCTTTGGATCTGTAATGAGGTAACATGCCACGGCAAGAACATGAGGCCAAACAAAAATCACGTGCCCCAATACTGGGGAAAGGAAGAGATGGAAAGAGACTGAGGTCCCAATATCTCTTCCAAGGGGATGTACCCAGTGACCTAACCATCTTTAGTGTCTCTGAAAAGTTCTAATTCCTCTCAACAGAACCACCCTGAGGACCAGGCCTTGGACACATGGACCTTTAGGGGATATTTAATTAAACCACAGTGTGGTGGTTTGAATAGGAATGGCCCTCATAGACTTAAGTGTTTGAATGCCTAGCTCATAGGGAGTGGCACTATTAAAAGGCCTTGTTGGAGTAGGTGTGATCTTGTTGGAGAAAGTGTCACTGTGGGGGTGGGTCTTAAGGTCTCCTATGCTCAAGATATACCCAGTTGGCACACAGTCTCCTTCTGCTGCCTGTCTAGTACCACATCTGCCTGCATGCTACCATCTCCCTGCCATGATGATAATGGACATCTGAAACTGTAAGCCAGCCCAAGTTAAATGTTTTCCTTCATAAGAGTTGCTGTGGTCATGGTGTCACTCCACAGTAATAAACCCTAACCCAAGACACACAGTGAACATAACGAGAGGTGTCCAACCGTCTCACGTTGCAATATGATGTGGTCATCCATGAATGTATCAGGCTGTGTTCATAGGTATTCTGGGATGCTTGCAGCCTTTGGGCTGCCAGTTGGACACACCCAACCAAATAATAACCTTAAGCAACTCAGAGCTATGTTAGCATGTGTTCTCTAAGATTAATGACATCCTCCAACATAACCCACATGACACTCCACAGTACACCTAACTGAATTAAAAATAATGCCCACATCATATAACTCTGAGTCCATAATCAAATTACTAGAGAACTTAACAAGACAGTACAGAACAAAATGAAACAAGAGCAAATCTTCCCTGGGCTAAATTCCCAACAATTTGGATCCAGTTAGGTGATAATCATGTTTTGAGAATCATGACTGCAGATAAGTAAGAAGGTTTGTTTTCTCAACACTAACGTTCACTGTTTTGTACTCAAACTTTGCTTGGTCACTGAGTGACACTTAAATTCATTATTTCATCAGATACCCCAGCAACAATTCCCTGAGGTAGGTGACAGTGAGATGGACTAGGATTTGCTTTCACCTTCCCAGGTCCTCTGGGTAGCTCACAGCGGTGTCTAGGATCCCAGTGTGCAGACTACTGTCAACGTGTTTCTGCCTCTGCTTGTGTGATTTGTGTCAGGAGACCCAACTTTTCCGGACGTTGATATTACCATCTGCAAGGTGAAGAACTGATCTCTGGACTTTAATATCTTAAAGTCCTCTGTCCTTATCTTCCATGCAATACGTTCCTGACACCTTTTCTAAGACCCTCTGTCCCTCTCCATTTGGCTCCAGAACAAATTTATAAAGGGGTTTATTGAGTCATAAGGGGAGAAGCCACTATCAGGATGGCGTTGAGAAAGAAGATGAATTTGACAAAAATCCTCCCACTTGCTATGGCTAAGTATGGCCAGAATGCTCAGTCTTTGCCTCCAAAGCTCCCAGCCTAGAGGCGTTGTGGGTTAGAGGCATGGTTCTCAGCCTTCCTAATGCTGTGACTCTTCAATACAGTTCCTTATGTTGTGGTGACTGCCAACTATAAAATTATTTTGTTGCTACTTCACAACTATAATTTTGCTACTGCTGTGAGTCATACATATTCGTGTTTTCTGATGGTCTTAGTTTGGGGTTAAAAAACCACAGGTTGTGAACCACTGGGTTAGAGAGGTGAGTCTGCACAGAGGGGTGGGGCTCATGCTCCTCTTCCTCACTCCTTTATGAGGAACAGGGAGTTCCAAGAGCTCATTCCTCACTGCTGAGTTCGTAATAACCTGTTCACTTTCCTATCCTGTCCTGTATACAAACGTGACCTTCCATAACCCCTACCAAGTTCTCTTCCACTCCCAGAACTGGGCCGCAGCAGAGCTGGGAACTGCCAGGTTCAGACCGGAGCTATTTAAGATTCTTCACCTGGGGAGATTTTCATTTTATATGTATTGTGTGAATTTTTTACTGCTGGAGCATGTTCAACCATCGCTTGTGTAATTAAAAATAAATAATTAAAATCCTTGACGGCTGATGGGTTTTTTTTTTTTCGGTCTTGCAAAGACAAAGCAATCTCCAGGGAGCAGAAAATGACTCTGAAGTTCTCACTGGTGGGTATTGGAAGCAGACGGGAGACAGGGGTTGGGGGGGGTGGTTGGTAGTGGCGTGGAATTCCATTTGCAGGAGCTGAATGGAAATGCCCCTTGGATGCTAATACAACAATAATGTTTAGCCCCTTATGTAGTGTGTTAGGTAGTAGTGTGGTTTGCGGTAATGACCAAAGAAACTAGTGACTAGCAGACATGACTAGGAAAGAAGATGTGACTAGAAAGGAAAGAGTTTATTTGGGTTACAATTCCATATCACTGTTCACCATCATAGGAAGTCAAGACAGGAATCCAAACAGGGCAGGAAGCTGGATTCGGGAGCTGATGCAGAGGCCACGAAGGGTTGCTGTTTACTGGCTTGCTCTTCATTACCTGCTCAGACTGCTTTCTTATAGAACTCAGGACCACCAGCCCAGGGATGGCACCACCCGTAAAGGTCTAGGCCCTCCCTCATCAATCACTACAAAGAAAATGCCCTACAGGCTAACCTATAGCCTGATCTTATTGGGGCGTTTTCTCAGTTGAGACTCCTTTAGCTCTGATGATTCTAGCTTGTGTCAGGTTGATATCAGAGTATCCAGGACGTGTAGAGAGAAGGACATATTAAGGGGCAGTCCTAAAGCTACTAAGCTAATGGTAGAACCTGAATAAGTGGTGGAGGGTAGGAAAGAAAAAACAGCTCTAATCATTTTCTCTCCTTCTCTCCTTTTCCTCTCCCTCTCTTTCTCCCTCTCTCATCTCTCACTATCCCCTTCCTCTATCCTCCCTCTCTCTTTTCCCAGCTTTCATTTTCCCGCCTCCTGTCTCTCTACTCCTCTGTCTCCTAGTCTCCCCGTATCCTCCCATTCCTTCTATTCTTTACTCTCCCCTTGTTTCTCTTTCTTCTAACCACTGGAAACCTGTTTCAGAATGCTAGATCCTTCTCAGCAGACGTGACTAGTTGAAAGACACCCTTCTCGATGTCTCTGTCACACTCCCAGCCACAGCGATTATGTTCACTGAACAGGTTCCTTCGTTATTAGTTCTTTGCTGTCATTAAGAAGCTAATCAACACTGCAAGGAAGAAAAAACTCACTAGCAGAAAGAGTGATCAGCTTGAGATAGCCCTGCAATGCCACAGATGAAAGCTATAATCCAGAGCTCTCTCCCCAGAAACGGGGTGGGGGTGGGGGTGGGGCGGGGCAAGTGTCATTCATTCCAGGGAGCAGCTTCACCTTGAGAAGTCGGATCCTTAAGGTCAACTGGCCAAGACCTTGTTCTCTTTGGTCTGCCTTTTGGAAAGTACCTCTGGGTAATGTAAGCTCTACATGGCCATTGTTTGAACACAAAGACAGAGCAAAACCAGACAAGCTTTACAAACTCAGAACAAACAAAAGCACTCAGAAGGGCCAGGGAGCAACTACACAAGCCAGCAAAGGGAACACAATGGTTATGGAGTCATTTGGACGCTGTGAGAAGCTCAAAGCACCACAGCGAGAAGCCTGTGCCTCTGTCCCAGCCTCCCTACCAGCTGTGAGACTTCATCAAGCAGTCGAGTTATTCTTTCCTCAGTGAGGAGTTGGCCTGGGAAATCTAGCAGCAGTCATAACTCCAAACTACAGTGTCACTATATCCCTTGTCGATGTTTAAGTACTTATCGGCCTCAAAGATGACTTTGATTCTAACAAGGTCCTATGTGATTGGTTGCTTTTAGCTAGAGTGAGGTCAGAACGGCTGGGGTGAACAATTCTCCAGGATTGCACATAGAATTGTAATCTAGACCCATTGGAGTCGTCTGTGTGAAGTGTAGCCAGGACAGGACCAATGGCAAACACCCCATTTCTCCAAATTTCCCTTGCACCTGAAATGGAATCCGCTTGGTACACATAAATGCTCTTCTAGCGTTTTCAAGAAAATAATTCCTTCTGGCTTCAAACTTTGGAGGAAACCGGCATAAGAAACAGCTGCAGAGTTACTATTGTTTGGCTCCGGGCCTGTTTCAGCCCTTCTTAGGGGCTCACACTCTAAGGACATTGCCACTGGGTGGCGGTAAAGAGCCGCATGCCCTGAAAGGGATTCTAAATCGCTCATAACTGCTTAACAATTGCAGTGTGGATTGAGATGTGAAACTCGTTAAAGGCATGGAAAGAAAAAAAAATCCTTACATACACAGCAAAGGATCTCACAGTACTCTTGGGCAGTACCCACAGCAACACAAATAAAAACTTAGGCAGGCTATGCATGCATGCTTTTCTTCATGAATCCCCAGAGGTGTTTACAAAAATCTCTTCTAAGTAGATCTTCTCAGGAGCCCTAATTATACAGCTAACCTATCCATGAACCTGAACCATAGCTGGGCAACAGAAGTTGGCCCATGGTAGAGGCCCTGATGCTGAGCCTTCCTTCTCTGCAAAGGAAATAGTCAAGGATTGTGCTGCTGATCCTCTGCTTGGTTCCAAGTCGGACTATTTTCATCCTAACTCTCCCCGCATTGGCGCCCTGCCTGTCTTTTCCAATAACTTTAAAACAGGATAAAGCCTCTTCAACTGTTATTTCTCTTTGACTCATCCCTGAGAAGAAAATCATTCCAGCCTATTTCTGTTCTGTTTAACAGGGGTTGGGTGCAATTGCTGCAGCATTAATTAATGATGAGACTCTTGGTCCGGTTGCCCTGGCAATGCCCACCAAAGCATCAGAACCCTTCCAACAGAACAACGCGTCGAGCAGTCAATTAACTGTTTTCTTCACAAGTGCTTGCTGAGTTCACAGAACACCTGCTATAGAAAACGAGCACCCAGGGGACTCTCAGCAAATGCTGGCTGACTAGCGGGCAACCTGCACCCGCAGAGGTGATGCCAAATCTGCACCCTTGAACACCTGACCATGTTTAGCTGAGGCTGAGACTCTGTACAAAAGGAAAGAGAAGCACATGCAATTTTATAAGATCCTGAGCTCTGTACTACCAATAATCTTTAAAAAGGAGTTAAGATTTCCACTCACAGAGGGAGAGAACAGAACATGGAAAGTGAGAGGGGGAGGGAGGGAGGGAGGGAGGGAGGGAGGGAGGGAGAGAGAGAGAGAGAGAGAGAGAGAGAGAGAGAGAGAGAGAGAACGAGAACACGGGACCAGTTCTTTGCAGTTTTTCACAGTCAATACTCTTTCCCAACTCCACAAAGATTTGCTTTCAATGTCTGTCTTGAGGCCAGTGTCATAGATGGTCCCTCTACACTAGGTCAGCTGTCTAAGTAGGAATACGTTCCTCTCTCAACTGTGGCCAGTATATATACATATATATACATATATATGTATACGTGTGTGTGTGTGTGTGTGTGTGTGTGTGTGTATACACAAGACCTAGATTTCAGCTTAGCTATACACAAATGTGATCGATCTATTCATTTCTTCTAGCGATGTGTTCTTGGCTCTAACATCAGCAACGCTGGCCCTTCCAGGTTCATCTTACAGCCAAGTAGAAACCACTTGTCCCACCGCCTGCTTGAACACGGGTTCCCTCTGTTCATTCCTTTGACTCTAAAGAGTAGAGCCACTTGCGCTAGCCAAAGTCAAGGGGAGTTTATTTTTTAAAATAAAGACTAATGCCTGGATAAACCAGCAAGAGCTCTCAGAAGCAGAAGCCAAGGAAATGGAGAGCCTAGAGTCGGAAGTGAATAGCCCTGGAACTCTGGCTCCCTCTGGCTCCCTCTGGCTTGCGTGGTCTTCCTCTGTGACTTACTCTAGTTCGTCTGGCTTCTGCTCCTGTGATTTAACTTTGCCTTACTTGGGAGCAGACTCTGGTCCATGCTCAGATTCTGACAAATAATTCTACCCTTCCTCAGAATTTCCGCTCTGGATTTCAACAGACCTGATTGGCTCGGGGATTTTCAGCCAGTCAAGGGGATTGGCTCCACTTTTCTCAGGAGCCTTTTCTCAGGATGGATTTGTGTGAAGAGCCACAGGCAGCAGCAGATCCCAGTTCCAACTGTCTTGGACGATCTCCTCACTCTGGAACAGCCACCTGAGAAGTGGGGGACTAGCACCCCAGCCCATGTCAACATCAGTTTCCACCCCCATGCCTCTTATTCTCAGCAGTTTCTGTGCATTGCTGTCTTTCAATCAATAGGCTTTCTTCACGTTCCACATTTTAGCCACACCATTGAGCATTCCTTCAATATGTCCATTACTTTTCCAACATCCACCCTGACTATACCTATCCTTCTGTTATATTGTTAAATCTCAGCATTTGGTGCTGAGTATGTGACCTCAATGCTGAAATGCTATGTCTTCTGTGCCTCCTTGTCCCCTAACTCCATTTACCTAATCATAGCTATTGCCTTCTTGTCTACAAGGTTCATAGTGACACAGGGTTCTGCAGCCATCTGTTTACACAAGTCCGTCATTTAACTAGTAAAGCTATTTTGTTTTAGAGAAATTGGAGGATGATGATCTAATTGAGATCACTTATCATAATCAAACAGAAGAGTCCTCTCGACCAAGTTAAGTCATTCCTAGTTTCATGAAATTTTCTATTCTGGCTCACTAACTAGAGACCAGCTGCCCGCCTCTGATTCCTGGGGGCGGATGAATCCAGGTGCTTCCCCGGTGAGTTCAAAAGTCCCAACTCAAGATCAGCTCTACCCATTCCCCATCGCGCCCCCATCCCTTCAGCCATTTGCCAGGTGTATTCTGAGCACTTGGCATGTGATCTTACCAGCCAAGGAGAGGACCCAGGGTGAGTAAAGCAAGCGGAAAGGTCCTTGTTTTGGTGGAGACAAACGTGAATTGAGTGCTTGCACTGCCGCCCGAGAGCGATAAAGAAAGTGAAGGACAAAGTGGGATGTGCTCACAGAGCCACAAAATGAAGAACTGTGACCTACACTCAGGGACCCAAGAAGGAACTTCCTTGAGATATTTTCTCTTACTCAGGAGAGCAGACAAAGCTAGTCAGGCAACGACTGAGGATGAGGGAAATAATCACAGGTATAAGTGAAGGCCCAGTGGCCAGGGGTGGATGTTACAGCCACAGAACCCTGAGAGACCTGGGTGAGGGAGCCATACTACAAAAGGAGACCAGACACGTGAAAAAAAAAAAAAAAGGCAGCAGACGCCACAGAGCTCTTGAGGTCTTGTTAAAAGCTGTGGGCTCGGGCTTGATCCCCAGAGAAGAGAGGTGCCATAGGTGCTTTTAAGGGTGGTATAGACAAATACAGGCTACAGGAGGTGATCCCAGACTCTGACATTCAAGAACCCTCTTTTGGCTACAAAAAATGAATGCGGTTTTCATTCATTTCATTCATTCATTCCTGGAAAAGGCCAGGAAATAAGGACAGACCAGAAAGGGGCTAGTGTAAGAAAGACAAGCAGGATGATGGAGCGAAGATGGAGCTTGGCACGGCTGTGGCCAAGGCGGAAGAAGGCAACAGACTTGCGAGATGCTAGAGGAGAGCCAACGGGAACTGAGGAGCCCCTGACGGGGTTACTATACATGCATAGGACTGCACAACCCAAGGACAGACGGCCCCATTTGAGAAGAAGACAATGTCTGCTCTGACTAAGGGATAACTTCATATTGAAGCATGGCATTTGGACTGCTACTCCCAAAAGATGCTTAGGTCTGGGACTGCTAGAATAAGGGACTGAAAACCTCAGACACCTCATAGGACCATGGTTCTCAACCTGTGGGGTCAGGGCCCCATTGGCAAACTTCTAGTTCCAAAATTATTTACATTATGATCCATAACGTGGCGAAACTGAAGTTATGAAGTAGCAACAAAGTAATTTTATGGCTGGTGGACACCACAACATAAGAAACTGTATTAAGGGGTGGCAGCGTTAAGAAGGTCGAGAACTACTGCCTTAAGAGATACTCAGAGTTCATTGTCACAGCATTAATGGAATTTATACATAGCCTTCTAATTGCTTAGTGAGGAGCAAAATGTAGGAATCAATCAAGTAGACTGAAAGTGTAGAGAGGTATTCAGTTGACTTGTGTTGTGACAGTCGTCATGTGTAAAACAGGTGGCACTATAGAAGTGTTGCCCCAGAAACACCCACACTCCCAGCTCGACATCTTCACAGCTGAAGGTGCAGTTTCTAAGAGAGGAGTCTGGTGACCACCCATCAGTGCCACCCACAGAGAGTGTTCAACATGCCAGGTTTCTCTTCCCAGAGGAAACTGACACCAACTCCCCTGCCCAAGACCCCAAGATGTTGTCGCCTTAAAGGAAACATGCCAAGGGCTGAAGACAGCATGTTCATCTGAGCAAGGCAAAGATCACTAATGTTAAAGAGCTGTGTCTTGGTGGACATAATCCTCTAGCTGGTACTGCCATGTTTACATTATCATAGCCATTGCACTGACAAGGAGACCTACAGACAGCTGATAAAGTCCTCCTCAGTTTCCAAAGAAGCCATCTATTTTCTTACAAAAGACTATATATATATATATATATATATATATATGTGAAATCCAGGCTAACAGTCAAAACTCAAGGGCAGAACACTCAATTCACAGCATTGGTTCTTTGGAGAACACCATCACAAAGATGTTATCATTGCCCTCAGTATAAGCCAGTGGCTAGAACTCCCATTTTGTTATGGTTAAACCTGGTTCTTCCTCCCAGCCCCATGCCCCCAGAAATAAGACTCAGACTCAAACTATATCTTCAAATACCTTGGCCATATACCTAGTTTCTATTCTGACTAGATCATAACTAAAATAACCCAATTATGTGTATGTGTGTGGATCTGTGTGAGTCTGTGTATATGAGTATGTGTGTATTTGAGTGTACGTGTGAGTGTATATGAGTGCGTGGGTGACCGTATGTTTGTGTGTGAGTGTGTATGTGTGTGTATGTATGTGACTCTGTATGTTTGTGTATGTATGTGTGTATAACTGTGAGTGTATGTGTTTGTGTGACTATGTGGTGTGTGTGTGTGTGTGTGTGTGTGTGTGTGTGTTCTTTGGACACAGGTATGCAGATGCTTGTATGTGCACCCAAGTGTAGAAGCCAGAGTCAGCCTTAGGCATCCTTCCTCAGTAAGCAGCTATCCTCCTCACTTTTTTGAGACAGGAATTTAACTGGCCTGAAGCTTGCTGACTAACTGAGCCTAGCTGGCTAAAGAATCCCAAGGCTCCAACTTTTCTGTCTCCCCAGCTCTGGGATTACAAGCGTAGGATCAAACTTGGCTTGCCACTTGGTTACTGGGGTTGAGTTCAATACTCTTGCCTGCCTGGCAAGCACTTTACTCACTGCTATCTCCACA
Organism: Apodemus agrarius; assembly: GCA_964023405.1. Taxonomy (NCBI): domain Eukaryota; kingdom Metazoa; phylum Chordata; class Mammalia; order Rodentia; family Muridae; genus Apodemus; species Apodemus agrarius. The sequence goes on along the minus strand of OZ030011.1, from coordinate 116,987,484 downwards.
ACACCAAATCCACAGCAAGCACAGTGTCAGCACCACTTTCTTTCTTTCTATTGTCATTTAAAGACCATTTCCCACACTAGGCAGTCCCTGGTCCTTCCCGAAATTCAGGTGATACCCAGTAAAGCAGGCACATCCCAGAAAACCCAATCTGCAACTCTTGGGAGTTTGAAGGAGAAAGACCATTGCCAGGACAGGAGCAGATGATAGAAAGGGCTTAATTCTATTGTGTTGGAGAAGGTAGGCAAATGAGTCCCAACTGGAGTAGATGATTTCAGCGAAGATGAACTATTTCATAAGATATTTTCAGAGTGAGATGAATGCAGAGGAAACCGGTCCAAATATATATGCTTTAAATTATCTTTGCAGTAACAAGCTAGGTAGAAGTGTGTGGGTAAACTGTTGTATATGCATGAGGACATAATTAAGAACTATAAGACCTGGAAGGTTTTCAAGCTCCATGGAAATTATAAACCATGAAAAAGTACTCTTCCTTGGGGTATGGGACTATTATTCAAGCATTTTTTCCCTATTACTGGATTTGGAACCTACTCAGTCCTGTGTGGAAATGGAAGCAACCAGGGGAGAGCTATCACAAGCCAATAATGATTGCTGGCTCTGCCCTTTTCCAAGCAGCGTCCTGCGCATTATTGGATCGGATCCCTGCATGTATTAGTTTCCCATTGCTGCCGTGACAAATTACTTTGCATTTAGAGGCTCAGGTTAGTATACCTGTTTCCTCTTGTAATTCTGGAGGTCAAAGATCTGAAAGGAACCAAACCAGTGTCTGTAGGAATGTAGCCTTCTGAAGGCTCCAGAGAAAGATGTTTCTTGACTCTTCCAACTCACAGTCATTTTTATTTCCAACCCTGCTTCCAATGTTCAAGATCAACTGCTCACCACCCCCAAGTCTTTGCCTCTACCACCACTCCCTCTGTCCTCTGGTCTCCCTTGTCCTTCTTATGATGGCACTTGCACTTTGAATGGGACCCTCCCAAATGACCCTGGAGATTCATCTCACCTCAAGACTTTTTACTTAATCACACTTACATAGTCCCCTTGGCCATACTGAGCCAGGGACTCCTAATCAGCAAGGGGAGAGCTATCACAAACCAATAATGATTGCTGAATTTCTTTGGGAGATGTTTGGTCAGACTCCCCCACACTATTGAAACTCTATGGCATAGACATATAAATTCCATTTTTATATGAAGATACCGAGATCCAGAGTGCTATTTAACTCACCTTTGTTGGGTGACTTTATTCATACACTCCAATGATATTTACTGAATGTGTTCCATGTGGCAGATACTACCAGAAACAGAGTAGAGAAAAGTCAACTTTATGGAGATTATAAGCTAATAAGGAAATAAAATTTATTTAAAATTAACACAAATCACACATAAATATACTTGTGTTATAAAGAAAAAGAATTAGGTATTTAGAAAAGGAAAACATCAGGAGTCCTCCATACATCTGGGAGAAGGGGTAGAGAAGCTTCTTTGAGAAAGTGGTGTTTATGCAAAAAGACCCATGGAAGCACATAAGCCACTGGACCATGCAGGGGCAGCAAGACAAGGGTTGGGATGGCATTGGTTGGTGCAGGAGCAGCAAGTGCAAACACCCACAAAGAGGAAGGAGTGGGTGGCTTCCCAAAGATCAACAAGACCAATGTGTAAATAATACCTAGTCCTAGAAGGCTTCCTGACTGGAGAGTATGAACCCTCCCTGAGCTTGCATAATGCCTTACACTCATTCCCTCCAAGGGGATACTAACTTTGATACAGGGAGTATTTGATTCTTCCCAATTAGACTGAAAACCATGTTTACAAGTCTCTGTTCTATTGCTATGATGAGACATCATGATTCTGGTGGTTTGAAATAAAATGGCTTCCTTAGGGAGTGGCACTATTTGAAGGTGTGGCCTTGTTGGAGGAAGTGTGTCACTGAGGAAGGGCTTTGAAGTCTCAGATACTCTAAACCAGGCCCAGTGTCTCATGTTCTCTTCTTTCTGCTTGTGGATACAGATGTAGAACTCTCGGCTCCTTCTTAGTACCACGTCTGCCTGCCCACTGCCATGTTTCCCACCATGATAATAATGGACTAAACCTCTGAACTGTAACCCAGTCCCAATTAAATGTTTTCTTTCATAAGAGAGTTGCTGTGTAGAGAGAATCTCTTGTTGTTGAAGGATAAGCTGCCAATCAAAAGTTGTTGGCCTATTAGTTTAGGTAGGAAATAGGAGGTGGACATTCCAGCAGAGAGAGAGGATTCTTAGATAGAGTCAGGCGCAAGAGGAGGAGTCACCCCAAACCCTGAGGAATACAGTTGAATGAAACTGAGAAGAGATAACCATCCATGTGGCACTCATAGAATAGAATAAATGGGTTAATTAAGTTGCAAGCCAGTCAGGGACAGGTCCAAGCTTATAGCTAAGCATTTATTCATATATAATAATGTCTCAGAGTCATTATTTTGGGAACTGGGGCATGAGGAGGTGGAGGGGGAGCACATGGTTTCAGCTGTGGTCATGGTGTCCCTTCACAGCAGTAGAAACCATACCTAAGACAATGACCAAGGCAACTCATTAAAAGAGAGAGAGAGAGAGAGAGAGAGAGAGAGAGAGAGAGAGAGAGTTTATTGAAGGTTTGCTTACAGTTTCAGAGGCTTAGTCTATTATCAACATGAAGGGACGCATCTCAGAATACATGATAGTAGAGCTGTAGCTAAGAGCTAAATCCTGATCCACAAACCAAGAGAGAAACGACACTTAGCCTGGCTTGGCCTCTTGAAACCTCAAAACTCACTGCCAGGGAAACACTTCTCCCCACAAGGCCACACCTCCTAATCCTTCTAATTCTATCAAAGAGTTCCACTCTCTGGTAACCAAGTATCCAAATATACAAGTCTATGGAGGGCACATTCTTATTCAAACCAACATACATGGAGAGAAAAATTGATTGTTGAGTCCCCAGGTTTGAAGAGTTTTGGCTTAGAGCAGGTGCTCAGTAAATGTTTGCCAAGTAACCATATGAGTGAATGATACATATGTCCCCCTCCCATGACAAGGTCTGTGCCCAGGTATAGCCAGTCTATATGGCTGTTATACATTGACTCTATCACCCAGAGAAAGTATTACATCAGTTTCCATGTAGCTGGCCCAGTCTTTCTCATAGGCCCACTGCCTCTCTCAATCCTGCCCTCCATCAAGGGAAGGATTAGTTCATTTCATTGCAGTTATAGTTGAACTGTTAGTCACCTCCTTACAGAACACAACATTCCTTGAGTTTCTTGGACTTCCACATGACTGATTCTTTTCCACCAAGATGGCAGCCAGATGAATCAACAGAACTCTACAGCAGGCAGTCTAGAAGCTGCCCTTGACCTCACCCAATAAAATTTAAGTTCTTCCACATCAGAATAGAAGCTGCTTGGAGTAGAGGATGTGTCATCTCAGGTAGTAAGAACAGCACAGAAATTATTATTTTAAAAAAACGAATCCTTGTCATTACGGCCCATCTTACTGAGATTTCTTACTATTTATAGCAGTGATAGGCCACTTCCCCAGGAAGTCAGCTCCCATGTGAGCAGATGGAATGACTGATGGGCATAGTGTTTTGTATTTGTCACATTTTCCTTATCTATACAATATGAAAAACGAGCTCTGTCCTGAGCTGTTTGGTAGTGTTATAGAGTTCAGTTTGTAAAACCAAAGCAGAAGACGTGATGGGGAGGAAAGAGGGAAGGTCCGGAAGAAAAATGGCTCCCTCCCCGACTCTGCACCTCTTGTCTGGCCTTTATTTTCAGCATGGTTAATACCCAGAGGCCAACACCCTGCAGAGCCATGTGTCAGTAACAGTAGTCCTTCATCGTCCTTGAGAACTGGATTCTGGCTCCACACAGATACCAAAATCCAAAGCTGTTCAAGTTCCCCACCCCACCTAAAACCGCAAGGCATTGCTTACAATCGCCAATGTAATATGAAAGGTTGTTGTTTTGCTTCTGGAATGATGGCAAGATAAAGTCTAAATATATTTAGTAGAGGTGATTATTACTTAGCATTTTTAGTCTTCCATCTGGGGGATCCACATGTGGATCCTGTGGATACAGAGGGGGATATCGTATTCTCCCCAGCTTCCTGTATTTCCATTGCCCTTCTGATTCCTATATTAGTTCCAAGCTGGAATGGCAGCCTTCCCTGTTTTTATTACCTTACACAATCCTCCCTGCCTCAGTTTCCCTTGTTCAGGGCCTTCCCAACTGAGGCCTTGGCAAGAATCCGTCCCATCGTCATGAGTCCAGGGCAAGTTTTCTAGAAAGACAGCTAAGAATCCTTCCACTCACATGCATGTCCTCCTTGCTGAATACTCACCGAAACAACTCTAAGCAGAATTGTACACCTGAGGGTTTAATTATCCTCCATTTGTTCCATGTGACTTCTTTTCTCAACTAGCTGTGAAAGCCTTGAGGACTCTGTCCTAGACACCTCAGCAGGCAGGAGCATAAGGGAGCCTAGTCTCCACTCATTACCTAAAAGTCTTGTAGAGCCTCCTGTCCTGGGCCTTAACCAGCTCAGATCACAGCTCATCCAGCCAGAACTCACAGGTCCACCAGACACCGAGGCTGCCTCGAGTGGAGCCCTCCCTGGGATGGAGAAGGAAACCAACTAAGCTGATTTGCCCAAAGTAAATAACTGTTGTAATTATGGAAGATTATTCTCAGCAGACCAGCAGAGGGAAACCAATTTGCATAACAGACATGGTTATTCATGGGAATATTTGTGATTTGTCTACGAAAGCAGATGAAGAACCTAAAATTAATGTGTGTATACAAGTACCATAAGCCAAACACCCTTTCACTCACCGCTGCGTACTGCCCACAGGTTGGCCCACCATCAGACTGGGCATCTTCAGATCCTATCTCATCTCATGTTGGGAGAGCCGTGGAGGAACTGGGAACCTGAAGGACAGAGTGAAATCATGCACACGTGTTGAAAGTATTTACTGTTTCTCTTTATTCCAAAGGGTCAATAGGCAGTATCCATCTGGTAAGTGTCTCACCACAAGTCTGCCGGGAACTGTGATGGAGGCCTATCCCAGAGAAAGGTGTTAGAATCAAGAATTCATAAAGGAAAACTGTCTGGTAAGTTCTGAGACACTGGCCTCTGCATCCGTCAGACTACCTGAAGGAGCTCTGGGTGGGCCAAAGTGCCATCCTGGATACCCAGGAAACGAATCTCTCTCAGATGCAACCAACACCCAACACCATAACCCATCTCTAAACCCCAGGAATGTGTCAGGCTGTGACAGTGTGGTGTGTTCAGACGCAAAAGGTGACCCATTAGACCTTCTGTGTTTAGAACCTTCCCAGGCATTGTGGAATGAATATGAAATGTCCCCTCATGGGCTCGGGTTTTGAACCCTCAGTTCCCAACATGTAGGGCTATTTTGAGAGGCTCTGGAAATTGGGAGAGATGGAACCTAGCTGGAAGAAGTAGACCTTCCCCACCCTCTCTCTCTCCCATGAGAGAGGCGAAGAATTCTGTCCAGCAAGAGGCGAAGAACTTCCCTCTTACTTGCTCCAGCTACTGCGATATGCTCTCTAAGCACAGGGACCTGAGCAGCCGAAGACTGAACAGCCTGAGATTGAGAACCAAGATACGTTTTCCTCCTTTTGAGACATCATATGTTGCTCACAGTTGAGGCAAAGTGGCAGATACTGTGGGTAATCCTGGTAATAGGACACCACCAAAAGCACACATGTAGCATCCAGGAATCCTGCAAACACCTACCCCTTACTGAGCCAAACTCTTTCAAACTAATTGATTTAGTTAAAAGACTACCCCCCCTTTTTTTTTGGCAAACAGGTTTTGTTGTGGGCCACTTGACTTACGGGTGAGCTCCTACAGCAAAAGCTTCCATGAGTAAATCAGACACAAAGCTAGAGTAAATAGACAATTCCAAAAGGAAACGTGTTAAATATGGAAAATTAAGAAGTATACACCGGAAGATTAAAAACTTGGGTTTATTTTTAGATTTTTAATTTTTCTAAAGATTAGGTTTAAACACCATTTACGTGTTTGCTTGCTTTAAAAAAAAAAACTTTTTGTAAGCAGTGGGAAAAAGATTTCAATTTCAAACCCTCATACTCTCCTGCATAAGCCCCCCTACATGTTATCTGCTGGTTTCAGCTTAGAGGATATTTTTGAAAGGCCCACAAGCTCCTAGCAACATGCCAAGCCGTAATTGTTAGTTAAAGAAATGCACATATGTGGCGTTTTCAGAAAAGGACAGGTTGCGGAAAACTCTTTGATCGGGCCTCATGGGAAGCCTTACTCCAGATAGGGATTAATTGCCTCAGAGGAAATCTTCCCAGGAGTAAATCATACTGAAGAGTGACTAGAAGTGAGGCCTTGGGAAACAGCCACTCAAAAATCCTGTCAACATAAAACAAGCTGCAAACCTCGACAGTGGGAGCTGCCGGGACAGCATCCTGTGTTAAAACGAGGAGGGTGACGTCATGACAAGCAGCAGCAGTGGGTGGGAGCCACTCAGGGCTGATGGCCACTGCAGACTCTTAGAAAGCTGCTCTTTGATGCTATGGAGGGCTGGGGGGGGCGGGGGGAGCGCACATCTGGAAACACGAACATAGTCATCAGAAAGGTGCATTCTGCTGTGGTTCGATCTCAGTCCTCAGCCATTATGCACTTCTCCAAGTGACCAGAGGCACCTCTTAGCCAGTAGATATAAACATCCAGGCACTCTCAAGAGAGGTCCCCCATTATAGACTGATTGAATTCCTGGGATATTATAAAGGCTTTGGTGGGGACCTTGTTCTAGTTTGCTGTCTTTCGTTGTGATAGACACCATGGCCAAACAATTAGGGAAAGGAATGGGTTCATTTGGTTTGGCTTACAGGCATCATGGAAGGAAGCCAGAGCAGGAGCTCAAGTCTGGAACCTGGAGGCAGGGACTGACGCAGAGATCATGGAGGGACTCTTGCTTCTTGGATTGCTTCTTCCTGGCTTGCTCAGCTTTCTTACACAGCTCTGGTGCACCGTTGCAGGAATGGTCCCATCTACAGTGATCTGGCCCCAAACACGTTGGCCACTTAATGGAGAAAAGGCCCCACAGGCATGCCTATAGGCCGATATGGTGAGATCAATCCCTCAATCAAGATTCTTCCTTTCTAGTCATGTCTAGATTTGTATCAAGTTGACAAAACCCAACCAGCACAGATGGAGTTTATCGGAACCTGTCATTTCTGGGAATCCTGGCCAGCTGAGCCTGGAACTGTGAAGTTTCCATATCACCTTGGCACTCCCAAGGCCCAGGGAAACCCTAGCCGCTGCTCTGCCCTTCCTCAGCTGCGTCTTGGTATAGGCGGAGGTGTTTGTGCTTTCTCTCTCTGAACATGCAGGGCGTTATTTTAAGTCATATAAAGTTGCAAAGAAAAGAGAAGAGATGTCCAAAGAAATGGCTAGATGCCAACTATGTGGTGGTTCTCAGTCTTCCTAATGATGCAGTCCTTTGATACAGTTCCTCATGTTGTGGTGATCCCCCGACCATAAAATTATTTTCACGGCAACTTCATAAAACTGTGATTTTTTTCTACCTTTACGAATCATAATATAAATACCCAATATGTGGTATATCTGACATGTGATCCCCGTGAAAGGGTCATTTGACCCAGAAGGGCATCTGCATCCATAGGTTGGGAATCTCTGTGCTATAGAGTCTTTTTTGATGAGTAGGGTAAAACTTCAGATATGAAGTGGATGAAAAACATCTCAGGCAAGGAACTTGAGAACATGAAGATTCTGGAATCCTACTCTAAGGCTGAATTCTCTCTCTCTCTCTCTCTCTCTCTCTCTCTCTCTCTGTGTGTGTGTGTGTGTGTGTGTGTGTGTGTGTGTTTGTGTGTGTGTGTGTTTGTGTGTGTGTGTGTGTACCATCCACCTAGTCTTTTGAGACAAAGTGTCTTATTAAAAAAAAAAAAAAAAAAAAAAAAAAAAAAAAAAAACCTGGCGTTTGCTGACTCAGCAAGTTCTTTCTGTCTCCCAGAGATCCTTCTGTCTTTCCCCCACAGAACTGCAACTACAGGCATGTGATGTAGTGCCTAACCTCATTTTCTCATGGATTCTGGTAGATGGACACAAGTCTTCATACTTGTATGGTGTCTTAGTTAGGGTTTTACTGCTGTAAACAGATACCATGACCAAGGCAAGTCTTATAAAGGACAACATTTAATTGGGGCTGGCTTCCAAGTTCAGGGGTTCAGTCCATTATTACCAAGGTGGGAACATAGCAGCATCCAGGCAGGCATGGTGCAGGAGGAGCTGAGAGTTCTACATCTCCATATGAAGGTGGTTAGCAGAATAGTGGCTTCCAGGCAGCCAGGATAAGGGTCTTAACTTAAAGCACATACTCACAGTGACACACTACTCCAACAAGGCCACACCTACCAACAGTACCACACTCCCAGGACCAAGCAAATACAAACCATCACATATGATAATAATATTACCAACTGAAGAACCACTCTCCACCCTCACCTCTGTTTTTCAAGAGTGGAGACACTTATTTGACAGGATTAAGTGTCCCTGTTCAGCTCTGCTCTTCCTGCTCCTGGGGTCAGCAGCAGCAATCCATCTGGTTCCGCTCTACTTCCCTGGAGCACTAGCTTCCCTTGCGCTCGGCCAGCCTCTCCTGGGGTCCAGTTCTTTGTGCCTGATTTGGCTCAGCCTTTTCAAGACCCCATTGTTAGCAGGTCTAATGTGACAAGCTCTAATCTGTTATCCATCACAAATAAAAATCGCATTTGGACTCAATTTTTCTCAACATACTAAGCATTCAGGCAGTGAAGAGGTAAGCTATTTTTTTCAGTAACGGAAACAGGTTAGGTAAGAATGTCCCAGGGTTTGAAGCTAGGAGTACAGGATCTGGATTTTTATTTTATTTCCTAGAGTGTGAGGCCCTGGACAAACTGTTATATCAAAACTGTCTTAATAACAGGTCTAAGGTGTTGTTTTCTTTCTCTTAGCATTGATATTTGACAATGCAAATCATTGGTGGGTAAAACTGTTGTGCCTTAGTACAAATCCAGGCAATTGTGCTAGACCCAGCTACTTGCCACTGTGTTCCTGGCTGCCTTACATGTGCAGTAGAAGAAGAAAAGAGTCTACTTAATTTAAGAATGCCTCTGATGAAGCAGTAAAAATGACTAATTTTATTAAATCTCACCCCTTGGATACAAGCCCTTTCGATGTTTTTCTGTGAGGGAATCACACGTCATAAAGAGAGCCATTTAATATTAGAGGTGTCAGGGAAGATGCTGTCCCGTGAGAAGCTTTCCCTTGGTGCACTTAGGCAAGTTTCCAGAGAATTCTCTAGCACAGGACCATAGTGACTTCTCTGCCACATAGGAACCATTGTAGTGACCTCTCCACTAAGTCTGGACTACTCTGTGTCCAGAGGGAAGGACGTCCTACTGGCCCATTCCATCAAGTAATGCACTGGCTCAGACACTTGTCATCAAGACACCCCAGGCTGATGTAAGGATCCCAGACGGACTCCAGTCTCTTTTCTTGGATGGTTTTCTTACATTTCCCCTTAACCAGGCTACCTTTCTCCAAAAGAGTTAGACTTCTATCCCTACAGGCTAGGATCCAGACAAATGCCCACGTGCCTATTTAAAAATAAAGCAAATATATCAATATATAAGTACATGTTATGATTATATATACTTACATATAGCACATATACACATGTATGCATGTAGAGTGTGGGGGATTGGAAATACAAACAAGACTACCAATATTACTTGTGTTTGACATTATTCAACGGTATTTACTGTTACTGACGTCTATAAAACCAAGGCACAGATTATTCGGGACACACCATGATATTGGCCTCTTTGGGGCTGCCGTTTGGAGGATCAAGAGAATAAGAGGGTATGAGTGCTTTTGGACTGTAAGCCAGGCTAGCAAAGAAAGAGTATAAGTCTACTGGGTGTCTATGAACTCACCTCCCTCTGCCTTTAGGACCAGAGTTGTAGGTTGTGGTCCCTAAGAAGCTATCTATAGCATATGGTCAAGACCTCAATTTTCTGCCTGGGAGATGATCTACCTTGAGGAAAGATAGCAGCAGGGGACTGGGAATCACCATGGCTGTCCCCTGAAGCTCCCCTGCAGATAGAGGACTATATTTCAGAAGCGAAGCGAAGCTGTTAAAGCTGAAGGTGCCACCACTCCAGCTCTGGCTCCTCTGTCCTAGCCAAAGCATGCTGGAGGAAATTCTCCCGCTTCCATATTTGCTACCAATCACCCAAGAAAACGGCTCCTGGTGAGTGGCTCAGATAGCATGGATACTCAGATCTATACAAATCATAATGAAAAGCAGGGGAAAGAGGTGTGGGAGACCCACTTAAAGTATTGTGAGAGGGTAGAAGCAGTCGTGGATCCTAGGGTATGTGATACTTCTACATCTGGGTCATCTGCCATATCAAACCTTCCAGCTGCTGGTGAGGGAACGTAAATTAAGTTGAGGTTTGCCCTGGAGTCCTAATGACAGATGGTACCTGGAGGCCAATTATATGTATGTATGTATGTATGTATGTATGTAATATTAAAACAATAAGGTCCGATCACAGCTGTCTGAAGTTCAGCTTCTCACCTAGTCTCCTGATGGTCTTGGGTATTCATCTACATTTCTAGAGCTTCAAATGGGAGGTATCACTGAGGCATCACCACCAAGAGGCCAATTGAATGAATGCCTGGCACATCTTACGTATGGTTGCCGTGTCCTGAATATCTGGTGCTCCTTGTGCCTCATGTATATTTAGCGTGGGTCATGAATATGCAATGGCTATTCTGTTCCCTCATCCCTTCCTATCTGCGTTCACACATATGTGCTTTTTACTCTCTTAATCTAGTTCTGACACATCTCACAGCCGTTTGCTTATACACTCGGAATAACTAGCCTCCTGATTCACTCATCTCAGTTCCTGGAGAGAATCTAATATCCTCTGTGAAGGCATATTATGCTAAGTTCACCAGAACAGTAACCCGACTTTAACCCGACTTCCACCCCACTTAGAAATCACAGAGGTCTCCATAGCCCCTACCTTACGGCACCATTGCCTTACTCCTGTGAAGTATGGCAACTCCAAACTCAGAATTCAAGTCGCCTAAGACTCAAAGGTGATTTCTCTAAGGCCATAGCTGCAAAACCCGTGGTAGAGTACGAGAGACAAGCATGAACCTTCCGGCTTCTAGCCAAAGTCTTTCCTGTCTCATCAGACCAATCGGAGATCATTTCTACTCTCCAGGGGCCCCCAAAGTCTCGGGATTCAAAACTTCTGGCTCCTGAACTGGCTTATATCTGGAAAAACAAATCAACTCTGGAAGTCTAAATATCAGCCTTGTATATACACATATGCACAAACACACACACACATACACACACATGCTGTGCACACAAGTACTCATGTGCACAAATGCTTCACGCTTCCAGGAACAGGTCCCAGAAGCCCCTCCCATTAGCACACCTTCACAGTCATTTATTCATTGCAGGAGACTGCAAGAGGTTCTCCTGACCTCAGCTCCCCTGACAGCTTGTCCGGTCCAGCCAAGGCACAGTGGCAATCTGAGAGAAGGCGTCTGTGCCCAGAGACCACTGCAGTTCTCCCAGAGTGAGCCCTCAGGCCAGGGCACTCTTAGCACCTCTGTACCTACCCATCTCTGTAAGAGCCAGAAAAGGGATGTTCTTCTCAAGTGAACCGAGCAACCACACAGTCTCCCAGGAGACTGAACAGAAGTGCTCGTTAGTTCGCTCGTGCCATGGCATGCCCCAAGCCCACCTCTCCAGCTACATGCAATGCCAAGTGAAGCAGTGAGCTCGGGCTGGCTCTAAGACTTTCACACTATGCTCAGGCCGCCGCCGGCTGCGCTGCCTCCGCCAGGCTAGTGCTGCTGATAAACGCGCCGGTCTGCAGAGCTGGACGCTGGGACAACAGCCCAAGAGTTAAGCCTCCCCTCAATCTCAGTCTTGCCCAGGATGTCCCACCTCCTGCTGGGCAAATTTTCCTTTGTGGCTTGCTACCTGAAAGCAAGGAGCTCTGGGCCGTCACTCCAGCAGTTACCCCCCTTCGGAGAAGAAACTGAGGATGTATTAAAAATTGGTGCCAAAGTATCTTGAAGAGTGCCCAGGCCAGGATGACCTCAGATAATCTATGAAGTTGTGTGTGTCGACTCAGCCTAGGTGTGGTGCCTGCCTCAGAATGCCGCTCAGCCCTATAACAAGGCCAGGAATGGTGGAAGTCATTCTTAGACAGGTTTTATGTTTCCTTAAGCATTTTTTTTCCCTGAATGTAACCGGGAAAGAGACTGGGTATTTTTAATGATAGCATTGGGAGAAGTAGGACAGCTGTGAAGTAGATGCACTGGCCACATGACAGCCGGGTGAGAGAAATGTCAAGGAGCCTTGTAATGAGAGAAAAGGAGGGCGCCGACGGATCAAGGCTGTCCTCTGATCGCCACACACGAGCTCGCTCTCTCTCTCTCTCTCTCTCTCTCTCTCTCTCTCTCTCTCTCACACACACACAAACACACACACACACACACACACACACACACACACACACTGAGTATAATTTGTTAAATGGCAGGATTCAGGGAGGGTATAGGACATATGTGACATGGAAGAATACTCGGGGGGGGGAAGGGTACAAGTGGGGTGTGGGGTCAGGGAGACTGGGGTGCAGAGGGGGTTACAGCAGACCAACCCCAACAAAGAAACATTTGTGGAAATGCTATAAAGAAATCTGTTACTCTAATAATTAATTTAAAATGAAATAAGAATAAAATGATAAGATTCACCTGGTTGTCTTAATGATTAAATAGCCTTATTACAATCATAAATACTGAATGTGCGCTGAGCCCTCGCCGACCGCAGGACTCAGGGCAGATGTGTGTAGAATGAGTACTTAACTCACTGTTTGTTTTTTTCCAGAAACAAACAAAAGCAAAATAAGCACCACCCATCAAGTAAAAGCTAACTAGAAGAAAAGAGTCAGGGCAAGGAGAGAGAATCCAGTCAGGCTGGCAGGGACCCCTAATGATCCGGGCTTCCCCCCACCCAGCTCTACAGAAGAAGCTGTCTCTGGATAGCCCGGTGCGTCCAAGAGCTCTTGTGTGTGGATAGTGCGCCATCTAGCGTTAGCAGTGGGCCAGGCCCAAGCCACAAAGGGAAATTTCTCCTGCAGAGGAACGACAGTACTCAAGGTTGTTCAGCGCCATTTGCTTGAACTGTTGTCAGATGTTAACGTCATCCAGACTTAACAGGAGCTCCGTGAGGTCAGCACTCTTGTCACCAATTCAATGACAGGGCTGAGGACTCCAGAACGGTTGAGCTGTTGGACCAAAGCGTCTTGAATCTCAGGGAAGGCCAAGATTTGCTTCAGTTTACCCTGCTGACATCTTCCTTTGCTGCTGGTGAGGGGCGGTTCTCAGCAGCCCGGCCATGTTCCGCCCCTCTGAGCCACGAGCTGATCTTCCAAACTCACCCTCCATTATTTGCTTCTGAGTCTTCTTTGCTGCCGACCCTATCCTCTTCCCAGACTGGGCGCTCTGTGTCCTTAGGGCCTAACCTGGTTCCTACCCTGCTCTCTAACCCATTGGGGACCCTTAGTAAACGTCTTCAAGCGAATAGCCAGCTAGCTTGTCGAGATGAACAGTCCCTTCCCCGAATGGTATCATCGTTCCAGGGCCAAGAGACCTCCACATGCTAATCAGCCAAGCCCACAAGCAGCCAATCAGCACAAAGAATCCTCATCGTGATCGAAGCCCCAGGGGAACCATTGAACTCCAGTCTACACTTCTTACCAGGGCTCCCCACAGTGAATACTGGGACAGCTTTAAGTCACAACTGATTGCCCAAAGGGATTCTTGGAGCAACTGTTTGTCAGATCTGAGTCTCCAGGTTTTCTGGGTCTATTATTCAAAAACCCTCTCTCTGGTTGACAGCCTAGGGCTCTGATGGAAAACCTGCTGTGTCTGAAGTGGGGGAAGCAGAAAGTCAGATTTTTCTCTGTTTAACTCAAAAGATATTTTCGGATGGAGACAGACACCTTCTCGGAGGTCCCTGCAGCCAAGTGTCTCCACAGAGATGGGGCAACCTCCGAAGGCCACACGTAAGAGAGGATTTGCTATGCGCAGAGAGAAAATGTGGTGGGAGATGAAAATACAATTCTAGACCTTGGGTGTTTTTGGTGAGTGATCCCTCTCGAGGCAAAAATAAAAATAAAAAATAGTCGTCATAAAATGCTTGCACTGCCTAGGGGGGACGTTGGGGCTTCGTTTATTGAGTGTCTTCAGCAGGCTGGCATTATGTAATCTCTGTAAGGATGCAGTGATGTAAGCATTCTGGGATGCACTTTACAGATTAATTAACCAAGATGCACCCAGATAGTTAGCATAACTCTTCCTGAATAGTCCTTGTTCCGGTCCTGCTAGATTTTGTGCTCCTCTCTACGCAGGACGCTGGAGAAGAGCTGTAACTTGGGACCCGAAGCTAAAGACCCTAACAGACTCTGACTGCAGAGCTCATGGACAGTCAGGCACCCAGCGTGCTCCTCCCCGAAGCCAGGCAGAGCTGGCCCGCTTTCACCGACACAGGGCCCGCTCACACGTCTCCTTTCCCTCCTATTATAAATACATACATTTCAGCGTAGAAACATCCCGGAGGCTAAGATCATTTCTCTAGCCCAGCATGGTGACAGCGGGAAAGCCGCACTATTTACGTTCAGCTGCTGACTGCCCTGCTCTCAGCCTCATCTGAAATCTGGAAGGTTCTTTTTGATGACTGAATTTTTATACGCAACATAAAATAAGAAAAGAAGAGGGGGAGTTGTTTTCTTTGTAAGAGTCACTAGTTTCCCCCGGAGAGCTTGACAGTGGAGAGCAGGCTTCACTTTGGCACGCTCTGTGTGACCTCAAGGCAACCTGATCCCTAGGTCCCCAGATCCACCCTGCCTTGCTGCAGGAGGCCTGGAATCTCGCCTTTTCTCGGCTGTTTTCCATTGCCTGTGGTTAATAGTTGACCATTGAAGTTTGGTTATGTAGAACTGTGAGTACCCATCTCCTAGACCGTCACCCTGACCTCCGTCCCCTCCCCAACCCCACCTGCTCAGGTCCCCTGCTCATCTTGTGCCCTGGAATGACAGGAACAAGGGAAGGAAGATTAAGGAAAGGAGGAGAAATGTGATGCATGAGAGACACAGGAGGGCGGTGTGGGTCATGTGCAGCCTGCCACAGCTCCTTCAGACCAGTTAACTTAGAAATAGAACCATCGGTGTCAAGTACAACTGGCACGTTGCCTCCTAAGTGAAACAAATAGGAAAACTGTACCACCCCCCCTCAAAAAAATGTGCGAATGGGCCAAGTCAATGACTATTAAGACATATTACAATGGTAGCCTAGAATGACTGACAGAGAGACTAATAAATCAATGAACATAAAAGTCTTTTAAAAAATTAAGCCAGGCAGTAGTGTTCCATGCCTTTAATTCCAGCACTTGGACAGGTGAACCTTTGTGTCTGAGGCCAGCCTAATCTACAGAGTGAGTTCCAGGACAGCCCTGGCTACATGAAGAAACCCTATGTCAGAAAAAAAATATTTCAAAAATTACAAATGTGGAGGCAAGAGAGATGGCTCAGCAGTTAAGAGTAGTGGCTCTTCTTCCAGGGTCGTCCCGTTCATCCCAAGGACCCACATGGCAGTTCACAACCAGCTAGAACGCTACTCCTAAGAGATCCAGCACCCTCTTCTGGCCTCTGTGGAACCAGGCATGCATGTAATGTACAGATATACACACAGGAAAAATACCTACAGACATAAACAAATTTTACACCTAAAAACATGTGATTGTCCCTGGAGTAATCAGCAATAACTCATTTGTTTCCACTTTAAGATAAATCATTTTCTATTTTATCATCTAGAACACTTCAAGGCAATGGTTCTCAACCTTTCTGAAGCTGTGACCCTTTAACACAATTCCTCGTGTCCTGGTGATCCCCCCAACTGCAACATTATTTGTTACTACTTCATAACTACTGTTATAATGTAAATATTTGGTATGCAAAACATCTTACATGTGACCTCAACTGGGTCACAACCCACAGGTTTAGAATTATTGCTTTGAGGATTCACTACCCACCCCCACCCCTGAGTATAATACATTCCTCTATCCTTGAAGCATGATTTGAAGGTGACCCTCTCTTCTGGTCCTCATCCACCAGGGGCTCAACCACCAGGTGCTCATATCTACCAGGCCATCATATCTTCTTAGTTCTGTCGCCAATGGGCACTGTCTTATCCCTTTTCTTGGCTTTCTTCAGTCAGCGGTGCCCTTGAAAGGCAGGCAGCTGCATTGGTTAGAATCCCTTGTAAATCAAGAGTTAAGCAGTATAGTACTGAATGGCGCAGGAGCGCTGACCTCTGAGAAATACCTGGGCTTTGGACCATGCCCTGCAGTTTTGTACCCGAGTCCTGGGTTTGCAGGGATGTCATGAATAGTACATGTCGCTGAAGTTAAAAACATGAATCTATAGGCCACTTGCTGTACAACTTAGCGTGGCTTTGTTTTTATTTTCAGAAGGTACAAAAAACTTTGGAGCAGGTTTGAAATGAATCTAGTAGTTCATAGGTCATGCCAACAGAGAGACACACATTACAAAGAGCAAGGAACTAGAGAAGTCAAATGTTCTTAATCTATCGGTATTCCAAATCTAGTCAAGTCGAATACTACCAGCAGAAGACACTGTGACCTCGGATGCCAGAGCCAGCCCCCTCCACTAAGATCCCACCTATGTTCTTAGTTCTTGCGTTGATCAAACCCCACTGTATCCCTAGCCTCACTCTCAGCAACTGATACTTGGCCAATGCCTCTGCCAATGTAGACATTTGTACAAACGTCTAGTGATCCAGCACTCCTTCAGTCCTTAAAGCCAAATCTATTAGCTTAGATGTGATGACTTTCTGTATATGTAAGGTCATTTAGGTCAGGTAAGGTTTTAGGGAAAGAACAGAGAGGAGAGGAGACAAGGGAGAGGAGGAAAGGGGAAATGGAGAAAGAGCAGGAGGTAGTAGGAAAGGAAGAGACTTGAATCATCCTTTAGGCAAAATATTTAAACACCAACACAGCAGGGGTCTGAAACAAAATTTCAGACCCACCAAGACAAAGCAGGATAGAGGGAAACAGGACACACTTGGCTTAGGCTATGTGATAAAGGGAGGCCATTCTCTGTCTGGGTGAGGGAGTGGGGCTTGATTTATTGCTGACCCATATGATTGGCTAACTGAAATCCCGAGGGGGGTGGGCAGTGGGCTGGATACATTGTTGTCCTGCTTGCAGCCCTATCTGCTTAGGGTCTGGTTTCCCGGGGGACCTTGGTTCCCTAGCAGGTTGGCCAGCTGTGAAAGTGATTGAAGAAGACTTAGCACATCACTCTGGAGCCAGCCTGCTCAGGCCACACTGGTTTATAGCTCTTCTCACGACAAGGTTATGGCTTGAAATGGGTGGCTGGACCTAAATCTAAGGCAATATTTTTTACCAAGCAAAGGTGATGAGATGTAGAAAAGAAACCTTCCTAGCTGGGAAGGGGATGGTTGATGATACAGGAAAGCCGGCCTCAGGGAGGACTATGCTTAGGCCATACGCAGAGTCCTGACATAGGGCAGGTGGGAGTCCAGCCTTCATGGCAGTTCAAGGTACTCATCAGCCACGGGGAAAGCAAAGGATGATAAGTTCAGACCTGCCTGACTTGAGCCCTACATGCAACTCCTGGGGAAGCATGGAGGCAGGATACTAATGAACGGTGTAGCCAGAGGGGCCATAGCACCTGGCAATACGTATAAATCACCCTGAAATGTAATCAACACTGACTTCTCACAGTGCCTATGAATGATGACAGCCAAGCTATCGCTGGGTCTGCATGCAACTCTCAATGAGTTCCCCCATGGCATCCATTTGGTATGCTCGCACAGGCTCTGTGCAGCTGTACAAACCAACTGGGTAGCAGGAAGCTATTAAAACGTATTCCACATGTTTGCAAATACGGATCCATCGATCTCATAGCTTTCCGTGGGAGACCTGTAGAAAAAGGAGGCCATAATACCAAAACGATTATGCCAATGATAAAGATATTGATGAAACTACCAATGGTGTCAGAGAAAGCTTCCAAAGTAGAATTCCAACAAGGTGGCAGTCATTTGTTTCTGACTTTGAGTGCCCTGGTGGTCTCGTTATTGAGCAAAAGCTGGTGAGAGCTGGGGGGGGGGATCTTAGAAATCACCAAGCCAAGCCCACTCAGTCCACATATGGAGTAGCAGAGAGGACATGCTTTAATATGACTTATCCATATTTATGCCAGGTGGTGGTGGCACACACCTTTAATCCCAGCACTGGAAAGCCAGGGGCAGGCAGATCTCTGAGTTGGAAGCTAACCAGGTCTACAGAGGGAGTTCCAGAACAGAACAGCTAAGGCTACATAGAGAAATCCTGTTTTGATGAATGAATAGATAGATAGATAGATAGATAGATAGATAGATAGATAGATAGATAGATAGATTTAAAAAAAGACCACATATTTATGGCTTTAGTCTGAGCCTCGGATCTCAGTCCAGGTCTCAATGTGATGGCGCATTGCTTTTCAGAAGGTCAACCAAGCTGTGAACTTTCCTGTCAGGTGTCATATATGCATTACCCTCTTCTAGCTTAGAGCTGCCAGTGTAGGAATTTCTGGGATCAAAAGATGTCTGTGCACTTGTGTAGGACTGGGCATCTTGAGAAGGACCCAGCTATTGCATTATTGCTGAATGCTACCTTCACAGTGAATACCAAGACACTAAAAAAAACAAAAACAACAACAAAAAAAAAACACATATAAAAGGCCACTACATCTTGAAAAATCAGTCCAGAAAATGGATATTTGAGGTCAGAGAAGCAGTATGAGGATTCTTTCTAAGCAATTTGTCTGAGAATTTCTATTGCTGTGACAACACTATGACCAGAAAGCAAGTTGGAGAGGAAAGGGTTTATTTGGCTTACACATCCCTATCACTGTTCATCATAGGAAGAATTCAGGGCAGGAACTCAAACAGGGCAAGAACCTGGAGGCGGGAGCCGATAGAGGCCATAACAGAGGCCATGAGAGATGCTGCTCACTGGCTCGCTCCCCATGGCTTGCTCAGCCTGCTCTCTTATGGACCCCAAGACCACCAGCACAGAAGTGACCCCACCCACAATGGTCTGGGCTTTCCTCATCGTTAATTAAGAAAATGGCCTCAGGCTGGCCCACAGCCCAATCTTATGGAGGCATTTTCTCAAAAATTGAGGTTCCCTCCTCTCAGATGACTACAGTTTGATTGAAATAAATCTAGCCAGCATACAACGTAAACATGAAACATTACAGGAACAGAAAAATCAGGGGATTCAGCTGCAGAATCTAACCTTGCAGGGAACACAACCTCATACACACCCATCACATAGCAGGTGATCAATAACTAATACAGTTTGAGCAATCACGGAAAAAGGACCAGCATCACACACGAGTTTGTCTTCTAAGCATATTGTGCCACCTGTCCTCAAACATGTGTCAGGCACCTACTTCATGCCAAGTACTGAATATGGTCCAGGAAAAGGTCACAAAGACAAGAGGATCTAGTGCTTGCACATGGGAGAAGGCTGAGCCAGCGCATCACCAAGGCTACGCTGACCCGTGCATCCTGTCTTCTCCGACCTTGATTCTGAGACTCGTCTTGAGCCAGTTTCCTTTCGTTCTTTGTACTCAGTCCAGGACTCCACATGATGTTCCACTTTGGGTCTTTCCTAATCCAGAGTCTCCCTGGCTGGCTCATTCTTCTCTTTAAGGTTCCATCTTAAGGTCACCCAAAACAGGCCTTTTGTGGAACACTCTGTAGACTTGTTCTTCTGATGCTTCCTGTGCTAGAGTCTATGGCTGAACCTGGCTCCTTGCCATTATGTGACTATCTGCAGGGAAAATGAAAGAGGGAGTCTCTCTTTCAATGTGCTGAGAAGGGCTTGGTCACAGAACTTGCTTTACACAATACAATGGGCTACAAGGCATGATGTACCAGATCAGTGCCTTGGTCTCAGAGACCTTATATGTTTATGTTCCCCTTCTTGGCTATCTGTCATTGACCTTAATCAATGATCAGAATTTTCTCGATTAGAGTGCCCAGCCAAGCCCACAGACACATGAACAAGATAGCTGATACACACTGATTATCCATTGTGTAGCTTCAGAAGTGTAAAACTCTCTTATGCTGCTGAAATCCAGTGACTTGGTCACATGGTATTATTATGATCAGTGATATTGGGTATACTGGGTCGGTCTCCTGTCCCTTCATACGTGCTGGGTACAAAGTGATGGTCAGTAAATACTGTATAAATGAAGAATGAGTGCATCTAAATCCCAAATCCAGGAGAATGAAGGGCTTCCAGAATGCTTTTCCTTCACAGAAGCCTGGACTTGCCATGGGCACCTCTCCATAAGATGATGTGAGCCAACTCCTTGGGGGGAGAAAACATTATCTCTGCATACCAGAGATACAGCCCCTTGCCATCTTTAGTTAAGCTTTGGAGGATATAAGTGAAAATAAACCTGAAAAGAATGCAGCGGGTTTGTGCATCTGTGTCGGAAGCATTGGGAACTATGTATCTTCTTGCAGTAACCATATCTGCATTAAAATGTGGAAGGAAAACCAATTTCCCCCAGATGTAACCTAATATTAACCTCACTTAGTATAAGTGAGTCCTGAAACCTTTGCCTCTAGAGCAGTGACTCCCAACCATCCTGACGCTGTGACCCTTTAATACAGTCCCGCATATTGTCATAACCACCAGCCATAAAAATTATTATTGTTGCTACTTTACAACTATAATTTTGCTATTGTTGTGAATCACAATGTAAATATCTGATATGGGGGATATCTGACTACAACCCCTGTGATAGGGTCATTTAATTCCAAAGGGGATGTGACCCACAGGTTGAGAACCACTGTTCCCAGCAAAAGGCAGGAGATGAATTAGTGTGGACAGATGCAGTCAAGTTGCACAAACACGTGAGCAGTGATCCCCAGACTTCTCCCAGCCAGCTGTTTCCAGACTACTAACTAACCCTGTTAATCCTGAACTGGAGACTTGTAGGCTCTCCTGAAGTATACAGAGGAAGTCTCTCCTGCCTATACTCACTCTTCATATTTCCCCACACTGAGAAGCCAAATCATTTAAGTTCAGACTCCATTTCAGGGAACCTGACCTAAGTTTGAACTCAGGCAAACTAACAGGCCGGTACCTAGCATTAGTTCTCAAGTTGTCCCCCAACAAAACCCAAGCATAGCTCCAGTCTCTAGGCTAATCCCCAGCAAGACCAGCATCTCCAGATTATTGCCCCAACAAACCTCCCTCCCCAACCCCCCAGGTTACAAGTCCACCCTCTACCTAGCAACTACCAATGAAGAGGGGAGCAGAAATTAAGTTTATGATATGGCTCGCAGCACCAGCCAATTATGTTAAAGGGTACAGTAGTTTTCCAATTAGATGCTTGCACACTTACACACCCCATCTGTTTGCTGCTTACTATAAATCCTTGCTCTGACTGATATGTTCAGGGCTCTCCCCACCACCACCACCACCACCACCACCAAACCAGGTGTGCTGGGGTGGGGCTGGAGCTAGCTTGAATAGAATAAAGACCCTGCTGTGAGTTGCATCAGATCTCAGATTGGCTCCTGTCTGTTTTTTTTGGGGGGGTGGGGGAGGTGGATCCCCAACACTTCCCTGGCACTACAACACAATGTCAAGAGGACAAAACTGACCCAAAGAATACAGAAGCAGGGGCGGGCACAATGGAGGAGCACTGGCTGTCAGACAAATCCCCAGGCACAGTCCCTGCATTGACTGAAGGCTGCTACCCCAGTCCTATGATTTTTGCACGCACACACTCACCTATTTGTGGCCCCTTAAGTTGTCACTCCAGTTCAGACACATAAATCTTGATAGCACTAGAGCTTCTGAAAATAGGGCTAATTTCTTTTCTTTTTTCTTTTTCTTTTCTTTTTTTGTTTTTGTTTTGTTTTGTTTTTGTTTTGTTTGTTTGTTTGCTTGTTTTCTGAGACAGGGTTTCTCTGTGTAGCCCTGGCTGTCCTAGAACTCACTCTGTAGACCAGGCTGAGTCCTTGAACTCAGAAATCTGCCTGCCTCTGCGTCCCAAGTGCTGGGATTAAAGGCGTGAGCCACCACTGCCTGGCAAAAATAGGGTTAATTTCAATTTGAATTTTTTTTATTCAATCAATACACGTTTATCTCCATCACTCATCTTTTCTCTGCTACATCTCCAGCATCAGCATCTTTGAATCAAGAAGATCACTTGTCTCCAAAGCAGAAGTCAGTCAGGAGTTAAAAGCATCCACCTAGACTGTATTGAAACCCCAGCCAAGTTC
The DNA here is from genome assembly GCA_964023405.1 of Apodemus agrarius. Lineage (NCBI taxonomy): Eukaryota > Metazoa > Chordata > Mammalia > Rodentia > Muridae > Apodemus > Apodemus agrarius. The sequence goes on along the minus strand of OZ030011.1, from coordinate 116,964,965 downwards.
TTTAACTTCTCTGAGCTTCAATTTCTTTCTTCATGAAGTGACAGCCCCTGATAAATGTTAGTAGAATTACAGTGGTCATAGTAATTGAAGATTTTATTACTCACAGATCCAGACCTCCAGGCCCCTGCACTCAGTCAGTAACATTCCTCATTAGTCATGTGAAAAGGTCACATGCTTCCCTCCTCTCTGCCTGAAGAGTGTATAATTCATTCCCATTCATGTCCAGAATCATGACGCTATCTGTGACGACCTGTCTCTGTCATGGTCTCCACAGGTGCATCCATTCAGGGACATTGACCCAATGTGGTCTTGTATGTAGAAAACCTGCCAAGAACCCAGAACTAAGGAAGTCAGGCATGGCCAATCAGCGTCTGAGTCAACACATACTGAGATTGCTGGTAGCACAGGAATTGGGCAGAAGATCGAGGATCCTTACATTTCCCACAGATTCTAAAAAGGAGAAGGGGTCTCCACCTGACGTATAGAAAGTCTAGCAGTGGGTAAATTGTATTTAAACATTATTCACCCTCTGACATGGCCCCAGTGTTGTGACTCAGGAGATTAGTACGAGAACATGATGACCACAGGAGTAAGAGTTCAATTTCTGAAGAACTTCAAATGCCCAATATGCTAAGCAGTTCAGACTTTCTGCAGAGGTAAAGGGGACAAGTCTTTAAAAGCTTTTCATAGGGAAGTACTTTGACCAGATGTGTGCTTTAGAAATCCAGGAGGCCATTGAAGCAGATGGAGATTGGAAGGGGGAAGGGAAGAGAAGATATGGCCAGTGGTCAGATGCAGAGGGCTGGCGGGGAAAGAATTATCTTATGCAACTGTGCAGAATGGCATTTGGAGACCATTCTCCAAAGAAGTGTGGCAGACTTACTGTCACTGCAGAATGCCAGCGGCTTGGAGAGGCCCTTGAATTCACGGATGCTCACGACACCTTCTGCATTAAGCTGGAAGCGGGTTAACGTCAAAGCTGCAAGAGTTCCCCTCTCCTCCCTAGAAGCACCCATCGACCCTCTGCATAGCAGCGTGAGGTGTGCTGATGGCTGCAGTCACGTGCTGATGGCCGCAGTCACGTTCCAATATTCCTATATGGCTTCCCCCCTCGTCGCTGGCCGGTCCAGCCAAGGGCTCCCTTGTCCTTGCTAGGAAACAATGGAATAAACATGAGCTTTGGAAGTGACAATAATTGATATGACCACAAAAAATAAATAATTAAAAGAATTTCCAGCCAGGTATGATGGCACAGAGTTTTAATCCCAGAACTAGGGAGGCATCCTAGCTCCAGAACCAAGTGGATCCCTGGATTATTCAGCCTGTTAGACACAGCAAATTCCAGGCCAGGCAAGGCTACCTAGTGAGACCCTGTCTCAAAAAAAAAACAAAAAACAAAAAACAAAAGAAAGAAAGAAAGAAAGAAAGAAAAAAGACAGAAAGAAAGAAGGAAAGAAAGAAAGAAAGAAAGAAAGAAAGAAAGAAATTGGAACTTCTATTTAATGAAGTGACATATTTTGATATGTTGGTTTGATGTAATTTAAATTAAAACTGTGGTTGTTATTGTTGTTAAAAACCAGTGTATGGGCAATAACTTCATGTTATTATTATTATTTCTTGGATGCCTAGTAGGCGAGGTAGACATTAGCTCCCCCATGTTCTAGAACAGTGGTTCTCCACCTTCCTAATGCTGCAGCAACCCTGTAACACAATTCCTCATGTTGTGGTGACCCACAACTCTAAAATTATTCTTGTTACTACTTCATAATTGTAATTTTACTGTTATGAATTGTAATGAAAATATCTGGTTTGGTTTTTTTTTTTTTTTGAAGGTCTTAGGTGACCCCTGAAAGGGGTCATGACCCACAAGTAGAGGACTACTGTTTTAGAGGACAAAAAAAAATTCAAAGCTATGATCTAACCTATGTTCATACAGCAGGTGACAAGGCTACATAGGGCCTGCCCTAAGACTTGCATACCTTGTAGACACCATTCTACACTGCATCTGAGAATCTACAAAGATAGTACTGCTTCTACAACTCCCAGATGGTTCATCCTCAGAGCCTTTCTATAGTGTAGGCAATAAGACTTTGATTAATCTGCCTCTTTAAAAAGGCAGAGCATTTGCTAGGAAAACCTCAGAGCTGAGCACCAGAGTAGCTGAGGTTCTGGCTTTTCTCTGCTTTTCTGGTCTATAGCTACCCCAGTCACTAAAAGACAGGCAAGGAGTTCTAAGGTTCTTAGGAACCTGGAGAATCGGCACTGCCTAGTCTGAGACTGTCTTACCCTCACCCTCGTAGGTACTGTTATCAGTACTATTCTCCATTGCTGTGATATGATTGGAACTCAGCACTCTGTGTGTGTTATCCACCACCAAGTCTCCAAGTTATCCATGCACATTCTTGCACATGCCTCTAGCTGATACTTTAGTCTCCTCTCTCCCTGCCTCAGATGAGCAGCTGAGGGTGCAATGAAACTGAACATTTTGCATCAGATCGCATAACTAGGAAACACTGGGCCTGGGATTCAAACTCAGACAGGCATCTCAGAGTGAGGCTCTCAACCAACAACGTAAAACTGGCTCACATGAAGATAAATCAAGTGGGGCCAGGACCCTCCCATTCCCCCTGGAGTCTATGAGACTGAAAGAGGCCATGTGTTCCAAGACCTGGGAAAGAAAATAGAGGGGGTCACATGGGCAAGTAGCCCAAAGCTTCTTCTTAATAAGAAGGGACTGTGCTGCCCAGGTCAGGGCAGCCGGAGGTCCTGGTGACACCACCTTATGTGTGACAGAAAGAATAAAGAGAGCTCAATGGAGACTCTTGGCCCTGGTGGTGGCTGCCAACCTCTGTGGGACATCCAGTTCTGTATGAACTTTTCTTAAAAGGGAACTCATGAATTCATTCCCTGTGACATATTTCTCAGCCTAACAGGGATATGAGACAACTGGTTTCAGATTCATCTCAAAGAGGAATCCCCCACCTCCAGTCCTGATAATTTTTCTCAGGTCGGAGTAGATGTTCACTATTTTACAAGGATGGAGAAAATGAGTCAGAGAAAAAAATGTCTTTTCTTTTTAAAAAAATAATTTTATTCTCTAGTTAACAACATTGTATTGTTTAATCGATTTTCATTTTGAGGGTTCTATAAGTCTTGGTACCATATCAACGTCTAAATGGAACTTCAAGCAACCCATATCTGGGCTTGGAAAACCTCTAGATTGTTCAGATGTTTAGGAACTTCTACCCACAGCAGAACTTATGGGTTGGAGACATTCCCAGTTTCAGTCCCTCACAACCAATCACTTCCCAGGGGGTTAACTTACGGTGCAGAGTAAGGGGTTCAACATTAGGTTTAACTTAAGGCCCACAATACCACCACCAAGAAATGGCTTCTGGAAATTCCAAAAGAACTTCTTGAATAATCTACCCACTAGGCTAGGCCAGTTCTGCCTCCAAAAATGTCCAAAATGGCCATTGTACTGATCACCTTTCTCTGGAACACCTAACCATGTCTCCAGCTTCTCCTCAGATGACCTGGCCTCTGAACCCGTTTCACCCTTATCTAGACATTACCTTTGCTTTGTTGATATGGCAACAAGACTCAAGCACAACCCACAAAATGCAACTTGATGGAACAGTCCAGTGGGTTTTCAGTCAACAGCGACCAGATCATGTTCCAAGGGAAGAAGCTCTTCAGTGTTTGTGATCGATACATTTAGGCCAATTTGTAGGCTATTTTCTCCATCTACTAACTGCATTGACCAACACTGAAACTTTGTGTAGCACAGATTTCCAAAGTACTGTTGACCATAGAACCCAGCTCTTTCCATTTCAAGAGATACTTACTAAAACCTCCTCAAATACTATTTCACAAACAAAGTCTAAGTACTTAGACTAAATGCAGCTTGACTGCATATTAGCTTATTTGGCAGCAATTTGAAACTATTTGTTCATGCTACACTGTAGGTCAACTAAATTAATTGGATATCTTTCAAGTAAAGTACCATAGAAATGGGGCATAGTCTGTTAAGGATACTTGCAAGAAATTAAAATAAGAACACCGTGGCAATGAATTTGGTCAGCTTGACTCCATTTTGTCTCCATTGTTTGGGCTATAGCTTGTTGAAAGCATTTTAGATTTTGACTTAGATTTTGTATTATTGAGTCTTCAAAGATTTATTTTATCTGCACTTCCAAAAAAATCTATGTTCTAAGTCATTGATGAGAACTAGGGGAATGAGAGGACCCAAGGTCAAGATGTGGGGATTTTCATCTATATATCAAGTCTCCTAGCCTGGCCTTTTGACTAGTTATCAATTTGGGCTTTAGAGATCACCTGGAGGACCAGGGAGGTGGCTCAATGGGTAAATTACTTCCTAAGTGAGCAGGGATGAGGGTGTGAGTTCAGGTATCCACTGCACATATACAATATGGGTGTCGCACTACACCCCGATAAAGCCAGCCCTTGGTGAAGGAGACAGGCAGATCCAGGGGCTTGATGGACAATCAGTCTAGCCAATAAACATGCTTCAGGCTCAGGAAGAAAATGCAGTCTCAAAACAAAAGAACAAACGGAGGAAGTCACCCTGACATGACCCTCAGGACTGTGATGGACAGCGGGACAGAGCTAAAGTGTTTTAATGTCAGAATACAACGAGGCGAGAGGGAAACTCTGGCTCCTCACTATTCTGGTCTCTGCAACACTAAAATGGTGCATGTTCCAAGAACACCTCCACCAGCTGCCTCTCTGACCAGAATAAAGCTATCACCTCTTCCCTTTCTCTTTCAGTCTTACCATCCTAGCCATACTTCGACCCAAGGCTTGGCCCCTGCTGTATCCCCTTTGCCCAGCAAAGATTACCTAAGACGTCATGTAGCATGAACATTTGCTGCCTGTATAAGCAAGTGGGTTAACTTACAGATAACATGCCTAAGACCAAGAGGCCTCCAGGTTTTTAAAAGTACAAAACTTGAGCTGAAGGGTGTCTCCAGCTCCTCGGGGGAAATATGGTGGCTAGAGAAAGATGCCAGAGTGGAGGCCACTTTAACTCTTTCTTCCAAAGGAAGTCCACTCCCTCTGCTGTAGAGGAAGTGACCCAGGCCCTAACCTCTCTCTAACACTTCTCTTGACAAACTCTCAGAGTCTTGTTTCCAGTCCTTACCAAGCTTCAGTGAAGAGAGTCAGGGACTTAGGATACAATTACAATTTTTCAGTTCTGCCCTTCAGGTTATTTCAGTGCATCTGTGTCTTGTTCTAAAAACACAGTAACAACAGACGCATTTCTCTAAGCACCTATGATGGCTAGTCTTGACTGGCAACTTGAAGACTTGCCACTTGGGAAATGGGCATCTGAGGCTCCCAGTGGGGAATTATCTCAGTTAGGCTAACTGAGGTGGGAGGACCTTCCTGCCGTGGGTGATACCATTGCTTGCCCAGGGATCCTGGATGGTATAAAGTGGTGAAGTGAGCAAAGGGCTAGCATGCATCACTCCCTGCTTCCTGACTGTGCGCAATGTGACCAGCTGCCTCACAGTCCTGCCTCCATGACATTCCCTGTCATGATGGACAGCACCCTCAACCTGGGAGCCAAATAAACTCTTCCTTCCTCAGGTTGTTTATGTCAGGGAATTTTAACACGACAGCAAGAAAAATAACTGAGACACCACCCTTTGCCTTTATAGCATGGCTCCCACTCGATAGGGGAAGAAACTGGTGTTCAAATGTCTGTGGTCCCTGGTGTGAAACTGGAAAAGTCATCTTGGCTCACAGCTGAGAGATCGAGAGAAAGCTTGTGTGAACCTCTGTGTCAACTGTGGACATAGCACAAGGCCAGATCCCTGGCCTCTGCTAATGCCACAGGTACGAGGCACAAGCTGTACTGCCTTGGGCATGGGCCCCACCTTTCCTACCTCCCATTCTGTGAGGCCTGGGCCCACATCCAACTGCCTTCATCAAGCTACCATCTCTCACTCTTCTTTCCCATTATCTCTCTCACATGGTATCTAGCCTCTTTCTGCTCACTTCCAGGCTCAACAAGCATAGGTCACAGATGGCCCTGTCCTAGACCCTTCCTACCCTTGACACTGTGATGGTCTTGAATTCCTAAGGGTAGAGCAAGGGTAATCAATGTGATGATCGAACCTTGGAAGTGAAGCTTTGGAAAGCCTTACCTTGGGCTGAAAGTATCCTTACCCAGGAACTGATAGAAAAAAATGGTCTTGTTTCTCTGGTAACAGTAATATCGGTTAAACTGACTCTTCATAAGGATGTATGAAATTAATTCCCCATTGCCTATTGATCTACATATTCTGAGGCCTGCTAGATAAACTTGGGCTTGGTTTACTTTATCACTGGAGTAGTAGTAACAGGATTTAGAGTTCAATGAAGGAGTCCAAAAGAATGACAGGCCATGACCTTAGGAGCTGAACCAAAGATGTAGGGAGAATAGCAGAACCTGAGGGAGATTAGGATGCTCAGAATTACATCAGAAGCCAAGAATCCTGGTTTTGCCTGTGAAAGAAAAGGAGTGCCCTATATTAGCCAGCTGCCATACACAGCTACAATCAAGACAAAATGTCAAACATTGAACAGTGATCAACATGAGATCATGACGTACAGAATTAGGACCAATGAGGTAAGCCCTTGAATCACCTCAGGCTCTCCCTAAAGAAATGAATTTCCTAGTTAGTGATGGAGGAAGTGGAATCTGAAAGAAGCCACCCAGCCTTGCCCAATGGAAAAGACAGGATCTGGAGGTCAAGGAAACCAGGGCAGCTTAAACATGCTAGGAAAAGATACCCAAAGGAAGGGTCCGATTAAGGATGATGTTCTGGAAAACTTCTCAGGGGTCCCATGGGGACTCAGGCTGAAACTTTTTCTATGCTTTTAAAAAGTGAAGCCCCACAAGACTGGACCACAATCAGAAAAATTCTCATGACTGACCCACAGTTAGACATTTTATAAATTCCCACTGGCCAGAGTAAAAACACATTTAGTGAATACCTGATGTCTTTACTCAAGACCCTTGGGGGTCTGTAATAGCTGTGGAGTCAAATGATCTGAAGTAAGTAAAGGCTCAAAAACTTTTAAGTAATGAAAGAATCCCCAAATGATGTAACAACCCACCAGAAACGTCCCAATATTCCTTAAAACAGCCGTTCTCAACCTTCCTAATGCTGCTGTGACCCTTTAGTACAGTTCCTCATGTTGTGGTGACCCCAGCCATATTATTTTATTTCTACATAATATCGCTCATTTTGATGCTGGTGTGAATCATAATGTAAATATCTGATATGTGATGCTCAAAGAAGCCATGACCCACGTGTTGAGATTGAGAACCACTGTTTCAAAGGAATGTAATGAGGTTCCCCACTCCAGAACTCACAAGTACCCTGTGTAGCTTATGATTAGTGACAAGTTACACCAAGAAGCTAAAAATGTGATCCATGACCAGGAATAAGATTTGTCAGCAGGAAGTGACGTAGAAATAAGAGAAAACAGTGACATTAAGCAAACCGGGATATTAAAATAGCAACTGCAAAATATGTCCATTTTCTCAAAAATGTTTAGGAAAATTTTGATGCAACAAGGTAAGACATGGAAGAGATTCCCAAGTGATGGAGGGAGTGGAATATAAAAAGAGGCACCCAGCCGTGCCCAATGGAAAAGACAGGATCTGCAGGTCAAGGAAGCCGGGGCAACTTTATCTTCAGAGTTAAAAAATATTCTTGAGCCAGGTGTGGTGGCGCACGCTTGTAATCCCAGCACTTGGGAGGCAGACGCAGGCGGATTTCTGAGTTCCAGGCCAGCCTGGTCTACAGAGTGAGTTCCAGGACAGCCAGGACTACACAGAGAAACCCTGTCTCGAAAAACAAAACAAACAAACAAACAAACAAAAACAAATAAACAAACACAAAAACAAAAACAAAACAAAACAAAAACAAAAAAAAACAAAAACAAAAAAATATTCTTGAAATGAAAATTACACTAGATGAGAATGATAGCAGACGAAACCCTGTGGGGGAAAAGTTATTTTGTTTCATCTTTACCATATCTCTGGCTCAGAAAGTTATAAAACCTGGCTAAGAAAGTACCAAAACTGTAATTTGACATACCATCTCTCTTTAACAATAGGAGCTATCCTTTCCTTAAATAAGTCACCACCAGCAATGATACGATATTTTCGTAGAACTTTAAAAATTAGGTATTTTGGTGACATTTCTCATATAGATAAAGTTCCTCTGGAAATTCAGCTAACTCACAACACTTACAATGCAGCACATCCCATCACCAGCCTATTTTTCTAACCTTCAGATTTTTTTCATATATGAAAACAACCAAGGGAGGTACAAAAGAGGGAGGAAAAAGAGGGAGAGATGATGTAATTATAATCTCAAGATAAAAAAATACTTTAAAAGTGACCAAGTTGGAGGCGAAGAAATGGCTCAGCCGTTAAGAGCACTGGCTATTCCCACAGAGGACCCGCATTCAGTTCCCATTACCCACATGATGGCTCACAACTATCTATAAGTCTAGTTCCAGGGGATCCAGTGTCCTATAAAGGCCTCTATGGATCCTTCATGCATGTGGTGCACATATATACATGCAGACAAAACACTCAGGCACATGTAATAAGAATAAGTAAGTCTTCAAAATGATCACATCATAATACACAGAAGGTTAGGGTTTGTATTCTAAAGTGTTATATGGGGTGGAGTGTAAAGAATCTTTGTAAAAACAGGACTGATGGCTCCCACACTGTGCCTTCCTTTATACCTGTGTCCATAGCCAGGCTAAAACCCACATACCTTTCAGACTGCCCGTAGGCAGGAACAGTGTATTTATAAGCACCCAATCAGAATGCCTAGAGGCCATTAAATGTAACCAGAGAGTAGGAACCAATACACATTTGTCTATATCTGACTCAGCAAGCCCTGAACTGTGTCAGGGAAAGAGCGAAGGGGTAATGTAACCTACAAAGACCTCAACCAAGCCACCCATGCTGTCTGACCTTAAGTAATTCACTTAATCCAAGTATCCAGTCCTCTGTTAGTAAAGTGGGGGACACAATTACCTACCTCATAACAGTGTTGAATGGGAGATCGCATGAGATGATAAACGTTCAAAGGATAGATCACAGGACTGGCAAGGCCTTAATAAACATTAACTCTAGTTGTTCTAATAAAAAGAAAACATTCTGTATAGCATGAAGATGCTGGTAAACATGAGGGGTTGAGCCTCGCCCTGGAGGCTCTCTGATCAGTCTAAAAGGAGGCACATGCTTAGCTGTGGATGAAAACCACACCGCCATAGTAGCCTCCATCTGCCTTCCAGACAGGCCAGACATTCACCCAGAACATCCATTTCCTTTCTACGCTCCCTCCATGGATTCCATAGTATTACCATGTACACTAAAGTTGCCAGATATCGGGGGTGGGGGGGGGGAGGGGACTCAGACCTCTACATGAGACCAGTGGAATAACCAAAGGCCTAGAGTGATTTGGTAGAGGAGAATTAAGGCCCAGAATGCATGGACTAACCTCTGTGAGGCTAATGCTTAAACCTATGGTAGTAAGCTCAACAGTGGTCTACCCAGAATCTATGACAGTGACCCTGTTAGACAAGGGAACTTTGCAAGTGTAATGAAGTTAAAAATCTACATATGAGAGATCACCCCCAGATTATGGCATGGAGCTTATATCCAAAGATGAGTACTATTAGAAAAGAAGAGGATAGACCACCCCCAAACACCATGTGAAGACAGGCAGTCTGACATTGAATGGCCCTAGTCAAGAGACTGAAGCCATTAGAAAGTGCAAGAGGCAGGTAGGATCCTTCCCAGACGGTGGGAAGAGTGTACAGACACACCTTGATTTCAGCCTTCTGGCCTTCTGACAATATGAAAACAAGACTCTTGTTTAGATTCACTCAACTTTTCATTTGCTATGGCAGCCTCAAAGTAAATACACTGGACCTACTCAGGGCAGTGCTCTGAGATCAAGGGAGCTACCCCCAGCAAGGCAATTAGAACATACAGAATGGTGGATGCTGGGAGGTTAGTTAAATAACTATGAAAATAAATTACAAGTCCACAGCACACAAGCAAACATGATATGGTAGACTGAGAAGGAACAAGTTAACTCTGAGTAGCCTGAAAGAGATTTGAAACCCAGGGAGAGGTAGTAGAGGGTCCTTAGGCCACTTAAGGGACAGCCAGAGCTTCTATTAAGATTCATTCCACTAGGAGGTGGTGGTGGCACATGCCTTTATTCCCAGCAAAAGCATGCAGATCTCCAAGTTCAAGGTCAGCCTGGTCTACAGAGTGAGTTCCAGGATAGCCAGGCCTACACAGAGAAACCCTGTCTTGAGAATTAGTTAGTTAGTTAGTTAGTTAGTTAGTTAGTTAAAAATATTTATAAAATATTCATTCCACTGGTCTCTTATCACCAAGGTCCCTCCCTCAGAATGTCTGCCCCCCTCACATAGAGGCTATCTTGTGAAACCTTGTCTCAAAACAAACAAATGAAAAATAAAAAAGCCCTCTTTTATGGGGAGCAACTCAGATTTTTTTCTAAGTACCTTGTTCTTTTTGATTCTCTGTACTTCTCCTCACCACTCCTTGTCTCTGATACAATGCTTCTTTGGCTTTTCATGCCTAGGTGGGGGCTGGGGGAAGCAGTGATGGTCTTGGCAAGCAGTGATGGTCTTGGCACTAGAGAACACTCAGTAATCCCATCTTTGCATAGACACAGTCCCCCAGGATTTAGATGTGTGACAGCTTCTGTGTCAGTAGATTCTAAGATTTTTAGAAAAAGCAGACTCCTGGCCACCGTGTAATTTAGAATAGCCCCTTGAGGATTGTGCACAAAGTTGGGATTTACAACTCCGCACTACAGACAGCGATAATAATTACTGAGGTGGGACAGAAAACAGAATCCATAGCCCAGATTAACTTCACCCTGTTCCCAACTGTGTTCCAAAAATCTCTTGGATATAATTTGGAAAGATGGGTTGCATTTTGAGTTAGAAATTGTCCTTTATAGGAATTGTTGGTGCATTTTACACAATGTCAAATACAATGATTAATAGCTTCTTAATTTACACATCTCATGGGTCTGGTTGTTGTGGGGTAGGGTGTGAGAGATACATTAAAATTTGTTCCCAGCAGATGGCATTGGCTGTGACTCAGGATTCCTTGCTGTGTCTGATGAAGCCAAGCGGGACCTCAGTGTATCTTGGTGGCAGCTGCCATGTGCATTTCTGGGAGGGCCTGAGGGAGATACTTCTTAGACATGTGGCCTTCACAGTATAAAAGATTGGAATGTGGGAACTCACTCTGCCTCTCTTAAGGATTGCTGGCACCAAGACCAGTACAGTGTTGTGAAGTTTGACCTTCCTCTTGTTTCTTTCTTCACGCACAGCTCCTGAACGCCCTAGAATCAATCACCCACAGGTCTTTGCATGCTGATGAGATGACTCATAGTTGATACTCATCCGGGCAGCTTCGGGACTGGGATCAGTTACTGGGAAGAACAAAATGCAATTAGAGAATGTGGAGTCTTTCTACACCTCCCCTCCCCTGGTTCCAATAAAGAATGGATGGAGATTAAGTTGATCATTAAAGGCCAATGACAGGATCAATATGCCTTTGTAATACACCTCAATAAAAACCCAAGGTCAGGGTTGGTGTGTTTTGTTGAAGCTAACCATGTATAGAGCAGTGGTTCTCAACTTGTGGGTAGCAAAGCCTTTGGGGGCTGAAAGACCCTTTTTTATGGTCACCTAAGATCAGTTGTTTACATCACAATTTATAACAGTAGAAAATAACAGTTTTTAAATAGCAACAAAATAATCGTATGGTTGGGGGGAATCACCACAATGTGAGGACCTGTGTGAAAAGTTTGTGACATTAGGAAATTTGAGAACCATTGAATGTAGAGGCTCCTGGAGGCTGCTGCATCTGGAAAGGGTATTGTATTGTTTATTTTTTCATTACTGTAATCAAATAGTTGATAAAGCAATTTAAGGGAGGAAGGATTTATTTTCTCTTAAATCTAATTACTGTAGGGAAGGAATGGCGTCAGAAACATTAGGTAGCTGATTGCAAAGCAACCACAATCAGCAAATAGAAATGAATTTTGTCCTTTTCCTTCTGTCTGGGACCCCAGCTTCACACTTAGGATGGCTCTGGAAACTGCTTTACAGATATGCCCAGAGGTCTGATTTATAAAACCATGTTTCCCAGAGTTTTGTGAGTTGCACCAGGTAATTAACAGAACAAGGAAGGGTCAAGAAAAGCCTGATAAATAGCCTGTGGGTCAGAAGCACACATTACAGATGAAAGCCTGGAGTTAGACTCTCAAATGAGGGTTAATCTTCCAGGATGAAGCTCCCAGCCTGTGGGATCTGACATTGTCTCCCAGATCTAGACTGAACCAGAGTTCACTCAGCACCCACTGGAGCTGCGTACTGTCATTCCTGAAGGGGCAAGGGTCTCTTATAACCTGTAAGAGTACCTGGATCTACAAGCCTAAGAAAAGAAGGCTGCAAGCAGGTTGGAAAAAAACCTAGACACTCCCCAAACACACTTTACCTTACAGGGTCCAAAGCAGACTGGCTGTTGTCATGATTTTCAGGTCACACATTAGCAAAAATTCACTTCCCAACCTATCAAAAGAGTAACCTCTATCAGGAAGCCAAGTTATCTCTTTCCTACAATATAGATCACATATCTGTCCTATAATATAGATCACATGTTAACTAAGCCTGCTCCCTTGCTATAAAGGAACTCGCCTTCCCTCAGAAACCTTTAGGAGTAGATATCTTGCTGACTTCCAACCCAGTGCCATGCAGGCCCCAGGTGGGCAGACCACACCCAAGACAATGGCTGCCCAATGCCAGTTGGCACAGGCAGGGCATAGCACTCCTGAGACAACTCCAAACACTCAGACACCCCAGGATCACTAGGATGAGCTAAGTAAGTAGTGGAGAGATAGAAGAGAAAGAGAAGGAGAAGAATGTGAGCTCAATGAAGACAGGGGGAACTGGAGACTAGTGAGGGACAGCCTGGTGTAAGTGCCAGTGATGAGGCTGTGGTGTTAGCCAACCCCAACACCTGCCCTTTCTGTGAACTGCTGGAGACCATGAAGGGGCTGGTCCTTAAGATCCAGAGCAGTAGGATCTCCATGACACCGGGTAACAGCAGGATATCCGAGAAGAGTCCTGGTGAGGATCTAGTATTGAGAGTGTAGCATAAGCCAAAGGTCGAAAACAAGGCAATGACTCATTGCAATGAACATTTTCAAGTAAAGATGTGCAGACAAAAGTGTGTACTGTGGGACACATGGTGACATACTACAGTTTCCACAGTGAAAAACTTTCTTTTGGTTGGGGGAGGTTGCACGGGTGGAGAGTTAGTACCAAGAGTAGGGGAGATGAGTGGGATTGGTGTGCATAATATGAAATGTACAAAGAATCAGTAAAATGTTAAAATTTCAAAAATTGTAGGTATCTCATTTTATCTGGTGGGACTGATGCTATTTCAGACCCCATCATACTGTAGTGTCTGTCTGCTTGCCAGAGTGAATAAGCTTTTGCCTGAAGGATGATCCAATAAAGTTCCTGTCTCAGAAATCCCCCTGTCTCTTCTCTCTCCATAAGAATCTAATAAGCAGCAGTCTAGAAGGGCTTCAGTGTCCTGTTGGGAGACCTGCAGAGAGCTCCTCATCAAGTCTTTCTACTCGAATGTTCATCTGCTTCAGAAAGATGACTGCAGAGATATATAACAGATGTTGGCTTTGGTCCCCAGTGTCTTCGAATGGTCTCTGCTGCTCCTAAGAGTGGAGAGTTGGCTTACCCATTTTCTGGGGCAAACAGACAGAAATTGAGAAGATAACGGTTCAAATGTGAAAAGGACCAGATGGGCTCTCTGGGTTCTTATCTCAGAGAATAAGGTTTTCGATACCTACTTAAACCCTAGGGATTCCTGCATGGCACTTAGGACCTTATAGATAAAGCTTATACAAAGAGGGGGATCACTACAGCCAGATGTTATGCAGAGAGAGTCTAAATTGGAGGTCTTCATCAGGCCCCTCCCTTCAGGGACCTGGAGACCCTGTGGGAGAAGGGAGATAAAGATTGTAGCATCAGAGGGTACAGAGGACACCAGGAGAACATGGCCCACCAAACCAACTAAGCAGGGCTCACATGGGCTCACAGAGTGGCACACACAGGGCCTGCACAGGTCTGCACCAAATCCTCTTGTGTATGTGTTATGGCTGTTAGGTAGCATTGTGGTTTTGAGGAAACTCCTACTAGTGGGAGTGGGTGTGTCTCTGACTCCTTTGCCTGCTCGTGGGACTCTTCTTCCTATTGGGTTGCTGTGTACATCCTTGATAAGAGAGCGTCTGCCTTGTGTTATCGTATCTTGTTTTGTCCTGTTTGGCTGTCATCTCTTGAAGGCCTGTTCTTTTCTGAAGAGGAAACGAAGGTGGAACGGATCTGGGAGAAGGGGGGCTGAGAAGAGTAGAGGGAAGATAAAACTGTGATTAAGATGTATTGTTTGGGAGAATAATCTATTTTCAGTACAAATTTTTAAAAATAGAAGTAGGAGGACTCTTGCCTCAGGGCTGGTCCTAGATACCTGCACGACACAATGTTACACGCGCAGTTCTGCTTATCGGGGAGTCGGAGAACAGAAGCCAGAAACAACCGCTTACTCACTGGGCTCAGAGCCAATGTGCTGCTCAAGGGCACCTGATGGCTTGTCCTTCCTCACAGGGCACACAGTGATCTTGTCCCTCTTCACAGGGCACACCAACTCTGACAAGTCCAACGGATACCTCGTGACTTTCCTTCCTTTCTCCTACAGTGAAGCAGCTGTCTTGGGACCATTAGTACAAAAACCACATGTTAGAACAAACCTGGATCTTGATGGCTTCCCTGATGAAATGTACCAGCTGTACACCTCTGCTGTGACTTAGCAGGTAAAGACAAACTCTTTCCTAGCTGGAGTCTCTGTAACTCCCCCAACTGAGACATAACGACACATATCTTGGGAGGCAATGGACACCTCTTGTGAAACCTTGTCAGGAGCTTCATTCCAGCTCTCCACAACCCAAGCAGGACCCAGCAACTCCAACATTCTAGCAAATCCCTAAATATTCTGCACCTACTTTTGTACAACTGCAGTTGAATAAACCAGTTTTCATAGCCTCTATTATTTACCTTCTGGTGTACCTGTGACAGAAAAAATGAAGTTAGGAGAGGCCTTACAAATAATCTAATATAGTATTTTTTTAAAAAACAAGAGTGGAATTCTTTCACCAAATGAAATCCTACAGTGTTAGGATTCTGTCTAAGCTCTACCCCACAGTTACCTAGCAACCGCCAGGTAGGCTTGGACTACTATAAAAAGGGCTACTCAGCCCTTCCTCTCTCTCTTACTCCTCTTACCTCTTATCTCTCTTACCTCTCTCACTCTCAGCTTCTCTCTTGCACCCTCTGGGGCTCTCCTCCCCTCCCCCTCTCTCCACATGGTCATGGCTGGCCTCTGCTTCTCTACTCTCTCCCTCTCTCTGCCTTTCTCTGCCTCCACTACCTCTTTAAGACCTATCCCATGCCCTGAATAAACTCTATTCTATTCTATGCAGGTGTGTGTCTGGTCCCTCGGGGGTGGGGTAGGGATGCCTCAGCATGGGCCCGCTGGGGCATCCCCTCCCCTACACCGCCGTATACCATATTCTCTAAACCTCTTTCTCTCTTTATGATCACAACATACAGAGACACAAGGATAGAATCTTGAGTCTGTTGGTTGGGTTAAAATGCCTTTCGGAAAGGTTTCTCGATTTGTTGTTTGAAAACTCACCAGTTTTACCCAGACCTCAAGGTATTTAAGGTAAACCCCACCCATCCATTCACTCACCGAAGTCGTTATTTAAGATCTGCTGTCTTCCCTGCCCTCTTGGATTTTACACTCTGCTGGGAGATAAGAGAGTGGCACACTACAAAGATTTAGTGTGCCAGAGTCATACCCAGAGTCCTCACAGGACCTCCATGCTCACATCCCTTGACCCAGTTCAGATCTCCTTGTGGGATGAAACTGCATACTCTAAAACAGCAGAAAAACTCATCCAAGTGTGGACACCCACTCATGGCTTCAGGAGCAACCCAAGAGCCCTCTCCACTCCCCAAATCTTGTCCACGGTCCACGGTTTAACTTGAGCAGCCTTCCCTGAATGCCTGGTCTTCATTGCGTTCCCTTCCTCCAAGTATTGACCCTCAACCTACCCCAGCAGATTACCTACTATTTTATAATGGATGCTTGTCAATAGAGGGCCGGTATTCTTTTATTTTTAATTTGTCATGGAAAATTAATGAGAAGAATCAATAGAAATGTGAATTTTTGATAGATATACAAAGTCAGGCCTCATTTCTAAGAATGTCTTCCGAGTCTATAGAGAGTTCTTTAGTCAGTTGCTATGAAAGTGTTTCTAAACATTTACCCTCAGTTTTGTTTCAGCTCAGCAAGTGCTGCTAGTGTCCTGTCATGGAATAACCCTGTCCTCAGATCTACGTTTGGCCCTCCCCTAAAGCACTCATGGGGCAGAAAATGTCTCTGCTTGGTGCTGGTATTTTATCCCCAAGGATTAACACTGGTGGGATATGGATTGCCTCACTCTGTTCTTTCTCTGTATAGTTAGTGTGGTCTTGTTGTAAGTGTAGGCATATTTCCTCGAGGGAGACTTGTACTGTAGGAAAAAAAAAACTGTTGTAGCTATTAGTTCTTGTGTCTGCCCAGGATTGTTCTTCTTGGATGAGTGAGTAGGCAAAGCTTCCCCAAGTCTAGCCCCATTTTCTTCATAAGCTCCTCCTACCACATGCACACTGACAAACATACTTAAAGCCACAGCAAAGCATTGTCTCACTGCATTGTCTCTTCAAGTTTAAACAATGATCCATACTGCTTTTGATGTGATTCAGGCTCATGTCCTCCTTTACCAAGTTCTGGGTGACCCTCAGACCCCTCTCTCTAAGACTGGAAGCATGTCATCTATGACAAGTGATGTGCACCACGGACTGAGTGGAAACACCCATCAGAAGATGCTCTTCCCATAGGGCTGTGGTAGCATATGCTTTAAACCCTAGCACTTCGGAGGCAGAGGCGGACAGATCTCCAGGTGCCAGCTTGGTCTACATAGTAAATTCCAGATCAGTCAGGGCTATGTAGTGATACCCTGATACCCTGTCCAATAAATACATATATACATACATACATACATACATACATAAAGAAATAAATAATCCTCTTAATCCTCCAAATTTCAGAATGAGGCCACACATGCAAATTGCTTAAATTTAAGTAAGGACTAAATATTTATGTCTTCTGTGAAAGATGCTGGCTCATTCTCAGGTTAGCACTGCTCTTTGAAAAGAGCCAGACGGGTCTTGGTTGTATTTGGAAATTCACTGTGACTACTGAAACCCCGCAGTGTCGACACAGCTCTATAAAACAAAGCTATGGAAATGGGAAGAAAACAGCTGACTGCAATATAAGACGCTGGAATGCACAGCCTGAAGGCACCCTTCCTGTGCAGGCAGGGGGCGGGCGTCTGTCCTGACAGCCTGCTGTCCACGGCTGTGTATTGTTCTTCAAGCCAGAGTTCTTTGGTACTCAGGGCACTTACTCTTCTCTGGCTCCACTGTGGCTGCGTTCTGCCTGTCTACAAGATGGGTGCTACAGATCACTACAATGGGAAAGGGTATTTGCCGTGCTCAACCCCAGTGCCTCGAGCCAAAGGAGGCCTTTGAGTATAAACTGGCTATTGATGATCAAGGAGCATCATGGGATGGGGGTGAGGAACCAGGCCACCCAACTATGGGCAGGGTCTTCTCCCCTCTCCTGGAAATGCTTTATTTACTAGGTCAGAGATTATCATAAGCCTGAACACCTCTATTCCTAAGCTCACTGATGGAGTTTGTGATTGGCTATGGTGAGAGCATGACTACACCGCAAAACTAGTGTGTGGGATAAAGTCAGGCCTACATTATTGTTTCCTTTTAAAAAAATGTTTTTGAGAGCGAGTTGCTAGACAGTTACCAGCATTCCACCAGTTGAGTTTGAGGGAGCAGATTGACATGGACAGTTGTTATGTAATTGCCAGGCATAGTGTCCAAACTTTCCTGTGAATGTAGAATCCACAGTCTCTGGTGAGAATCATTGAAGTGTTTTATCCTGATTATCACACTGACGCAGAACAGATAAGATCCAGTGGCATATATATATATATATATATATATATATATGTGTGTGTGTGTGTGTGTGTGTGTGTGTTATATTTATATGTAATTAAATATAAATAGTATATATTTCTATAATATATGCATTTATTTAGAACTATGGAAAGAGTTCCTGTCAATGGAAATACTGGAGAAATGTCATTGAGGGCTCTGTCTTACCCTGGCCTCTTCCTGATACTGCTTCCTGCCTGCTGTGACATGAGCAGCTCTGCCATGCCCTCCCCACCAGCACAAACCTCTTCCAATGCATTTAAAAAGGAGTTGGTCACTGTAAAGTAGACAGAGATAAATACGTGTCTGCTAATAAAAGGTCAGCTGCACGCCTTTATGTGCCCACTGTAACAACTTTGGAAACAGGAGAATGACTTCTTGCTTAGTGAGTTATGAATTGACTTGTTTCCAAAAAGCAAATATTTAGTATAGAAATATTGGAAAAAGGAGAAGATATTAAAAATGACTCCTATCTCAGTGTTTTGTTATTAGAGAGAAATTTTCTACATTTTATTTTACTTTTTTATGAAAGTGAGATGCAATATGTGTTTTAGTACAGTTTTCATTTTGACAATGATTAAGAACACTTTTCTTTGACAACAAATTGAATATGCAGAAGCATATTTAATTCTTGTAAAATACACTATACTGTTTCAATACTATTTCTGACTTTTCATGATTCTTCAGGTTTCCATTACTCTAACCATTGCCAGAATTACTACATTATAAATCCTAGAAAATGTCTAAGTTAGGGATAGAATTAAAATTGTTAGCCTAAACAGTGGGCTGTACTAAAATATATTGAGCAACATTTTACTTTGTAAGAAAGGAATTAAAAATATTTTCTTAGAGCTTGAGAGATGCCTCCGTGGGTAAAGTGTTCCCTGGAAGTGTGAGGACCTGCGATGGGATCTCCAGAACCCACATAAAAGCCCACATATATCTGTAACCTTAGTGCTGGGGCAGAGATAAATCCAGGAGCTTGCTAGCCCGCCACACTTGCTGAAGAGAAGACTCCAGGTTCAGTGAGAAGCCATGTCTTAAATACTAATGTGGATAAGAACAGAGGAAGACAGCCAACATTGACCTCTGACCTCCATAAGCACATATGCATACAGGTACATACATGCCTCCCCTCCCCCAAAACACAAGCGCACGCGTACACACACACACACACACACACACACACACACACATACACACACACTTGCACATATGGAAAGGTATAGATACTTTAAGAATAGCAATTACTACAATTCATAGCTTCAGTTGTAAATCTTAGCCAAATCAATAAAAGAGAATAAATAAGCACACAAATAAGAAAGCAAAGACTCTATTCTTCACAGAAGAGATTATTCTACATGTAGAAAATCTAAGAAAATGGAAGGGGGCTATAGGAAATAATTTTTAAAAGTCAGCAAGTGCAAGGCAATTATACTAGACTCAGTAGAACTCAACGGTGTTCTTTATAATAACAACAACTAAATAGAACTGTAATTTAAAAAACTATTAATAATAATTCAGGTTACTGGTAGGCATAATTTGCACCATTAATTAAGACAAAGGAATCAGAAAGTCTATGAACAAAATAATTATTTCAAATGCAATCATTAAAGATACATTAAGCACTCACTGGGGAAGCTGTGTCTGTCCCATACCCCTGTCATTAGCATGCTTGTGGGCATGTGTATATGGGAAGACACACACACACAGACACACACAGACACACACAAAATGGAAAGAAAATACATTTAACTAATATTTTATACTTGTCTATATTTTCTGAATTCTCTAGTAGGCATCTTTTATCATGAATAAAAATATGTTTTATAAAATACAATACTGACAAAGCAAGCCCTACATGAGGCCAGGATGGACAACTGACTTGCAAGGCTCAGGGACTTTTAGGGTCATCACAATGGGCTCTTTTATGGTGTGATAGCAATGGTTCAAGTTTCATTCTGTTGTTATGATAAAAATACTTTGATGAAGCCAAGCATGGTGGCACACACCTCTAATCATAGCATTTGGGAGGCTGAGGTAGACAGATCTCTGTGAGTTTGAGGCCAGCCTCATCTACATAGTGAATTCCAGGAACCTGTCTCAAAGAAAACACAAGGAAAAAAGTCAAAGAAAAAAATCACTCTGATCAAAAGCAACTTAGGGGAGAAGAGGGTTTGTTTCAGTTTACAATCCCAGGTCACAGTCTGTCAATGTGTGGAAGTCAAGGCAGGAACCTGGAGACAGGAACCACAAAGGAACACTACTAGATTCATATTGAATTCTTTTTTTATTCGATATATTCTTTATTTACATGTCAAATGATTTCCCCTTTCCTGGCTCTCTGCTCCCTGAAAGTCCCATAAGCCCTCTTCCTTCCCCCTGTTCCCCTATCCACCGCTTCCCACTTTCCTGTTCTGGTATTTTCCTATACTGCTGCACTGAGCCTTTCCAGAACCAGGGGGCCACTCCTTCCTTCTTCTTGGACATCATTTGATATGTGGATTGTGTCTTGGGTATTCCAAGTTTCTAGGCTAATCTCCGCTTGTCAGTGAGTGCATACCATGAGTGTTCTTTTGAGACTGGGTTACCTCACTTAGGATGATGTTCTCCAGCTCTATCCATTTGTCTAAGAATTTCATGAATTCATTGTTTGTAATGACTGACTAGTACTCCATTGTGTATATATACCACATTTTCTGTATCCATTCCTCCATTGAGGGACATCTGGGTTCTTTCCAGCTTCTGGCTATTATAAATAGGGCTGCTATGAACATAGTAGAGCATGTATCCTTATTACATGCTGGGGAATCCTCTGGGTATATGCCCAGGAGTGGTATAGCAGGGTCCTCTGGATTGTTGTGCCCAGTTTTCTGAGGAACTGCCAGACTGATTTCCAGAGTGGTTGTACCAGCTTGCAACCCCACCAGCAGTAGAGGAGTGCTCCTCCTTCTCCACATCCTTGCCATCCTGCTCTTTGCTGAGTTTTTAATCTTAGCCATTCTGACTGGTGAGAGGTGAAATCTCAGGGTTGTTTTGATTTGCATTTCCCTAATGACTAATGATGTTGAACATTTCTTAAGGTGCTTCTTAGCCATCCGAAGTTCTTCAGGTGAAAATTCTTTGTTTAGCTCTGTACCTCATTTTTAATAGGGTTATTTGGTTTTCTGGGGTCTACCTTCTTGAGTTCTTTATATATATATTGGATATTAGTCCTCTGTCAGATGTAGGGTTGGTAACAGTAAAAGAACTTCTGGGGGAATCAGTATCCCAGACCTCAAGCAATGCTACAGAGCAATAGTGTTAAAAACTGCATGGTATTGGTACAGTGACAGGCAGGTGGATCAATAGAATAGGATTGAAGACCCAGAAATGAACCCACACACCTATGGCCACTTGATCTTCAACAAAGGAGCTGAAAACATCCAGTGGAAAAAAAGATAGCCTTTTCAACAAATGGTGCTGGTTCAATTAGAGGTCAGCATGCAGAAGAATGCGAATTGATCCATTCTTATATCCTTGTATTAAGCTCAACTCCAAGTGGATCAAGGACCTCCACATAAAACCAGACACACTGAAACTAATAGAAAAGAGACTTGGGAAGACTCTTGAGGGCATGGGCACAGGGGGAAAGTTCCTGATCAGAACACCAATAGCTTATGCTCTAAGATCAAGAATTGACAAATGGGACCTCACAAAATTACAAAGTTTCTGTAAGGCAAAGGACACCGTCAAAAGGACAAATTGGCAACCAACAAATTGGGAAAAGATCTTCACATTGAATTCTTAAAGTCAATTTAGTAAAGCAAGGAATCATTCCAATTCCTATCTTTGGACATTATCCTGTTTTGAATTGCAATAACAGCAAAGCTACGGGATTTCCTATGTTGTGGGAGCTGTTTCTTCAACCACATCCTCTGAAACACTCGAGAACTGTGGGCTCTACTTTAAAGCCAGAAAGATAAAGATGTTGCAAAGTAGAAATGAATTTCTGGATCTCAACAGAATAGAAAAACAAAACTAACTTCAGGAGACTTAACACCTGTCTCGGTGTTCAGCTCAATTACATTTTCACTGAAAACCTACCTACCCTTGAGTTGAGCACATACACTGGCTTGATCCACCTGCAAGGGCAAAATGTCGGGTCTCTGGAAAGGAAGGAAGTCCCACCCCCTTCCTTCCGGGTGCTGTAGTCATGCAGAAGCCTATATGGGATGATGGATTTCCAGAGGCACCTGGCCTCTTGCCACAAGCTACTACATTGTCCAGGGTGGAACCGGAGTAGAAACCCAGCCTCCTTGTGCAATAGCTCTGTCTGTACAACATGATGCTCTACATTGAGAAAATGATCAATTCTCTGCTCTTGACAGAAAAAACAGAAAGACTGATTTTTGGTGCTGCCTTATCTATCCTGCCTCTCATATGAGCAATGCACAGTGGTCACAGAGTGTTAGACTTGAACCGTGAAAACCCCAGGACTGTCTGATCATACCCTCTTGTGCATAAGAGAGTACGCAATCTCTCAGTCTGAGCTGAGGGGCCAGCATGTACCTTACTTACTGTTTTATTTAGTTATTTTCCTGGTGCTATGACATAACATTGACCAAAAGCAATTGGAGGAAAAAAATGGTTTGTTTCATCTCACACTTCCTAGGGGCTGTCCCCATCTTGAACATCAAGGGGCTCCAAGGCAGGAATATGGAAGCAGGACCTGAAGCTGAGACCATGGGGGAACACTGTTTATTTGATCACTTTCCATCACTTACTCATACAGCTTTTTTCTATTGGTTATTTTACTAATTTACATTTCAAATGTTGTCTCCCTTCCCACTCTCTCCTCCGCAACCCCCCATCCAATCCCCCCTCCCCTTTACCTCTAAGAGGGCACTCCTCCACTCACTCCCCACTCATAGCTCCAGCATCTCCCTACCCTGGGGCATCAAGCTTCCACAGAACCAAGGTCCTCCCCTCCCACTGATGTCAGATAAGGCAATCCTCTGCTACATATCTACCTGGAGCCATGGACCCATCCATGTACACTCTTTGGTTGGTGGTTTAGTCCCTGGGAGCTCTGGTGAATTCGATTAGTTGATATTGTTGTTCTTCCTATGGAGTTGCAATCCCCTTCAGCTCCTTCAGTCCATCTGTTAACTCTTCCATTGGGGTCCCTGGGCTCAGTCCAATGGTTGTTTGTGAGGATATGCATCTATATTAGTAAGGTGCTGGCAGGGCCTCTAAGAGAACAGCTATACCAGGCTCCTGTCTGCAAGTACTTCTTGGCATCAGCAATAGTGTCTTGGTTTGGTGTCTGCAGATGGGATGGATCCCTAGGTGGGACAGTTTCTGCTCCATTTTTGTCCCTGTACTTCCTTTAGACAGGAACAATTCTGGTTTAAAATTTTTTGAGATGGGTAAGTGCCCCCATCCATCAATTGGCGGGCCATGCCTCTCTACTGGACCATGTGGTACTGGTGCAGAGAATGACAATGAAATAGAATTGAAGACCCAGAAATAAACCCACACACCTATGTTCACTTGATCTTTGACAAAGAAGCCAAAACCATCCAGTGGAAAAAAGACATTTTCAACAAATGATGCTGGTTCAACTGGTGGCCGGCATATAGAAGAATGTATTGATCTATATTTTCTCCTTGTACAAAGCTCAAGTCCAAGTGGATCAAGGAAAGGATCTACACATAAAACTCCACATTAAAAAAACTCAGATACACTTAATCTAAAAGAAGAGAAAATGGGAATGAGCCTCAAACCCAGCGGCACAGGGGGAAATTTCCTGAACAAAACACCAATGGCTCAGGCTCTAAGATCAACAACTGGCAAATAGGACCTCATAAAATTGAAAAGCTTTTGTAAGGCAATAGGACAAAACAGTAACCTACAGATTGGGAAAAGATCTTTACCAACCTTACATCCAACAGAGGGCAGGCAAATGGATGGAACTAGAAAACATCATCCTGAGTGAGGTAACCCAGACACAAAAGGACACACATGGTATGTTCTCACTAATAAGTGGATGTCAGCCTGAGAACTGAGAATATCTATGATATAACTCACAGACTATATGAACCTTAACAAGAAGGAAGACCAAAGTGTGGATGCGTAGAAGGAGGAACAAAATAGTCATGGGAGGTAGAGGGAAGGAGGGACTTAGGAAAGAGAGAGGAGAGGGAGGGAAAAGGGGGGCAGGATCAGATATGGGAAGAGACAGGGAAGTCCAGAAGGTCAGAAAAATGAATAGAAATATGTAACAGTGAATGGGTAGGAATGGGGGGGGGGCGGAACCACTAGAAAGTCCCAGATGCCAGGGAAGCTAGAGGTTCCCAGGATCCAACAGGGATGACAGTAGCCAAAATACCCAACAAAGGGGAGATAGAACCTGTAGAGGCTCATAATACTTTTTAAAATGACCAAAGACCACCTGCCCAGGGATGGTACCACCTGCAATGGGCCGGGTCCTCCTATGTCAATCATTAATCAAGAAAATGCACTGGAGTCTGTCTTCAGGTAACCCAATGTAAGCATTTTCTCAGCTGAGGTTCCCTCTAAGGGGTCACCTAGCTGTGTCAATCTGACGAAAGAAATGCTAACCAGGACTACCTCCTTTCAAGTCTCAGAAGAGATGACCATGTGAAAGGTCTAAAAAAAAAAAAAAAACAAAAACAAAAACAAAACAAAACAAAAAAACCCTTCAAGTAAGACATGACAAATCTGGCTGAGCCCATGCTCTAGTTTAATAAAACACAGCTACAGGTGCCTGTTTACTCTTGTCCATAGCTGCCGTGGCAAGACAGCTGAAGAAGTGAATAGATGCCGTGGAGACCGTGTAGCTCACAAGCTGAAGCTATTTCTTATGTAGGCCGGTGTGAAGTTCATTGAGCCTCCTGCAAGGCAAGGCTTCTTGTTTGGGAACTCAGGGCACCTTGTCATCAGGAAAACTCTATGTAACCCTGGATAAAATCAGATGCTTGCCAACTACCATAGAGCAATTTACTTTAAAATAGTTTTTGGTAGGCATATATTTTATCCTTTGTTAAGGGTGAAGGCAAAATTGCATTAGGACAAGACAGACACACTTGCTAGATGAATATCTGATGCTGTAGAGTGGGAAATGTCCTCAGCACTCTTCAGACTTAAATAGTACTTTGATTTTATAATCCGTAAAGCTGAAAATGCTGCTTTTCTTTTCCTCAAAAGATTTATTTTATTTTTAACTCTCTCTCTCTCTCTCTCTCTCTCTCTCTCTCTCTCTCTCTCTCTCTGTGTGTGTGTGGTGTGTGTGTGTGTGTGTGTGTGTGTGTGTGTGTGTGTGTGTGTGTATCTGTGTGGTCTTGTGTGCATATGTCTCTGTCTGGGTATGTCTGTATGCGTCTGTGTCTATGTCTCTCTCTATGTGTGAGAACATATGTATCTCTGAGTGTATGTTTGTCTCTGTGTATCTGTATATGTGTGTATCTGTGTGCATATATATGTTTGTGTATCTGTTTGTGAGTGTGTGTGTGTGTGAGAGAGAGAGAGAGAGAGAGAGAGAGAGAGAGAGAGAGAGAAGTACAAGCCCCCCCCCCGACTGGAGTTACGGATACTTATGAACTACCTAGGGTGGGTGCTAGGAATTGAACTTGGGTTCTTTGTAAGAACAATGCATGTTCTTAATTTTTGAACCATCTCTGCACTCCCTAGAATGCTGTTTTCTGTAAATGCATAGTATGAAATAGCAGAAATATGTTCAGAGCCAGTTCAGAAATTGGTGGAAATTCTGTTCTGATGTTGAGCCAAATTTAATTTCATAAGACTCAAGTCAACAACTAAACAGTAGCTTTTAAGAGTAAATATTGTAATACAACCCAGGACAAAGATGCATGAATCTAGTAGTTAAGGCTGAGAAATGATGGGGGGAGATATTAAAAGTCCTGTTGTTCATAATGTTAAACCATTATGTCTCTGTAAGAGCAGAAACCCTTGTATGTGCAATGAAATAATACAGTCATAGCGTGTAGCAGTCTGGAATTTGTGCCCACATATTCCAGGAAGTGTTTGTCGGTGTAGCCTCTTATGATGGCATGTACCATGTATTGCAAAGGGAAAGCCAAGGCTACACAGCATGTGAGTGCAGGGTGGCCAGAATACATTGGGTTCCTGACATGTTAATTTTTAATAATTTTTGGTCATTAAAGATTAAGAAACATTTTTGGCTGCCTAATTCCTCATGACCCCACTAGTCACTTATGTGACCTCACATGTGGGTTGTAACAAAGTTCTTTCTGTGTCTGTGGGCAGACTTCAAGCAGGACCTCACAGACTAAGATAGGGTTGACCAAATCCATCATTAAGAATTTAGCTTAACGCAATAGTTTTTTTTTTCTAATCTCTAATGGATACTTTGACCTTTAATAGACTTGACATTTTCAGTTACAGTCACGTTTCTAGGCAAATGTGGCATGCTAATTCACTTAGCAAAGTTTGATCACTATTCAGTTTTAGCTGCAGTGTGAGGACATATTCCTGGGCAGTTTCAGGCAGTTGTGCAATTACTTGGTTTGACTAGAAAAACCCATCTCTTTATATGTCTGTTAGACCCACTCCACAGGTTGGGAATGGGTATGTCAAATCAGTGGCTTAAAAGGCTTTAAGATGTTTTTGCTCTCTAAACATCTGTTTACATTCTCTTCGATGTGTGCACTCACACAGAAGACTCTAAGCACACATCTTCATTAGATCAGACATCTGCCTTCCGGGAAGCAGTGAGGGATGTGACCCAACTTCCAGCTCTTGAAGACAAGGACATCATGCGTCCTTCCCTTGATTGTGCAGAGCCACAGGGCATTGTATCATGAGCAAACAGATGCTTGATGGCTGTTCACTGATTGAATGGATGAAGTCATAGATGATTCTTCATTTGTAAGATGTGTAGTGATAGATGATAGATGGGGGAGAGAGAGAGAGAGAGAGAGAGAGAGAGAGAGAGAGAGAGAGAGAGAGATGAACAAACAAATAAACAAATAAAGCAAGCCTGCCTTCTCCTCCTATTGAGTAGCTGAAATGAGACAAAGGATGTCAAAAGGAACTCTACCTCCTACTCTAGTATTCTGACCACATTCCTAAGGAACGATG
The DNA here is from genome assembly GCA_964023405.1 of Apodemus agrarius. Taxonomy (NCBI): domain Eukaryota; kingdom Metazoa; phylum Chordata; class Mammalia; order Rodentia; family Muridae; genus Apodemus; species Apodemus agrarius. The sequence continues at coordinate 116,937,548 of OZ030011.1, read as the reverse complement.
GATAAAGAGGCCCCCTTCACCCTTCCCACTCTGTGCTCCATTAACTTCCTGGCTTGCCTTAAGTATCCTTCAAGTGAGAGAGGGGATCCAAGGTGAAGTACCCCAAGGAGGTAAAATCAAGAAAAGAACTCTCCAAAAAAAAAAGCCATTCACCATGAGAGCAGTTCCAGTAATAATAGGTAGCCCTTAACTCAATGGTTCTCAGCTTTCCTAATCCTGTGGTGCTTTAATACATTTTCTCATGTTGTGGTGACCCCCAGTTTTATCATTACTTCATAATTGTAATTTTGCTACTATTATGAATTGTAATGTAAATACACGATGTGCGGGATATCTGATATGTGACCCTTGTGAGAGGTTCTTTTAACCCTCAAAGGGGTAGCCCCACTTAACTAAGACCCTAACTGGTGATCCATAAACTGATGATGGGCTTCTGTGGGCTGATTGCCCATCTCAGTAGAGTGGAGTTCTTGACCCATTTCCAACGGCCTTACCTGCTTCCTGACCCCAGGGGCCATTGCACTGCCACTAATGTGTAGAAGTGCAGGATTTGGATGTCTACCTTGAGGACATCTCTCCATGCAGAATCTAGATTCTGATGTCAGATTTCAAATATCAGGCTAGAAGGAATTAGTGTGCACTCTGCTCAGTGGCCCTGTGTGCAGTAAAAAGCCCAAGTAGTTCCAGGGGTTCTTAACATGCTTATTTTGTTTCAGGTGAGTCCTGGGCATCCCTTCTTAAAGCCTCCAATAACCATGCAAGGGCGACTATTCCCCTCTAGCCTGCTCATCCCTGACACTTCCCACTGGGTACATGGTATCCTCAAGTTCAGAGTCCAGAGTCTGCCCGCAATCAAACTTCTCCATTCCGTCCCATGCTTTAGAGGCAGTTCTTTAGTTTCTTGAACCCATCTGGGTAGAAAAGGATCTTAGGATAAATATAAATCTGTTCCTCTATTGCTTCTGCAATATTTGCATCCGAAATGAGTCACAGAATATAATCTTCACTAAATGCTCATAGAGGTAGATTTTTCTCCTCATTCTGCACTCTCCATCTGACTGGCCACGTCATGCAGTGCTCCCCCTAGACCATGCCTTCGAGTTCACATGGCAAGCTGTCAGGATATAAATACACCCAGAGCATGCCTGGGCATGCCTTGACACCATCCCTTTAAAAACGCGTTTGGACAGGAAAGAGTTTACCCTCCTCAGCTTTGTACAGGGTTTGTATAATGTTCGAAGCCCAGCACAGACTACCCCTCCTCCATGGAGACTCCTCCAATCGCTTGTCTTCTCTTCCTGGAAAAGTCACTTCATCTCACCTCAAAGGAGGCACTACAAGGACTTGTGAGCTTACATAAAGGAGGAAGGCTTAGTGCAAGAGAGTGCTTCCATGAACAAAATGCCCTAAATCTTTCATGGCCAATGTTGCCCCCTTCTTCAAGGTTATAACCTGCAGAGAAGACTGCTGGGTAAAAGCATGTCTCCTGAAGCTTTCTCATTGCTGAAGAAATCTCTAGCTCCTTAGGTACTCCATAAGACCAAACTCCGTAGGAGGACACCCAGGTAAAACTTGAAACCATCCAAGTTAATAAAAAATATCTTTTAGGAAAACATTTGATGATAAATACCAAAGCTAACCATCTATGTGCTTAAGGCAAAATAATTCTATTCCTTAGTACTACATAATATATTGTACACCGTGCACAAAAGACATGTGAAATAATGTTTGTAGCATAACTATTCAAAATAGCCCACAGCCAAAAAGTACCCAAACAGATAAATACAATGAAAACACGTTCTTATGGTAGAATAGTACGTATCACTGACAATGGACAAATACTACATGCAACAATACCAAGGGATTCACAAACCAAGTACTGAGCGAAAGAATTCAGACACAGAAGCTATTACTACATTTATAAGACTTTCAAAAACGGCAGAAAAACAATCCATGTGTTAGAAATCAACTTAGTGGTTTACCCTGGAGGTGAGGCGATTTATCACCAAACCAATTACACCCCTAATAGTTAAATCAATTCTATTCTTTTTCTATTGATTGTTTTGATGGTCAGAGAGAGGTTTACAAAAAGAGTTTGAAATGTAATAAATTCAATTCAGTTTTAAACAAGGCTTTATTGAGTACCTCCCTATAGACGGAGACTGCTGTAAATCGGAGAGCATAGTAAGAATTAGGTAAAATTTCCACAACCCAGGATCTCATAGTCCATTGATAGAAGTCACATTTAGACAGTTCCCTTTCTCTTTACTTCAAGGTTCTCTCTCTCTGTTTAATGGCTGCCACCTAACCTGTCCAAGAATCTTCGTTCAAATATACTCTCACCCTGTTGGACCTGAAGATGGCTCCACATTGAAAACCTGGATCAAGGTGACATTCAGTTATAGCCACAAGCTCCTAAAGGTTATAGTTGGTATTTAATCATATCCAACTGCCTCCCATATACCAAGTATCACTTCCTGCCTCTCTAGGAGAGGGTCGAAAGCTGACCTGAGAGCCAGATGACTTGCTCCCGCATCATTTAGTGATTAGTGACCTCCAGCATCTAGAGACTAGTAAATGGCTTAGGTAATGATGGTTTCTAGATGTCTAGTCTCTGCGGGACTCCTCCTGGTACTATACTGACAACTGACATGCCAAGAACTATCTCATTCTCACAGAATATGAATGTCATCAGTATTCTTACATCTCCATAGAACTCAAACCAGGCTTTTCTCCCAATATAATAAGCCAGCGAAGCCTCCCCCCATAACCCACAACCCACAACCCCAAGCTAGCCTTGATCTTTGGAATCTCGCAAGACCTTGGGCAGGAGCTAGCTGCCTCCTGACCCCTCCCATGTGGAAAAATGAAGAAGCCCCTGAGATGGTCGGCATTCTGGGAAATAACAACCCCCAGATGTATCAGCAACTCTACCAGATCAAGATCTACAGAAACCAGAACTAGACAAGACTACAGAGATTACCCAGGCCCAAAGATAGTCCTTATCTGTCATCAGCTTTGATGAAGAGACTGGGGCCAAAGGGCTAAAGTCTACTCCGGAAATCCACTCTGTTACATAAGTCAAAACTTATGGGGGTGGGGGGATTGGATCTGCAGAGCCTCCGTATGCCCTTGAACATCCAAGCTAGATGAAGCAAATGTCTCCCTTCTGCATTCTGAACCCAGGCTCTGTGGAGAACTGGAGGGACCCCATACCAATTCAGACCTATTCTTAGAACTAAAGAAATTTGGACTCACAGGAGACCTTGCCCTTACCCTGATGTAGTCGGAAGCCTTTAGTGTGAGACTTCGTCTTACATATGGGCCCTTCCTTATACCGTGCTTGGTAGAGATGTCACCTTCCAAAGTTGTGACTCCTCCCCCAGCAGGAGTTCTCTAGAAGGGAGAGAGGCGCCCAAAGCTTTGTGCAAGTTTTATACAAAGCCAATATTTTCTTAAAACACCCCGCTGATAAAACTTATTCCAGTAATATTGTCCTAGTTAGGGGTACCACTGCCATGATGAAACACCATGACCCAAAGCAAGCTGGGAAGGAAAGATTTTTATCCAGCTTATGTTTCTCCATCCACAGTCTATCACAGAAGGAAGTCACGACAGAAGCTCAAGCAGGGAAAGAACCTGGAGGCAGGAGCTGATGCAAATGCCATAGAGGGGTGCTGCTTACCGGCTTGCTTCCCATGGCTTACTCAGCCTGCTTGCTTATAGAACCTAGGATCACTAGCCCAGGGGTAGCCCAACCCATAATGTTACGGGCCCTCCTTCGTTGATTACTAACTAAGAAAACACTCTGCTACCTTGCCTATAGCCCATCTTAAGGAGACATTTTCTCAACTGGGGTAGCTTCCTCTCAGATGACTCTATCAAGTTGACAAAATTAACCAGTACAAATACCTTGACAGACAAACATCTTACTTCCAAGCCATGGTGGACTCCCTGGGGATGTAGCTTAGAGTAGTATTTCACAGGGGGGGAGGGGGAGCACTTGATACTGCCTACTCACGTCTTCATTCACGTAGGCCGAGATTCCCAGACAGCCAAGGGTTCAAACTATACATTAGCTGAAGCGAGAACAGTAATAACAAAGGTTGGCTGTACGTTTTCCTGTATTTTTTTTAAAGATTCATTTATTTTTGATTTATATATTAACGTTAGCCTACATGTATGTAAATGGACCATGTGCATACCTAGTGCCTGTAGAGGCGAAATGAGGACATCAGAAGTGGAGTTACACCGGGAGGTGGTGGCGCACGCCTGTAATCCCAGCACTTGGGAGGCAGAGGCAGGTGCATTTCTGAGTTCGAGGCCAGCCTGGTCTATAGAGTGAGTTGAAGGACAGCCAGGGCTATAAAAAAGAAGTGGAGTAACAAATGGTAAATGCTGGGAACAGAACTAGGGTCAACCATAGGAGCAGCAAGTACTCTTCACCCCCGAATCCTCTCTGCAACTCCAGGTTGCAGATTTACTGTTGCTGTCTTCTGTCCTGAGGAGGTCTCAAGGCGGTTCCTCTCAGGGTGAGCTTTGTGCCTCTTGTACAGTTGTAGCGTTGGGCTTCCCGCCCTTGCCTTCCAACCCTCCCATTGCGGCCGACTGTCACTTTTCTACTGCTACAATTTATAGCAGTTCATATTGTAAGGGCTTGTCCTCTGCCTGGTGGTCCTTTTGGAGAGGCCATGGAACTAGGGAAGGGACTTAAAGGTCACAGCCCAGGTTCCAGTTCTGGGGCTCTTTTTATTTTCTGGTCTGATAAAGAAGACATCTCAACTATATCAGTGATAATAGCCAACATCAACTGACCATGGATCCCATGCAAGGTATAGCAATGAAAACGTTACGTGTAGAATGTCATCGAAAGTCTCAACTCTACCTGGTAGTCCTATCATTTTCCCTATGTTATAAAGTAGTAGACAAGGCACAAAACGGTAGCTTGTCTAAGATAACCATAGCTTGCAAAGGGGGGACTTAACCCACAAGGATGTTGTGTTTTACCAGGTTTTCATGATCTTGGACAGGAACCCTGTGTCCCTGGGTCAAATCCTGAGTTCGGAATCTCTGGTTCTCATTCCCACTGTGCCCTCACACTTTTTGGTCTACAGGTATTTTAAACACAGCAGGAACCATGAGGTTGGGAAAGGAAAACTAGTGGTTAAACCATGCTTCAATTTTCTTTTCTAAAAACCAAGAAAAACAGCATCCCTAACTCAGGGTGTGCGGCAAGTCAGGAGTGCGGAAAACGCTGAAGAAAATCCCTGCAGACTTCTGCTGACACAGGGCTGCAGGACGACCATCACACTAGTCTGTTCCTGTCTGGCACCCCACTTTCAATCTCATCTCCTCCTGGCCCTCAGCTACATCTCTTGTATTCAATATGTCAGGACACCCAGGCTGGGCCACATCTCGTGTCTTAAGATGCCACCTCACAGCCCAGAGCTGGGGACCACAGTTTGGACTGTTTACACTATGCTCGTAATTGGGCTTCTCATGAGTTGTGTCAAAGATTAGAGGAGCCTGAGAGCCATTTCCTCCCTTGACAGCCCTTGAAATTATTGACAGGAAACAGATGACCGGGGAAGCTCATCAGCCTCTGCCCCCAGCCCTGGGAACTTCGGGCATTTCCAAGGTCACATGGCCCCTTCCCAGGCTCTGCTTTCTCATCAGGTCAAGCTATACCTGAGACAAAGGCAGCTGAGTCCATGACAAGCCTTTGCCCTCTCTGAGGCACTGGAGGTCTGACCCAGCACTAGACTGTGGGTTGGCTGGTTTATAGCCAAGAATTTATTTCCTGCGGAAACAATTCCTTAGGAGAGTAAAGTTCCCAGGAGGATTGTGGCAGTGAGTTTGAGCACTTGCTGGGTGTTTGCACCCCAGAGACAAAAGAGAGGAAGCAAGCAACCCCTGTGAGAAAGAGAGGTTCAGTCACTAAACAGAAATTTAAGCCAGGAGTGGAACTGGACCCCTATAGGCCCAGTGCTCGGGAGGCTGAGGCAGGATAGAGAACGCAAGGGCATAATCTACCTAGCAAGAATGTGTCCAGAGAGAAACAGGCACAGAGACACAGAAAGAGAGAAGCAGGGAGGGAGGGACAAGGGGAGGGAAAGAGAGAGCAAATATGAGGTGAGGTTCCGGGGTGGGGGAGGGGAAAGACATACCCACATTAAGCATTCTGCTTGACTGGTAAGAATGTCCATTATTGTACAGAGTTAGAAAGCTGCAGTGATTGTTTTAGTTTATCTCAGCGCCATAAATGCCCACTTATCGCCCCCCCCCCCATGTGTGACCTCACACCTTTGTGGAATGTAGGAATAGACAGAAACCTCATCTCTACCAACACAAAAACTAAGAAGGTCATGAGGAAGTCTCTAAGGATGATAGCAGAAGTTTCCAGACTTTTCTGTAAGCTACCTATATAAACGTTTCCACCAACACATTTAAAAAAGTGTTTTGGTATGGGATTTTTCTTTATTGATATTGTAAAAAACCTTGAGGAACTGTTACCACATTGGAACGCTGTATTTGGGGGAATTCGAGTGCGTTCCCAGGAATGGTCACTCAGATTTGACTCCAGAATAAACTATTGCTTATTCCCTTTGAGGCAAGAGCTTTGTCTTTTTGTAGGAATTAAGAAGAGGGAGATCAAGGAGGGGGAGGGTAGAGAAAGGAGAGAAAGGAAGAAATGGACGGGAGAAGAAAAGAGGAGGCAGGGCAGATGAAAATGGGATGTAGCTCACTAACTATGAGACTCTAAGCAATTCACCTCCTCTCTCTGAACCTCAGTCAGTTACATACCACAGGGATATTCTTGCTACCATCTCTCAATCTTCCGTTTTGATATTCTGCGACTGTGTGGGGCTGCACTGAGCAAACAGTGCGAGGGGTCAAGTCTGTCTATTGTACCTTGTAAGGCAGTGGTTCTCACTGCTGTGGCCTTCCTAAGGCTGCGACCCCTTAATACAGTTTCTCATGTTGTGGTGACCCCAGCAATAACATTATTTCGTTGCTACAGCATAACTTTAATTTTGCTGCTGTTGTGAATCATAATCTCCATCTCTGATCTCCAGGAGAGCTGATATGCAACCCCCTCCCCAGAGGGTTCGTGACCTGCAGGTTGAGAACTGTTCTGAGGCCTTCTTTCCCACCTCCTGATGCTCTCCTCTAGGACAGCCCAAGGGTCTCCACAAAACTTCCTTCCCATCAACTGAAGGAATTCTCCAATGTTTCTCCTTCCCCTCGGTTCCTTCAGACATAACCTTTATTTCTTTGCAGCACTAGAAACTATTCTGATAGTAACAGTTCTCACTACTGTGGGGAGACTTCTTATGTTTCTCTCATTATGAATTTTCATTTGTGAAGGTGGATAAATTCATTTATATAAGTGAACCCTTCATTTTCTGGAATGTCAGGTAGTAAAATAAAAAGTAAAAAGATCCAGTTGAAGAATAAATTAAGGTGCCTGGGATGGTAGACAATGGTTACCTGAAGTTATTTGGTACATGCTCGCACAGATCACATAGGCTACTTAATTAACCTCACATTGAAAATCAGTGGACATAGAGGCTTCTTCCTCTGGGATCTGGGGGGAGGGGTTACTCATCAAACCTGCTCCCCACCCCTCCCAAGGACCTTCAGAGATGGAGGCCAGAGGTCTGGGTTTAGCCCAGAGGCCATGGCTGCAGCCTTGGTGGCCAGGGGCCCCCCTCTAGAGGATCAGGGGGCTCTGAAAGGGTACTTGATTGTCCAACAGGTCTGATGGCACCCTGACCACTTCCTGCAGCGATTCTGAAGCCAGATTGAGACCTGGGAGCTGTGACAGCCCTTTCTCAGGCCCTGAACTGCCACACAGAAGCCCTCAAGTGACCCAAGAACTTGTGGGATTGTAACCTCAAGGACAGATGGATGGAAAGCAAGGTCATGGTTGGGAAGGGCAAGAAGAGGCAGCCGCAGCACAGAGAGGATATGGGACCTACGGTTCTAGTGAGTTCCACACCAAAGCCTGAGAAAAGTCAGCTTGCAGGGTCTGTTATTTCCTGACATTTGTCTCTACTCGGTTTTGTTACCATTGTCGCTTCTCACTTGGTTATATGTTTTTAAAGCCAGGATTTAAGAAGCCAAGAAGAAAGGTCTTGACATATGGGTGGGAAGGACAGTGCTAAGCTCAGCAGAATGAAAGGAGGAACCGGTGGCTCCACATATATACCTTCAAGAATTAGAAATTTATCCAAAAACACCAAGGTAATAAAAAGAGGCTTTGTGGGCTAGCTCATAAATTAAAGTCATCTTTTAGGTTTCAAAGTAAGTTCCCCATCTACTTTATTAATTCCCTCACATTCACAGTCAGGGGAGAATGTCCTAGGGAAAATATTCTTTAAGGGATTCTTTGTAAAGTTTGGAAATAAAACAAACAAACAAACATCAGATGAGCTGCTTTTCACCACAGAGGCCTGTTTTCCTAAATCATCCCAAAGCTAATTAGAATGCCAAGGGCGTTTGTTTGAAACCCATAACCCCAGTGAACCCAAATGAAGCAAGTGCCCTCGGTACAGGAAGGGTGTGGGGACAGTACTGTGAGGAAGGCAGGGGCTGGGGCAGGCAGAGGGCATGAGCCAAACACCAGAACACGAGGCAAACTCAAGGGCACCTAAGGTTCATGGGGGCAAGAAAATGCAAACACACGCTAAGGTCCAACTTGAGGTGGGCAGGCTACCGTCCAACAGTCCCTAAATCACCTGTGGTCTACTGGCCACAGACACAGATGGATTCTGGGAAAGGTGGCAGAAGCCGGGCCTTGCTCTCACTGGAAACCGGGCTCCTTGCTCTCACAAGAAAGAGGACTCGAGACAGGGTGCTGGGTGCAGGATTGCTATGCGAGGCGACTGCTTGACTGTAGAAAGTTAAACAAGAGCAAAGTTGTAGAAACAAGAACCCAAGGACCCACCGAACTTCTAAACTGGAGGTAGGTGCTTACCTGGTCTTGGGTCAGAGGAATGTTGGCCAGACTGAGGTTACACAGAAGTGAGGGCAGAGACCTCCCTCTACCACCTTCTGCTCTGACTGATTACTGTCTCTTCTGATCTCACATCAGCAGGGCAGCAGGTTTGTGTAGCGCTTGGAGGCAGCACGGCATACGATCACTTGTGATAAGTCTGTAACCTTCCAGGAGACAAGTCATGCAGATTTGCATTTCTCTAGCAAGCTGATGCAACATGCGTGAGTCCTGCATGTTCATTTTCCCCTCCTCCTCCTCCTCCTCCTCCTCCTCCTCCTCCTCCTCCTCCCTCCTCCTCCTCCTCCCTCCTCCTCCTCTCCCCTTTTTTCTCCTCCTCCTCCTCCCTCCTCCCTCTCCCTCCTCCTCCTCCTCCTCCTCTCCCCCCTTTTTTCTCCTCCTCCTCCTCCTTCTTTTTAAAACATGTTTCTCCCACAACCATTGGAAAAATTGTGATAACCTTATTCACCTAAAGGTGTGTATAACTGATAATGGACTGTCAAGGGCCAAGGAGCCCATTAAGAAAGTATTGATGCGGACTCACAGGACTCTACCCACTAACAATGAGGCAGCGAAGAGCTTCTTTCAGCTCCATGAGTCCTCCTGGAATGCCAGAGTGAAGCAATGGCCGGCTCTTCAGAATGACAGCTGCTCAAAGGGAGACACCAGAAAAGGCCTTGAGGTATGACCCGCCTTTCCAATTCCCTTTTTAGCTCCTCGTTCTGCTCAAAGATGAAAATGTTCAGCAGTTCCCCCCTTCGGTCCAATTGCTCATTCTCTACCTCTGTTATTCATGCACTGTGGCATTGTCAAGTCCATCTAAATCAATATCCTCCTAATATCCTCAGACTATCCCCTTGCCTGTTCCTCGTGTCATTTTCCCCAGTGGCTCGAGGTTTTGCCTCTGCTTCCTCGGCTGCTTTGGCTCGTTGTTTTTTATTTTTCTTCTGACTTGTGACCTGGCCTATCTTCCTCCACAGGAAACTCATCTGCATTATGAAGCCTGTGACTGGGAAGAGTGATGGCCACCGAGGACAGAGTGGTTTCTGTGCTTCCTTCCATGGGGGGAGGGGCATCTGCTTCATGTCAGTGGAAACGCACCAGTGGTCAAGAAACCATGACAAGACTCAAGGGTGAGAGGGTGAGTGAGGCACCAGGCGTGATGCCAAGAACAAGCAATGAGAGGGGGGTGAGAAGGCCCAAGGGCCCAGCACCCTAACCAGAGTGACATGTCCAACACAGGTGACAGCCTGACAACCCCACTCATCTCCAAAGCCATGTCTCCAGCATGGAAGCTTCTAGATCTCTCAGGAAATTCCTCACTTTCACAGCTACTCCATTGAACCACCCTAAAACTTGCAATAAAACAAAGGGTTGGGCTTTTTTGGTTTATTTGTTCATTCGTTCATTCATTCATTCGCTCTTTGGTGAGATAGAGTTTCTCTAGTAGCCTTGGCTGTCCTGGAACCCACTCTGTCGACCAGGCAGGCCAGGAACTCGGCGACCCACCTGCCTCTGCCTCCTGAGTGCTGGGATTAAAGGTGTGCGCCACCACCCAAAGGAACACAGCATGGATTTATACTGAGACGTTTTCTTCTCATAGTTCCATAAAAAGGTTGTTCTGTGCCCGGCAAAGCAAGGAAGAGCAATGGTGAACACAGTCCTCTCGACCGCCACAGATGGTCTCAATATCATCATCTCCAAATTGAGAATCATAAATAATTGTGTGCTTTAGCTGAAAAATTCAACTCGTCATTTTTAATGAACATCCTTGAGGTGTAAGTCTTCCTTCGTGGCTGGGTTTGGTGTTTAGTGGGAGGTTGGTGTTGATTGTACTCCAGACACTGGGTGTGACTTGCCTGTGGTACAAGTGAAAGTGTAAGAAACATCTCAGAGCAAACCGCTATGGACTGAATTGTGGTATATCACCTCCATTTACACATGGAAACCCTGACCTGCCCAGTGATGGGAATACAGATGTGGGACACCTGAGAGGGAGTTCAGTCAGGAAGGGGAAGCCCTTATGAATGAGCTGGTGCCCTTACAAAATGGACTCAGAGTTTCCACCTTACAGAGACCCTTGATGACAATGTCTCCAGTCTCCTGCCCAGCTAGCCCCAAGTTCTCAAAATGGTGTTACCATCCGCCCAGGGCATCCAAAAAGAACACCTAGGAGACACTACATATGTGTCAGACATGCAGGATTCTGTATGTTTACAAATACATGGTTGTTAAATTTGAGGTTAGGCTACAGGAAAGATGCTCTCCTTTGTAGATTTTATAGTTTGAATCTGATACACATCACTCCAAGGCTCATGCTGGTGGCATTATTTTAAGAGGTTGTATAAACTCTGAGAGGTGGGATCTAACTTGAGGAAAGAGGGTACTACGTATGACTTTGAAGAATACATTTTCCCCCAGCCCCTAGCGCCTTCTTGCTCCCTCCCTGCAGGTCTGAGAGAAGTACCTCGGCAGCAGACTCCTGATACTTTGATGCACAAACTCCCGAGGCCAACCGACGGTGGATCGTACCCCATGAAACCGTGAGCCAAAATAAATCCCTCCTCTCTGAAGTGGTTTATGTCAGGCAGTTTGGTCACAGCTACTCACAAGCAACTAATACACCAGACCAAAGGAATAAATGAATACACGTGCATAAAAAAAACAAACTAAAATAAAATTACCACAAATTTTCATAATTACTTTTCAGCCGGGGAGAATGAAAGATTGGAAAGGGGTAAGGGTCGGGATAAGAGGAAGAAAGTGGGGCTGTGGAAGCCATGTTCAGGGAGGGGGGCAGCTGCTATGACACTGCAGAATCATAAGGTTCCCACGAGTTAAGCGTCATGATACTAAAGTGGCTGCATGGCTTGCTGAAACAAAGCAGGCAGACAAAGGACCTACTGCACCGAGCAACAACTTATCTTCAACAAGCCTTGGCAAGTCAGTGGAGAATGAAACATGACTCAACTGGAAGACACTAGGAAGCTGGAAACCCTTTCAAGTAGATCACCACCCGGCAAGGAAGACCATGATTGTAAAAGACACACAGAAACGGAACTGTTAAAAAAAAATGACAAAATTTTCTTTAAGTTTGGACAGAGGAACACTTTCTAAGTTGAGTGTAATGAGAAACCACAGGAATAAAATCGATAGCCTTTGCAACAGATCATTTTAAAAGTTACCCAAGTAACCCACACAAATTTCAGCATTAAAAATGTACAGAATAGGCGAGATTAAAGCAGAGAAGGGAAGCGCTAGCAAGTCAGTATAGACGAGGATGGGTTGTCAAGAACAGGCTCTGAGTCCCCTTTGTCTCCGTTCACATTTCTAAACAACCCGTGCTTTTATCTTCGGTCTTTATCAGATTTGGTGTGCTCGTAGACATTTTTATGATAGCCATAACCTTGCTGTTTTATGATCATTGGCCAACTACAGGCAATTCACATTTCCAAGCTTCCTGTTTGTTTAACGAGAGCCCCATCAGCACGGAGTGAAGTGTGCAGCTAGCACTGGCCCAGCACCAGAAGTTACAAGCTGGTGCCCCACCCCTGGAGCTTTCTCTAGGTCCCTCCAGAGGGAGACACTGAAACCTGACAACCCAAGAAAGGGCCCCTGGAACCTGCTCTGGTTCCCTGTCTGTTGGCCTGATTTTTCTGCTCCGCGTGTTTCTCCTATAGTCAACATCTTCTCTGCAGGGACAAACTAGCCTATCTGGGATTGGAACCACTGGCCTGTTCCTCATTTTGCCTTGATCAAGACTTCCGAGGCTTGGCATCATGGCAGATGCCTTTAATCCCAGCCAGCACTTGGGAGGTGGGTTCGAGGCCATCCTGGTCTATATAGCAAGCTCCAAATCAGCCAGGGCTACATAGAGAAACCCTATAAGAAGAAAGAGGAGGAGGAGAAGGGGATGAGGAGGGGGATGAGGATGGGGAGGAGGAAGAGGAGGAAGACGAACTCTGTTCAGCTTTTGGACACATAAGCCACTTACCTGTCTATTATCTCATAGCTGCTGCCTCCAGAGCTAATTTGCTTCTTGGAACGCTGGACTTCTTGTTAAAACAAAGCAGAAGTGGAAAGTAGCCAAGATGGAGGACTGCTCACCATAGGAAGCTGGGTAGGCAAAGCTCCCCACTTCCCCAGGGTTGAGTCTCCCCCTGTAGCCTCCCTCCCTTCCACTTGGAGATCACTGTGAGGACACAGCACTTTACAGGTTCCACTTCTCTCTGTAGACACACATGTCACAGAGTATGATGTGGAGGTAAGTGGGTTTTTTTTGGGGGGGGTAAAATACAGGACCAGGTGGAAGACACACACCGTCTGCTTGGAAGATAAGTGGCTGCAACATACATGTACATGTACATACAATGAACGTGGATCATGTGTGGTGGCATGGAGAGGAGGAAGGCAGTTTACTCCCCTGGGAAAGCCTTCAGCTTGGTTCTTCAGAACCGACACTGGAGAGTGGGGTGGAGCCTGATGCAGGCAGCCCATCAGGGAGATGGGGAACAGAGGACTGAGGCACTGGGGGCGGGGCTTCTAAAGAGCTATGCGTGGTAGAAGCGGGAGTCTTAGTATCAAGACCCTTGATACAATTCACAGACCAAACCAAGCTCAAGAAGAAGGAAGACCAAAGTGAGGATACTTTGGTCCTTCTTAGAACCAGGAACAAAATACACATGGGAGGAGATACAGAGACAAAGTGTGGAGCAGAGACTGAACGAAAGACCATACAGAGACTGCCCCACCTGAGGATCCATCCCATATACAATTACCAAGCCCAGACACCACTGTGGATGCCAACAGGCTCTGCCAGAACCTGACAAATACAGAGGTGGGTGCTCTCAGCCAACCATTAGACTGAGCACAAGGTCTCCAAAGGAGGAGCTAGAGAAAGAACCCAAGGAGCTGAAGGAGCTGTCAGCCCCCACAGGAGGAACAACAGTATGAACCAACCAGTACCCCCAGAGTGCCCAGGGGCTAAAACATCAACCAAAGAGTACACATGGAGGGACCCATAGCTCCAGTCTCATATATAGCAGAGGATGGCCTTGTTGAACATCAAAGGGAGGAGAGACCGTTGGTCCTCAGAAGGCTTGATGCCCGAGGATAGGGGAATGCCAGGACAGGGAAGCGGGAGTGGGTGGGTTGGTGAGCAGGGGGAGGCGGAATGGTATAGGGGGTTTTCAGAGGGGAAACCAGGAAAGGGGAGAACATTTGAAATGTAAATAAAAATATCTAATTAAAAAAAGACCCTTGTTTATGCAGGTGAGGCTTGGAAGGCTCACTGGGCTGCAGGGGTGAGGCTCTGGAAGGCTCACTGGGCTGCAGGGGTGGGGCTCTGGAAGGCTCACTGGGCTGCAGGGGTGGGGCTCTGGAAGATTCACTGGGCTGCAGGGGTGTGTGTGTGTGTGGGGGGGTGACAACAAAATGAATGGGACCTATTATCGCCCTAATTGGTTGGCGATTGGTTGCGCCTGAGCTATACTTCTTCATTCCTCTAAGTTCCCCTGGCAAGGCTCAAGTTTCCACTTGAAATTGCCACTGCACTTTCCATCTCCCCAGTTAGCTCCGTCCAGAGTTGGTGGTCTTGGCACCAAAGAGAAGAGTGAGGAGTAGAGAAAGTCCCATTTCCTGGTGACACTCCTAAAGGATCGCACAGACGCCACAGCTTCCACTATTAGCAATTATATTCCATGGAGCCAATGAGCCACCCTCAGTTAGAACACAAACGAACCAGAGGGAGCTGCTCATAGCTTATTAGGTGCTAGCTTATTAAGTAACTTATTAAATATTAAAGTTATTGCGTATTAACCTTATCAGTAGCTTATTAAGTCGCTTATTAAACATGATACAGGGCAGTACCATGAAGTGAATAAAAGTTATAGTGATTATGCTAAAGAGCTAATGACACAGAGACACACATAGTAGATCAGGCACTGAGCTAAGCATGCTTTAAGTGTTCTCTCCCCGTTAATTCAGACAAACAATGCTGCCACCGCCTCCTTTGCAAACTAGAGCGCTGCGGTCTGAGTGCAGAGCCGCTTGCCTTCAGATTTAGGTAACAAAGACCAAGGGGGCATGGAATCCGGACTCTGTTACAGGTCTCCCCACGTGTGTACACACACATGGACACACATGTACACACATGTACACACAGGCACATGAATGATCAGCACAGGGGTTGCTTGCTGGGTTGGAGCAAAAAAAAGTTTAGAAAGAAATGCTGAAGCTGGGCGTGGTGGCGCACACCTGTAATCCCAGCATTTGGGAGGCAGAGGCAGGCGGATTTCTGAGTTTGAGGCCAGCCTGGTCTACAGAGTGAGTTCCAAGACAGCCAGGGCTACACAGAGAAACCCTGTCTCGAAAAACAAAAAACAAACAAACACACACACACAAAAAAGAAATGCTGCCGCACAATGTTGGGTGGGGCACAAGGTGAGTTCTAGGGCGACTCCATGGAGAAGGGTGCTGTACAAAAAGTCTGTAAATGAGAACTGAACTCGGATGCCCTTCAAGTGTGTGTGTGTGTGTGTGTGTGTGTGTGTGTGTGTGTGTGTGTGTGAGAGAGAGAGAGAGAGAGAGAGAGAGAGAGAGAGAGAGAGAGAAGGGGGCAGATACACCATTTTTAAAGTTGCTATTTTTCTTAATTTCTGGACCAGATGATGCATTCAGCAGGGATTTGTTATAGTCTTAAAATATGATTTTTTTTAAAACACACACACAACACACATACACAGGTCAGTACTCATTTGTTTGTACCCACAATTATAAAAAAAATTCCAATTTTGTGCATCCAAGGACCAACTGTTTCAAAAATAAAGGACAGAGAGAAAAACAAACCAACCATCAATTCGCCATAACCCAATGTAAGAAAGAAAACATTATAAATACAGCGAAAGCCCTCACTCCTCCTCTCTAACTCTATTTACTGTCTCTGTTCCCCAAAGGACAACACTCTAGAAAGGGAGGCCTGTTTCCTTGTTTTTTCTCTTTAAAAACCTACATCCACACATATGACTCACATGAAAGAGCTGGTAAGGCTTGCAGGCATAGTTAAGGCTTGAAGGAATGGGGCTGGAGAGATGGCTCAGAGATTAGAGCACGCGCTGCTCCTCCAGAGGACCACAGTTCATTTCCCAGTACCAACATCAGGTGGACCATGACCATCTGTAACTCCAGCTACTGGGAGCATGACTCCCTCTTCTGGCCTCAGCAGGTACCTGCACGTGCGTGCACACGCACACACTTGTGTGCACCCACACACAGAGACACTTTAATGAAATGGAACTGCCCTGTATAGCAGGACACCTCTGGCTTTATCCACTCCCCGTTGCTTAACATTGATAGCTCCGGCTCCCTCGTTTCCCCACCAGTATAATACTCATCTTATTGAACTAGTGTAGCTCATTGTATCCATGTGGTTTTTTGAGTCGTGCTTACTTGCTATAATTTTTGGTTGTTAGGAATAACCTGACCGCAAACACTCCTACCCTTAAATTCCACGTGCACATGGTAGAGTTTCTTCACATACCAATTGCAATGGCGCTTTGGGACACAGGTAGGTAGCAGAACGGGTCCATGTTCAGCTTCGCTAGACAACGCCAGCTTCTCCCTGGAGCAGTTGGCTCAACCTGGTATGCACTGGCACTGCATGAGAGCTGCCTCCCTGCCTTCTTCCCAGTGCTCAGGACCGTACAGCTTCCTGCCATTTTGGTTTTGGGTCTTGGCATTTCTCCAATCATGAATGAGATGCACCATCTTTTCTAACACCTGTAGGACTCTCATGTTGCTTTCTTTGTCAAAGGAATTTTTCAGTTTGCTTTTTTCTAATGGAGTGTGTGTGTGTGTGTGTGTGTGTGTGTGTGTGTTACTAGATAGTGAACCTGGTACATTCTAGGTAAGTGCTTTCCCACTGAGCTATATCCCCCTCCATTGATGTTTTTGAGGCAGGGTGGACCTGGAGCTCATTCTGGCCTGGAGCACAGGCCTTGAGTTTCCTTCCATATACATGTGTATATCTATATCCGGTGTGTGTGTGTGTGTGTGTGTGTGTGTGTGTGTGTGTTCGGGCACACACACATGGGGAGCCTTGAGTGTGATTGCACGTGTGCATCCCTGTGAGGTCTGGTCCACAGTGACTGCCCTGCTCCATCATTCCCAGTCTTGTACTTCAAGGCAGCGTTGAAGCCACGGTTTACAGTTTAGGCTAAGCTGGTCTAGACATTCTACCCAAAGAATCCCCTGTCTCTGCCTGAGTGCTGGGATTACAGACAGTCCTCCGCACCCATTCTGCTTTTATGTGAGATCTGGGGATACAAACTCCCATCTCCCGGCCTCACGCTAAGGGCTTCACCCACTGATCCATCTCTCTAGCCTAGGCCTTGAACTTGGGATTCTCCTGCTCCAGCTTCCTTAATTTTCACTCAGTCCAAACTTGCTAGTCTTTTTGTGTGTGTCTTCAGTGTCTTGTTTAAGGATTTCTCCCTGACTTGTGGTGACATTCGTGCATTCTCTACTGCAACTTCTGTGTATATGAAGTTTCTGAGTTTCCTGGCATTTTGACTGTGTCATGAGTGTGTTGGTCTATCTCCATGCTAAAACCACTTCATGTTACCCACTACGGACTGTGAAAATGCATCCACCGGGGCAGGTCCCGTAATGTATGTTCGGCTATTTGTTTCTTCCCCTCCCCCACCTCTTCTCCCTCCCCCTTTTTCTTATCCCTCTTGTGGATGGGATATCAAAGCTGTTTGTACACTATAGTTCAATATACAGTTTAGCTCCACCTCATTCATTTTCATAGAAACTCGGTTTGGATGTCCACTCCTGTGCCACCCGAGTCACTAGATGTCTGTGATATTGCCTCCTGGTTTCACATGTTGGTGCTGATGTAAAACATGAGTCTGGATGTTTTCTCAGTGCTGGCTACAGTGCTCAGGAGATGATAGTCCACTCGGGTTCAGGAGACCTTAACTAAGGAAATTCTATTCAGCACCACCTCTAAGGGTCCCCACATCTCCACTACCTGCCACATCTGCAGGCTTGTTCCAGGGTCAACCCCTAACACCTCAAACAGATCCTCTGCCCACTCATTCTGCCTCCTTGCTAACATCTTCAGTCACTACATGAGCTTTGCAACTGTCTGGTTCCCAGCAGAAGAAAATCTGAAACTGCCCCAGGCTTTGGGCCACCGTCCTTTCCTCCTTCACCGTTTATCAGACTGTCCATCCTATGCCAATCTCCTGACTCTAACCTCCCCTGCTCTCCCACTGTCGCTGGTCCCTGACGTGCTGCAGTTTCCCAGCCTCCACTCCTCCAGATGAAGCTCCCAGACTCCCCAGCCGGACCTAGTCCCTTAACTCGTTATCGTGTTGGCAAAAGGGAGGGCAGCGGGAGCTCTGTGCCTTAGGAGAGAGGAATGGTTTGCCGGCTCACCGGTTAAATTCGGGCTAGAATTGTCATTGGCTTTGTTCATTGTTGCTGGCCCACCCTTTGCCACACCTGGCCGATGACCCAACACTGTTCTTGGCATCGATGGTGATGAGATGCCACGATCCTCCCCAGAGGGTCGCTACAATGTTGCGATGAAGCACTGCTTCCTGCTTCTCAGTAGCCCCCTGCCCTTGGTGAGCATTTTGTTAACATAGCCATTATTGGTAGTGATTCTTTTATGGGTTTCCCATTTCTTGTTTGGCTCCTATCTCGGTGTGCACATCCCTCCATGCCTGTTCCCAGCATCCATTTCACGATCCACCTTTTTGAATGCAGCTCTGCCAAACTCTTCACATTGCTCTGGATTCTCTTTCGAAGGCTTTTTACTTGGCCTCAAATACCTTCCGGTCTTCTCTCAGCTCATCCTTGAAGAGACATCTCACAGCCATGTTTCCTGGGACACCTTCAAACTGGCCGTGAAAAAGCCAAAGATGGTTCCCCTTTCCACGTCCCTCTTTTCGTGTCTGCTGTAATCCTACCCTGCTGCGTCTCCTAAAAGGTCAGCTTTGTATGTAGTTGTGTGCAAAAAAGGTCTTTGCCCCTTAGCGCTCCCTGACTGTGTGTGTTTTGCTGGTTTTACCTACTTTATTGAGAGGGAGGGGAAGGGGGGAAGGGAAAGAGGGAAAACGTTTTGTTTGTTGTTTGTTTGTTTTTTACTTCACCTCAGGCCCAGTGAAAAGTTTAGTTTCTGCTAATTTTTTTGGTTATTTTATGTCACTTGTCAGGGGCAACTTCCTTCCATGGCCCAAGGAAAATACATTAGAATTTTCCCCCAACTGGTTCCCAATACTAGTATCCCCAGGGAACTGACTTCAGTAACTGAAGGAACTGAGTCTCAATAAAGGTAGAGTAGGTCAAGGCTGTCTTAGTTGCCGTCCTTGAGAGGGCGCAAATCCCCAGGGCTGGGAAAGAAATGCTGGCGCTTTCCCACAGGTCTCTGGCAGCAGCTTTTTGCAGACACAGTCCGCGCGGCCGCAGAGCGCCTGCCCACAGACATGGCGGCGCCCTGCTTGGCTTCGCGTCGCCCTGACCGTGGGGCCAGCCGGGCTTTGCCAGTTCTCGACTTCCTGCACGTCTGGCATTTAAACGCGCGCCGGGGGCGGCGGGATGCTGCTGCGGATGCGGAGCTGTGCGCGCCGCTGCCTACTCAGAGCAGCCTGGGCGCCGCAGCAGCGAAGCTCGAGCATCCTTTAACCACCTATTTGGGGAGACCCAGAACTCAATCACCGGCTTCCCGGCAGGTTCGGTTTTCATTTCCAAGGTTGCAGTTCTCCTGACACGATCAGCATCCTCCTCCTCCCCAGCCCGACTGTGGATGAAGCTGGAGCTGGACTGGATCCAGCAGCTGGGAAAGCCCGGGCCATGGTAGCTCTGAGCCCTGAGCTCTGGTAAGGCAGCAGTGGCTGCGTGGTTCGAGCTAGGCGGGTGCCACTCCCGGGAGTCTTCTCCCAGCTGCCACGATGTTCAGCTGGCTGGGTAACGATGATCGCCGCAAGAAGGACCCTGAGGTCTTCCAGACGGTGAGCGAGGGGCTCAAGAAACTCTACAAGACCAAGCTGCTGCCTCTGGAAGAGTATTACCGCTTCCACGAGTTCCACTCGCCCGCCCTGGAGGATGCTGATTTCGACAACAAGCCCATGGTCCTGTTGGTGGGCCAGTACTCTACAGGCAAGACCACCTTCATCAGGTGAGCTGCGTCTAGGTGCTGATCTTTTGGGGTGACATGGGAAGTCTTCCATTAAGGGTTTTGAAGAAATCTCTGGGCGGGGGGCCTCAAAAGTTGACCCTGCTGCCAAATCGCCCATGAGTCTTACATGACTTCACTCCGCAGTTCTTAGCCCTGGTCATTTTGAAGCATTCAAATTAAGAATCATCCCTGTTGTTTGATTTGGGCTTTGTAAAACTGAGGCACAGAATGAACCAGACACCTAATGAAGGTGGGGGTATCATAACCCTCCCCTTGACTAGGATCTCTCGTCCTGTGAAGGGCTCGGGATTCCCCAGGGGAGCCTTACCTTTGCAGCCCAGTTGTTCTCATGGTCGCAGGCCTGGGAAATGGGGGCGAACTGGAAACCCTGGGGTCATTTGTTCTTGTATCATTTTTCCTTCTTTCTGACGGCGCTTTTAGGCCTGTCTCCTAGAGAAGTGGGATACTTTTAATAGTTTCTTCTTTGATCTTAGTAGTTCAGTAATAATATTAAAGTTCACAGAAGTAGAGGAGGTGCTGAGGGGCCTCCTCTGGCCTTGACTTTGCAGGTGAGCTAGCAGAGGTGATGGGATGGTAAGGAAGGGTTTAGAGCCGCACAAGATGGAAGCAGCCCTGGATGCCTGTAGAAAATGTTAGCCAAGTGCCTGTAACAGATAGTCTTCCATTCAGTTGAATGATAGAATTGGGGGTTTGCAAGCATTCAGAGAGAGGCAGAAACATTCCTACCTCTGAAGAACAGGCCTCTCTCCATCTTCAGTGTGTACAGTCTGCAAAGCCAGGCTGCCTTTTCGAAGGTTGAAGAGTACGCATACTCCAAAGGTCGGGGACTGCTTCTAGCCCTTTGGGCTGAGAGTCCCACTCTTACAGGTGCACGATCCTCCCAGAGTCAAGGGTACCCTTCTGCAGAGGGCTTGAAAGCAGCAGTCCTCATATTTCTGTTGGCATCCATGACATACAGAGCCATGTGCTTGACTTGGTAAGGAGAGCAGTGGAGTAGACAGCCTGGTGACTCACTTTCTGGTTTCTCATGTCTCCAGTGCTAAGCTTCTGGGAGCCTTATGTATGTATGTATGTATACCTTGCTAACCTGTCCTGTCTGAATAGAGCACCAAGTCATTTGTCTTTGTGCAGTGGGTAGTCTTGGGCTGTCAACTTGGCCTGCAGCTTTGCAATGTAAAATTATTTCTGAAGTGGGGACCTGGGGGTCCTGGCTTATCAACTTTAATATATTTTAAGCATGAGAGATAAATCCGTTGGCTTTTTTTTTCACTTTATTTTTAAAAATCTAAGTCACTTTTCTTTTTAAAAAATGAGAGCTATAGAGCTCTCTTTAGAAAACTATATAGATGCCCTAAGTTTACCTGTAGTGTTGAGTGGATTTAACTGGGAACACAGAGGGTCAGCTCTTAAATTTTCCTAAACACCAATTGGTGCCAAACGTGCTTCAGAGTTACCTGGGTTGTGCACATAGCCTCCTTTGTATCTCTGTTCTCCACCCTATTGGGTTTATGCCTCATGAGAAGTGTGGGCAATCCACAAACTGTTCTTGGCTTTGCACAGCCTGTCCAGGCCCTCTGATCATCCTTGGTCATGACCCTGAGGACATTAAACTATTGGAACACCTCCTTCCCGCAGGAAAGGCACTTTGGTGGCTTCTGTATCTGAGCATCTCCAGGGACTAAGCTCTGGGGAGTTCCCAGCAGCCATCTTGCAAAATGGGAGGGAAGAAAGGCACGTGTGTGTTTGAAAAGCAGGGCCCCTATGCAGCTAGAGGTTTAAGCGCCTCTCTGTGGGATGCCCTCTGGATTTTGCCTGAGTCACCACAGGCTGTTACTAGATCTAAGAAAGTGGCAGAGTGGGGTGCCCCACATTATCCCTTATCTGAGGGAGGCAGATCCCTCCTCTTTCTTATCCTACTAGTCCAAGGGGCCCCCTTCCTGCTCATAACAATAACTGAATTTAGCTCATGCACCCAAAGCTGTTTCCCCTCCAGAGAGAGGGCAAGAGTAGAGAGACTCAACTATCAGGACAAGAAGAACTGTAACACAGGGGTTTTCCCAAACCAAACTGCACATTTTTCTCTCTTCTCATTAAATTCAAGAGTTTCCTTCATTACTAGAAAGTAAAGAATAGAATAAACTTGAAAAAGAAACAAAACTGTCCATAACCTGTAACTCAGGGGGAAAAAATCATTTAAAATATGTTTACCTTTTCAGTACTTAGAACTGTCTTACACTCTGTTGAGTTCATGCCATGAATGTAATTTTGTAAGCTAAAGTTTTTTTAGTTATAGTTACAATGTGAACATGCCTCACGTAGCTCATTTTCATCAGCTATATAATATTTCACTTCAGATAGATGCAGTCTATTCATTAATTAGCTGCTACTTTTGAGTGTTTCTGTTCGTTCCTGATTTGTTTGCTGCTACATGATTACCCTGAATAGTGTATTCTCCACAGATTGGTCTTTTTTTTTTTTTTTTTCAGAGATGACAAGAAGCAGGGGGGAAAGGCCACAGGCTATGCAGCATTTTTCATAAATATTTAATTTAAAAAAGAACGTTTCTCTATTGAGTCACATTCTGCAGTTGACCCCCAGGATGGTAGTACACACGACTATCACTTTCCCCTGAGTGTGTGCACCCCAGAGCACCTCTTAGGAGCCTTCCCATCTTTGTCTGAGGCCTGAGCCTGGGAAGAACCTTTTCCCCTCTAGGACTCTCCCCTGTGTCCCTCATTATTGGCTTTATGTCTCCTGAGTGTCTGTCCGCTTTCAGCTCTGCGTGTTTGCCATGAAATCTATTGCTTGTCTCTGGGAAGAACACACAGAAAGGACATTCTTGCAATAACTAATTGACGTGCTATGATCTCTGCCTGAAATAACTTCCCTGGCCTTAGGCCCAGCAACCCAGAGTAATAAAATAAACAATAAATTGGTCTGTGGGCTGCTCCCTCCAACACAGTCTGTCTTTTTGGAGCACAGTAGCTCTGTGTCCCTGGCGGTCCCCTTCCGCCTCTGCTGTTTCTCTTGCTGGCCTGAAGCTTTAAGTCCCTCCTTCTCTGGACCTGTGGGATTCCTGGCCACCCTTTCTTGGTATTTATTTTCTGGGCCTCCTCTGTCTGCTGGCAGATGGGAGAAAGGAAGTAGAGGCAGGCAGGAACTAGTCCAGGTACCAGCTGTTGCCATGGTCTCCTTGGACTTTACTTGGACTGAAGAGGAGATGTCTGGGTTGATCCTGAGCCTCTTCTGTAGTAAGCCTTGAACCACTGGGGTGCTGGGTGTACCTGAGTGAGCCCAACTTAGCTGGTTCATTCAACTGGCCACATTTCTTCCATGTGAAGGACTCCGCAGCCTCTGCCAAGGGTGACTGATGTAGTGTTTCCTGTGTTGGCTCCGTCTGTTATCATTTCCAGGACAGATAGGGATGGGATCCCAGGGATGGGGACCCAGACCTTACCCTTGACTTCAATATGTGATTACCTCATGAAAGATGATTTTCATGGAAACCAAAGACAGAGTGTTCACCATCTTGGGGAAACCCACTCCTCTGCAGACTTAACTCTGTCTGCAATGGTACCCACACCACTTCAGGGCTCTGCTCTCAGGAGTCAAAGAATGCTCTTTTATTGTCTAGAGTCCTAGTCCGTTGGGTTCATAGTGGAGTTGGGTAAATATGCAGTTGCTTTTATCCAAGGCTCATTGGTTACTGAAGGGAGCAAAAAGCTTCAGACTAGAGGAACAACATGTCTGCCTGCCTCGGGTCCAGTTGAGGAGTCGCCTTGAAGCCAGGCATCCAGAAATCAACAGAGACAACAGTGGAGAGAGGTTTGCATACCACGCCCATTGGCTGTGGGACGAAGGTCTTAACCCAGGCTAGGTCAGTAGAACCTGGCTCTCCTACTTTTTAGCCAAGAGGCTGACAAGGAAGGATAAGGGAGGTTACATCCTTATTTCTCTCTAATCTTGTTTCCTTATCCATACCCTGTGAGTCCTAGTAACCACTTCGTGGGAACAGGAGCATTCAGAACCAATTCTGCGCCATTTAGTTCCAGATACCAACAGGGTGCGGGGAGTATTGATCCCTTCCCTCTTTCTAGCTAAGGATGCCCCTAAGGTGGTAGGGGGCAGCCTTCTAGTTTGGTGAAGCTCACGTGAGGGCATGCTGCCTCTCTATGCTACAGAAGGGCAGAGGAGGAACGTGACGCTGGAGTAACTAGTGTCCCAGACGGGCAGGCTTGTCGTGGGTGGAGCCAGCAAGGGAATGACTGACTGCTCAGACCAGCCAATCCCAGCTCTAAGCTGTTCTGCTGCATGCACATCGTCCCATAGCAGAGCATGCGCACAAGGCACGTGGCCGTTTCCTGGGGCATGGAGCTGACTTCTTCACCTAGCTATAGTCTCCCATCTACTTTGTGTCTCTGTGTGTATGTTACTCTCTCCCTAAAACTAAGTCAGGCTAGTGGGGCAAGAGTTATCCTGACTTTATTTTAAAGGGGAAGGACCCATGGCTACGGTCCTCAAAGATATGAATGTGTAACACAAAGACCCATTCTACGGGACAACTGTGCTCTTCGAACGCACTTAAACTACCTGCAGAGGAAGAGCTGTGAGATCCGCCGTTACAGTAGAGAGGAAGGAGTGTGTGTGGTTTGTGGGGGAGGTGGGGCATGAATCTGTTAACGCTTCAGGGAGGACACATCTGAACCGGGTTTAGAGATGAGGTGGGGATGTGCCGAGTACCCGCGGGCAACCCTGAAGGGTTCATTTTCTCTAATTATTGTTTGTGTCACTGTGGGGGAAATCTGCTCCAGGCCTTGCTCTCTCAGAACTCCCGAGTATCACCTCAAACAGTTTAACTTTTCAGCTGTCATAGTTAGAGACCAGGGGTTTCCGTGTTTTATAAGCCAGGGAGGTGGAGGCCATTCCTTTAAGATGTTCGGTTACTTAGGTATCTATTGAGTGTGTCCACGTTTGCCTGCCTGTGTCTATGTGTATGTCGTGTACATGGAGGTCAGAGGACAGTTTGCCAGAGTCGATGCTGTCTTTCCACCATGCTAGAGATCAAACCCAGTCTGTCAGGCATGGCAACAGATGCCTTTACCCACTGAGCCATCCTGCCGGCCCCAATGGTCTTTTGAGCAACTTGACCAGGGTCTTGTTGTCGGTAGAGTTGTGTGGGTCTCTAAACCACTCAAGAGAACAACAGGTTCTTCAGATGATTTGGGGCTCCTCACCCAGAGCCCCCAGCAACAGTATTTGCAGGTCCTCAGCCTTTGTAGTTCCTTTCCTGTCTGGGGTTAAATCCAGCCGCTGCTCAAAGCCTGGGCCTCCTGGCTGGGGAGACGGGTGCCTGAAAGATAGGCCTGGATGAGACTGTTGGGCCTGTGCCATACCCTGCATACTTAGGTCATCAGGAAAGCAGACCACATGCTTAGATTGCCAACTAAGCAGGGCATAAAAAATGAGGAAAATGTTATGAAATAATTTCTACTTAAGAAGCATATGAAGAAAAAGCACCCCCATGGGGGGAAAAATTTCAGATTTGTGTTGAATTTCCCCACACATATTTTATGGTTGAGCCCTTATTTATTTTGCACTGGATGGCAAGGGAGGGGAGACACCAAGATCTTTTCAGTGTTTGGGACCTCAGATTTGACCCTGCACTTGAACGTGCTATTTTTCAGCCGACTCTGTTGCCCAACTGAATTGATGGTGTCATGTTGTGGTGCAGGTAAGGTTGATTACGTGGGCGCAAGTTCAAAACACAGAATAAGCATAAACACAGTGTGAGGAGTGTTCTGCCCCTCCTTAATGCATGCATCCCCCATCTCAGCTGGTCCCACCCAGGCTTGAATTAACTTTTCTTTTTTTACACAGCTGTGGGAAGGTTTTCGCCCAATAACAGAGGCAATCTGTCCCACACCCTGTAAAGAAGTAGTGCATGAGATTCCTCAATAGATTTTCCTTTCTGGACACAGTGGTGGCTTTGTTTGAGGGGCACCCGGTGCCACAAGCCGTGCCCAAATGTCTCTGAGAATTTATCCCGTCCAGTTCCCTGCTTGGCCTGACTGTAGCCTCTGGGCATACTCTTGGTTGGCCTCCGTAGTCTCTGGGTTTCCCGAGACTCCTATGAGGTCAGCAAGTCTTGGGTCCTGTGCGTGTAAGAAGCCAGCAGACCCAGCCCAGAGCCCTTTGCCCGGCCACCTCAGGCAGTGGCTCCGCAGCTCCCCAGGAGGCTGACCCGTTAGGCTGAGCAGTGTCACCCTTTGTTCATCTGCTGAGTACAGCATGTCTTCCAGAGCTGGAATCCGAGACGCCTTCTGAAGAGCATTAGCTCATTGCTGCTGTGGCCTCGTTCATGCTGGGCATTTTTGAGGCTGCCTCAGAGTGGTTCTTTCCATCCCTCCAGTTCAACTGTCCCCACTCACACTCCTCCACACCTCCTCTATGGGTCTGCATAGGACGGAGCAGCCAGCATCGACTGTCCCAAATCAGCACACAGATTCTCACAGGGAATCTGGCCTTACTGTTTCTCCGTGTCCTTTTGAAAACCACCAGGGTCAAGACCCGCTCCTGCCATCTGACAGCAAGAGCATATATGTATATGTCATATACATAGGTGTGTGTATATGCATACACCTGCGGTCACTGAGGCTGAGAGTGCAGCCAGGGGCTGAGTTTCTGGAGACCTGTTCCCACGTTTGTGGGCCCCAGGCCCTGGCTCTAACCTCCTTCTTGCCAAATGATATACTTTTGTAGCTTATATTATTTTTTGCTTCTAGTTCCATGTTGGGTTGGGGGGGCATCGTTGTTGGCCAGTCCCCAGAGGTGGATACATTTCCTGGAGAAGGCTTAAGTTGTGGCTATGGTGATGAAAAGCCATGGTTTTTTTTGTTTTGTTTTGTTTTGTTTTGTTTTGTTTTGTTTTAAAGCCATGGGTTTTTTAAATCCAAATGCCAAGCTCAAATCCTAGGCCCTCTGTCACTGATGTGCACACTGGGCAGATCAACTTTGGGCTCTTACCCTTTAAAATGAGAAAAGACGCTCCGTAAAGGGTACCAGTTAAGTATGAAACACATGCAACTAATCCAACTCCCAGAACAGTCTACAAGGTGGATTAACTCCCAGGTCAGCAGTTCTCAACCTGTGGGTCATGACCCCTTTGGGGGCTGAGCAACCCTTTCACAGGGGTCACCAAAGACCATCAGTAAATGCAGATATTTACACTGCAATTCATAACAGTAGCAAAATTACAGTTATGAAGTAGCAGCACAGATATTTTACGGTTGGGAAGTCACCACAACACTAAGGGTACCATATACCTACAGGTCATACCCAACATGTATGAAAGGGTCACAGCGTTAGGAGGGTTGAAAACCACTGCCCTGGGTGTGTTTAACAAGGAGGATCATCATGCTAACAGCCCAGTGGATATGAATCTGAGATGAGGTAACCATGGAACATTTAGAACAGTGTCTGACACATTACAGGCAAAAAGTAAGCCTGGACTATGATGCCCTGTGTGGTGGAGGGATGTGTTGAGGCCATGGTATTTAGGATAAGTAGCCTTTAAAGGGCTTAGTCCTCATAGTCAGGGAGCCTATGGTCCTGTCTCACTCAGGAAGTTCCCAAGGGAAAAGATCACCAAGAGAGCAGAAAGGATGGTCCTATATGTGACTTTTTTTTCCCTGGTCACAGCTCCAGCACAGGCTCTCAAAATGATGTTCTGACTGGAAGAAATCCTTCCTAGACACTCCCAGTTGCTAGACTGGGATGATAAAGGTTTGAGGGGATCCCCAAGGCAACCCAAAACTTCAGAGGCTCCCCCGCACTGCTGCTGTAGTTAGTCTCTGAGCAAGCAGATCAACAGCTTCCTCTGGGGTTGAGGCTACTGCAGCTGCTCCACAGGCTCCTTGGGGACGGAGTCCGTAGCAACCCAGCCCAGGAACCGTGGAATAGACTGTAACTCAAAGCGTTTCCTGAAGGCACAGATGGCCTGCTGGGAACCCTAGAGAGGCAAAAGATGGCAAGCAGCTCAAACTTGGGCCAGGGAGACTGGACCTCTAGCCCCAGAGCTGTCCTGTCTTTGCCTGGGCCATGGTCAGCTTTCTGGAAGGTGATTTCTCAAAGGAATCAAAGATGGGAGAAAAGCAGCGCCAATGTCCCCCTGCTGGGGGGCGGGGAGGGGGGCATGGGCTCCAGCCCTATTCCTTGAGAAAGCCACATAACCCTTTTCAGCTTCCTTGGAGCCTACCTCAAGTGCCACTGTGGGGGGCACAAGATAGCATCACCAGACTTTGAGAATAGAATGTAACACTCAGAATTGCTATTCTATGTGTCAGCGGTTATTATTAAGAAAATGACAGGGTTAATATAGAGCCCACTATAATGCCCTGGCTGTGTGTTTGAATCGGCTGGGAACCTTATAAAAGAGCAGCATTGCTAAGTTCTAACCAAGAAGGTTAGAAACATCAGAGTAGAGCCCCGAACCCGTCAGCTGATGCTCCTCAAGAGCCCTGACGGTGTAGCCAGTTCTAAGGACCTGGAAGCTGGGCCTCTGTGGTTCTCATCGTTCCTGAGTCCTCAACTTTGTAGGTTTGTTTCTCAGGCAGCACCCTTTAGTCCCCAGCAAAGATGCTCTGGGCACTGTCCTCTGTCTGGCCAGTCCTATCCCAGGGTAGATCCATGCATTGCACACACACACACACACACACACACACACACACACTGTATCCAGACTCGTCCCAGGATCCTAAGGGGCTCTGTTCTCCATCATCCTTAGTGACTACTCCCTGGCTGAGCATGCTCCCTTTCTCTTTGCCTCTACAAGGGGCAACAGAATTGGGGAGGCAGGTGGCCTCGAGCTCTCGCTGCCCAGGCGAGAAGAGCAGAGAGGTCCCTGTCATGCCATGACACTGTCAGAGTTTCGGAAGCAACCATCCTCCTCCCTCAGAAGTGCCATTACCAGGGATGAAAATAAACGGCTGCAGATGGTGCCATCCGGAAGTCCATCCCTGGCACAGAGGCCAGGACGTAGGAGAAACACGGAAGATCCCATTGGCCAGAATCCTAATGGAACCGACCACGAGGTTCAGAGCAGGGTATAAGCCTGCCTGGGGCCCTGCATGAGCAGACTCAGGTACCGGAAGTGGAAAGTGAACACGTTAAAAACCACCCCATAAAAACAGGCAGCCGCTCTTCCCTTCTTTCACAGAGATCATGTGTCAATTCCTGTACTGCCATTTTCCTCCCTTCTAGACAATAGAAAGTGCTACCAGATATCAATAGGAATTTCACTAAAAATATGTAATGATTCATACAATGGAATTCTACAGAGTTATTAACGAGGGTAAAGTAAATCTGGATTGCTGTCTTCCAACTGTGTTCAACATAAAATGAAACCCACGCACGGCTATTATCTGCATAACCACTGCAGAGTATGTAAATTCCTCCCCATGGGCTGCACAACATCCTCTGTGGTTACTAAGTCTCAAGCTGAGGGCAGGATGTGTGTGTGTGTGTGTGTGTGTGTGTGTGTGTGTGTCAGGTGCAATAGAAAAACATCAGTAGATAAGAGGTAAATTTTGATTTACTCCACTTCAGGTACAGAGATAAAAATCAACAAATACTTTTTAAAAAGCACAGTTAAAGTCTCAACCCAATGACCTCACCATGAACTGAAATATTGGTGATAAAACTGCCCAATGCCTAAGGATGCAAGGGAGAGAATGTGCCTTGTGCAAGTACAACACAAGGTGTCTTGAATATAGTCTTATGCTAGAAGCTTGCATCAGTTGGGTAATGACAAGAAGAGAGGTGTAAACTGCTTAAAAACCTCAGTCAGGACCAGTGAGGTGGCTCAGTGGGTAAGGACTCTGACCACCAAGCTTGCTGGCTTGAGTTCAATCCCCAGGACTTATAGTGGAAGGACAGAGCCAACTCATTAAAATATCCTTTGATTTTCACATAGGCAGTACACATCTCAACATGTACACACACACACACACACACACACACACACACACACACACGCAAAGTAAAACTGTAACACAAACAATAAATACAAATATAATAAGAAAAACCTCCAATCATCTATGTGTGCCTAAGCACAAAGTCTATAGCACATGTACACATGGAATATTTCTAGAAGGCTCCAGAATGTAAAGAATATAGACAGAAGAACCAAACTCTGGGGTGAGCTGGAATTCATTCTTCATAGTCCATCCTTTATGCTGCTGTTGTGTTCTATCACAATGCACTTTCAAATTAAAGAACTAGTCACGTAGAAAACGAATGATCTCTAAGAAGCCAGAAGAGCTGCAGGAGATTCTCTCATTACATGCCTGTGTATGTAAATTTCAGTTGGTTGTTTTGATTCGTGAAGTCTAAAATACTGGAGTCGGGCATCAACTTCAGTCCATGGGTTCCTTCATGGTCCAAACCTTGCTTTCCTTCACCCCCTCCTGAGTCAGGGCAGGGGGACGACCAAGAAAGCAGAGTGTGTGAAGTCCAGCTAAAATCCCACTTCCTCTGCTCAGTGGTTGTTATGGGGATCCCCTGTGTATGACCAACTGTGGAACAGACAAACGGGGTGGTGGGGGGCCCTCTCTGAGCACCATGCCTACACGACTGCACTCCTTCCTGCAGGTACCTGCTGGAACAGGACTTTCCAGGCATGAGGATTGGGCCTGAGCCAACCACTGATTCCTTCATAGCAGTGATGCAGGGAGATGTGGAGGGGATCATCCCTGGGAATGCCCTGGTGGTGGATCCCAAGAAACCCTTCAGAAAGCTCAACGCCTTTGGCAATGCCTTCCTGAACAGGTGAGTCAGCGTTGGGGGTGGGGTGGGGTGGTTGTGCTGCTGGGTGGTCTCTTTGCTTCTTTGGGGGGCACAGGGGTAAAAGGAGAGGGGTGTGGTCCTGGGAGACTCTGTCTTTTCTGGACCTGTGCCTGAGTGTAACTGAATCAGTCATCATAGTATGGCACTTAACAGCAGTGAATGCTGGGCTGATACCACCTGATGAAAGACCAAGGAAAGATTTGACAGTCCTGGGTCAAACGGGCCTCCCCTCCCCTCCTCTCCCCTCCCCTCCCCTCCCCTCCTCTAATAAAAGCATTAAAGGAAAGTTCCCAACATTTGCTTAGACCATTCCTGGGGTTATTTGTGCAAGCTGAAGGGAGCAATAGAAGGTTCATTCTTGTTCCTGAATGTTCTCCTTGGAAAGAACACGGGTCTTAAAGAAGCGGCTTTGAGTTTGAGCAATAGTTCTCTTAAGCTCCTGTGTGCCCTTGGAAGGTCACCTCCCTTCCCCTAGGACAAGTTCAGGCCTGAAAATACCAAGGTCATGAGGCTTTGAGTGGGGAAAGCCCAGAGCAGTGGCTCTCAACCTTCCCGATGCTGCGACCCTTTAATACAGTTCCTCATGCTGTGGTGACCCCCAACCATAACATTATTTTTGTTACTACTTCATAACTGCAATTTCGCTACTGTTATGAATTGTAATTCGAATATCTGTATGTCATCTGATGGTCATAGGCAACCCCTGTGAAAGGGTTGCTCAACCCCAAAGGGGTCATGACCCACAGGTTGAGAACTGCTGCTCTAGCGAGCCCTGGACAAGCTAATCTGGCCTTCATATCATAACTGTACCCAACTGGAATGTGAACAGGTCCCCTTGTTAATATGATTAATCCAGTTTACATGAACATTGCAGTCAATTTCAAGGCAGCTTTTTCCTCACTGGAGATATTTCAGATGAAAGTTGAGACTGCCTTATTTATAATAGCCAGAAGTTGGAAGGAGCCCAGATGTCCCTCAAAGGAGGAATGGATACAGAAAATGTGGTATATTTATACAATGGAATACTACTCAGAAATTAAAAATAATGAATTCATGCAATTTGTAGGCAAATGGTTGGATCTGGAAAATATCATCCTAAGTGAGTCAACCCAATCACAAAAGAATACACATGAAATGCAATCACTGATAAGTGGATATTAATGAGCCCAAAAACTCTGAATACTCAAGGCACAATTAGCAAATCAAAAGATTCCCAAGAAGAAGGAAGGAAAGGACCCTGGTCCTGAAAAGACTGGATCCAGATTTGTAGGAGAGTATCAGAACAGAGAAATGGGGGGTGGGGGGTGATTGGGGAATGGGTGGAGGGAAGAGGACTTATGGGACATATGGTGAAGGGGGAACTGGGAAAGGGGAAAGCCTTTGGAATGTAAACAAAGAATATAGAAAATAAAGAAAAGAAAGAAAAGAAAAAAAAAAGAACGTTGAGACTGTGGGGTTTGGCTTCAGACGGTCCTGGAACCAGATCCCGCCTTGAGCTGTGGCTCTTGGACGAGTTACCAGCCCTCTCTGTGTCTCGCTTTGCTTGGGTGTGATATAAGATAGTAATAATATCTCTGAGGAGTCGGTGCAGAGGTGAGCCAGATACTGAACGGAAGGCACTTCATGTCCAGTGCACAGTGACTGACAGAAGTGTTAGATCGTGGCAGGATGGTTAGTTACCGTGTGGATTTTTCGCTTTTTTGGTTTTAAACGTGATTCCTGGGCTGGAGAGATGGCTCAGCAGTTAAGAGCAGAGGTCCTGAGTTCTCTTCATAGCATGGCCCTCTGGCTGCTCACTCTGGGGGATCCAGCACTGCCTCCCGCCCGCCATAGGCATCACATTCATGTACACACACCCCAGCATAGACACATATATCAACACATATTTAAATTAAGCAGGACATGTTTCCAAAACAGGGCTAGGGAGACAAGAAAAATGACTGGGGAGTTGATCTGGAGGGGGGGTCCTCAGGAGGTGTGCGTGGGGTTAGTCCTCAGGAGGTATGCGTGGCCTCCTAAAATAGAAGGTTAAATCAGTAAAAATGAACTTCAGTGGTCAGTACTGAGGTGCATTGGGTTGGGGTCCTTGAGACCGGGAGTCCCTACTACCTGGAGCTGAGTGAGAAAGGCCAGATGCGGGGAAAGGCGAAGAGAGGCACACGGGATACTAAACACAAAATAGTTGTGTGTTGAGGGGAGATGATGTAAAAGAATGAGTCAGGAGGCGTGACTGAGGCATCTGGGGCGGGAGACATGATGCGCTCCATTTTGGATGCCTCAGTTTGCAGTGGCTGTGAGTCAGCTCAGCAGCCTCATTCTTCAAAGAGGAGCTGGCTTCCAGGTAAGGGGTGGGGGAACCAGGGGTTTACACAGAGTCAGTCATCAAAAGAGTAGTTGGAGGGCAAGGCTCTCGGTTAACCTCCCTTCAGGATAACTGCTTACCATGATAATAGTATCTAGATGTAATGGCATATGGTCAGTTATGATAACAGATTTGTATAATTACCATAGTAGCCAGCACATTCCTGACAGAGGAGTGCCTTTATGTCATTAACCAAACCCAGCAGGTCCCACTAACTCTATGATTAGACTTTTTGAAACCAAGGAAGTTGTGTGTGTGTGTGTGTGTGTGTGTGTGTGTGTGTGTGTGTGTAGTCTGTGTAACAACACACAAACACCTGTCTTCATGCATAAGATGACAAAATGCAAATTGCAAAACCTCTGGGCCCTGCCTTCTTCCTGAAAACATATAAAGGAACCTGAGAGAGGAAACGCATTTAGAGAGTGGGCAGCTGTACTTGTGTGGATTTCACACTAGGAATTGAGGAGGAGGAGAATGAGAGAAGACACTGTTTCATTGTGTGTCTTGCTGTACTGCTTTATTTTTTTTAAACCATAAAAGAATATGGATTAAAAGGTTCTGAAAGTAATTTATACCGAGCATGTATGTAAAGCTGTTCTTTGGGGGTGGGGGGTAGTACACAGGAGGCAGCACCTCTAAAGTGCCCGCCTTCTCTCTTTTCATTTGTGCTTTTGGTGATTAAAGTGTTTAGTCTGGAGCAGACCCAGGTGAGGTCCTACTTCGGGGTTCATGGCCACAGGGACCTGTACAGTGCTGCTCTGGTGAAGCATGGTTGGAGGGAAGGAAGCAGGGTAGCTGTCTTAAGGGCTGCCCCGTCTTCCAGGCACAGTGCCAGTACCATAGGGTGGAGTGCACGTTTTATTGCAGCTTGGAGGCAGCAGCTTGGGTGAGCCCAGCAAGAGAACTGAGTCTAGTCCACGGGCGCCTGCTGGAAGATGCCTCCCAGTAGGAGATAGTAGTCTGTCTGGTGCTGGCCATAGATTCCTGGTCACCTTCCTTGTGCCGAGGAGAATCTGGGTCACACGTTAGCACGCATCCCTGTTCCTCCTGAGTAAGGCTAGACAGCCATTCTAGATCACTGCCTGGCTGAGCTAGCTCCTTAGATGCCCAGACAACACACTCCTGGGAGGCATGGCCCATCTCTCAAGGCCAGCCTTAATGCTACCTCCCCCAGGAAGCCCTCCCCAAAGCCATCTTTCTGCCTAGGTTCTAACAAACTCTTCTCTGACTCTGAGGTGCTGGCCCCTCTGCACCCTGGTTTTTCATTGCTGTACAGATAGCATCTTTGCCTCCACCAGGGACAAGGGTAAAAAATGGTATTTCGTGGGTGTCTTGACACCAAGAGTTCAGAGTATGAGCCCAGACTGCCTCGGGATCACCTTGGGGACTCCTCAAAGAACAGATCTCCAGGTATACCACAGTTGCTTTCATCTTGGTCTCGTGCAGATAAAAACACATGCAGGATAAACAGGAATGTCTACCAAGCATCTAGTCAGAGGGAGGTTCCCATACCCTAACTATGTGCAGACCTCAAGATTTGAGGACACTCTGCAGCGGAGGTAGAGTTCTGATTGATCAGCTGGTCAAGCTAAGGAAAGCTTCCCCAGGCTGGCCAGAGATCATCAGTGACTTGGGGCCACAAACATTAAGCCAAGGCTTTGGACACACATGGGGGATGGGCTATCACTATGGAGTAGCCCTCTTGGCCAGCCAACATTTTACCAAGCACCCTAGATACAAAGCACCCTAAAACAAGGTGTGGCAGGTGGCCAGAGAACCATAACTCACTCCCGGAGTCAGCTCTCATACCTAACGGGACCCACATCATGGGGCCCGGGCCCCTGCAGCTCATGGGAAAGTCAGATGATTGAACCCTTGAGGCTGAGCTCGTGAGATGCCTCAGTGGCTGACCGCGCCTTTCTTCTTACCGTCCATGCAGGTTTGTGTGCGCCCAGCTGCCCAACGCC
This sequence comes from Apodemus agrarius, assembly GCA_964023405.1. Classification (NCBI taxonomy): domain Eukaryota; kingdom Metazoa; phylum Chordata; class Mammalia; order Rodentia; family Muridae; genus Apodemus; species Apodemus agrarius. Next base: position 116,902,173 of record OZ030011.1, on the reverse strand, counting down.
GTGCTAGAGAGTATCAGTGTCATCGACACACCGGGGATCCTCTCTGGTGAGAAGCAGAGGATCAGCCGAGGTGAGTGGCGTTCCTGGTGGGCGGGCGTTAGCTCTACTTCCACCCTCCTGGCTTCTCCGCCATCACTGCTGTGTGCCTCTAAAGAGCCCATTACCCTTTCAGCTTTGGATTTTGGAGTTTTTGAGATAGAGTCTTATGAACCCAGGGCTGGCTTTGAACCCCTGATCTTCCTGTCTCTGCCTCTTAAGTACTGCATTTACAGGTCTGAGCCCCGGCATCCAGCTGCCTTATCCTTTCTGTGCTATGCTTTGTATCTTTAGCAACAAAATTAGATGAGATGCACTTTCCCCAAACTTGATGCTGGCAGCCTGGACTGAGGCCAAATTAGCACTCAGAAGTCAGCCTCCGGGAAGGGTCAGCCTTGGACTGGCTATTTTCTCTGGGAAGTGGCCAGGGCTCTCTGAGTGTTGACCTTGGGTGACACATGCCTCGCCCTGTGTGCTCCATGACTCCTAATTGACAAAGGTCTATCAGGGCCCAAGAAGCCTTTCCTCAAGGGTATGGCCTGAACAGATCAACACCCTCTCACTCCCACACCTCAGTGTCCTCAGACATGGAGTAACTGTCTCTACAGCCCATGGATCTAGACCCTTGAGGGGTAGCAGTTCAGGCCTTTGGCCCAGGGAAGGCTCTGGGCTTCTCTCTCGTCCCCCTTTGAGCTGCCCTGCTTCAGATCTTTGGGGTCACACGGTGGCTGTGTGTGAGCACAGACAATCAGAGAGGCTGCTGGTGAGGCCCTCTGGGAAACAGCCTTCTCTGGGTGAGCCCCAGGCAGGCCTTCCTAGAACCCTCATCTTAAAACAGTGTTAGAAATGGAATACCACGGAAGTGTCTGAGCAAAACCTCCCTCTGTCCTGGACGGTTAATCCTGAGAAGCAGAGAGGAAGGAAGCGTTTGAATCGGGAGGGCACCTCCCAGCCTCCCAGGTTCCTCCTCACAGATTCCCAGTTCCTGTAATTGGTGACTTATGACAGGGTCCAGGAAGCCTGGTCCCTTGGCTCCTAACTCTGGGCTCTGATGGAATGAGGAGCAGTCAGTCTGCACTCACCCTGGATCTGAGTCTAGGCCTAAAGGGATTTACAGGCTCACAGTGTCGTCTGCAGCTCGCTCGGGAACACTGGGAGAGATCACACTTCAGGCTGTGTGGGAGGGGAGAGTACATCCCATGCACCTGCTAGGCCAGCACAGCCTGGTTTGCAAGAAGGTCTGGAAAGGACGGCCTATGGGAGTCCAAGAGCACTGCACTAGTAAGTAGTTCAGGGTTGTGAACAGACAAAGCCCCGGAGGTCACAGGGTAATGCATCTTAGGGTCTTCCTATAAGGTCCGCTGACCTTAGTTCTGGGACTGGATCACAATGGGCTCCCTTCTTCCCTTCTTAGCTGTTATCCAGAGCTACATGTTACACGACTCCGGGGTGGGCTATGTGATTCATCACCCTTGTGTTTGTGCCTGTGCCAGTCATAAAGCAGCCTTGTCTCCAGAGACACCTGTCTCCCTCCATTCCTGACCTGCACCCATTCCTCTACACTCTCTCCAGCCTTGCCCTTGTCTTTGAACCTCAGAGGCTGCTCTGTACATACTGGGCACTGGTGTTCCTGTATTTCCATACCCTCCCTCTGAAAACAAAGATGCCAGGGCTCCTCTTGTCTCTGAGCAAACCAGTGACGAGGCCAGGGATTTCTCTGTGGTCCTGAGTCCCTGACTGATGGAGCTGTTGGCAAAAGCAGCCTTGAGACAAACACCAACTGGGTGGGGCAGCCACCAGCCTGCAGTAGTGCTGACTTCAGCACCCCGAAAAGACCAGAATCAGGGAGGGTTATCAGATACCCCAGTGGTCCAGGTGGTGGTGGTGGTAATGGTAGTGGGACTTGAATCAGGAACATTGCCTGAGTGCACAGCCGCTCCCATCCATCTCCATGGGTACCATGAAGCCTGAGTCTCAGTTCATGCCACTCCAGACCCCGTTACTCACACATTCCTCACACATATACCCTTATCCCCCCTCCCCCACATGCATGCCTGTACACCTCCTGACACCCACACACAACACAAAAGTGTAATGCACAGATCTGAAGTTGACTGCCCAGATTTCCTTCATCCTTGGGGTTGGCCACAGTAGGTTTGGTACTTCCTGCCTTCCTCAAGCCCAGGTGGGCCAGGCCTCCTTAGATATTCTTGCCGACCAAGCCTTGCATGAGGGCTCTAGCTGAAGGGTTTGCAGAACCTGGAATTAGGTCCCCTCACCACACCACTGCCAGCCCAGGGCTTGTGGCTCAGCACAAGGATTGGAGTCAAGTCAGCACAAAGACCTTGATCTAAACTGCCCAGCCCCTGGCAGTCCTGAAAAGGAAGCATCGTAGGGGTGGGGTGGGCCTTCTGCTCCCGCCTAGTGCCAAACAAAATGTGGTCCTTGCTTCCCAGCAGCCTTCTGTCCAGACTTGGGGAGTAACAGGGGCGGGGGGTGTGTCTATAGAGAAACCAAGTGCATGATGCTTTAGGCTAGTGCTCAGGGCTGGGAGAAAGGGCTCTGGAGTAAGCAGGAAAGGCAGGCAGAAAGCTGTTCCTGGAAGGGGCAGGATGTGGCTGGCGCTGGTTCATTACTGGGAAGGAGCACGGATGCAGTGATGGGGGAGCTCAGGGGCGTCCAGAAGGCTTCATACCTTTTCACCTGGAAGCCACATTTCCCGGCTGTGTCTCAGACGGAATCCCTGCACCAGCTCCACTCTGGAAAAGTCACCCCAGGGCTTCATGCTCTCATCCCAGACTGTACACAGATGTACGCTCTCGGTCCAAGCGCTCAGCAGGCTCAGGGCAGGTGACACAATTGGAAGGGGAACCTTGGTCTCCCGTGTCCTGCTCCTTAGTTTTCGGCACATTACCATAATCTGTTGGGAGGAATGGGGGGGGGCGGTGAGCCTCTCAACTCCAAGTTTCCTCTTGAGACTTTGAGGGTGTGTGTGTCATTCCTTATAACCTACAACACTAGCCTATCCCTCAGCACCTAAGGGCTCCTGGGGTTCTTCAGATGACCAGCTGGTAAACCCACAGACCTGTGGGCGTTCCTGTGCTGGCTGAGCCCTGATGCCTCACTCCAAAGGTCTTGTCGCCTTACTGGGGCCATCTGGCGGCCTGTGAGGAGTCTGCTGCATTGTTCCCCATTGCAGAGCCCTCCCCCCACTTTTGGTACTGCATGCCTCTGTATCTCTCTCTCTTTAAAAACATCTCTTGATGGTAACAGATTTCCACGGGCTGTGCTATATGATATGGCCACCACAAGCATCCTGTTCACTCTGGGTGATGGGGAGCAGTAAGGACGCACTGAGGTTGGTTTTGAAACTGAAAATGCAAAGAATGACACACCGTATGTCAGACAGCAAGGGGAGCGCTGGGTGATTAAGGAGTGGCCTTCCTTATTGAGTTTGTCTCATTGATTTCCTCCTGCCCGGCACTAATTAGAAATGCTTTCTGCCCAGCCCCTGGAGCCCGAGGGTGGGGGCTACAGAGCCCCGCAGGCTTCCCAGACGCTGGCCTGGAGCCTGTCCACTGGATCCCTGGGCGCCAGCAGACATTCCAGGAAGAATCCAGGAAGGACCACTTCTGTATTCTGTCTCTCCACTCACAGATGTACAGTTCAGAGACTGTGAGCTATTCATGTATTCAGGCATAGTTACCGAGAGTCTCAGAGCCATTCCTGAGATAAGGGCTATGGCCATCTTGTGGTCACCTTGGGCATGCTGTTCATATTTTGCAGTCTCCATTCAGACTGAGCTCTCACTTCCTAATGTCATGTATGCTTTCCATGGCTATGTCATGGGCTCCGCATTCATCCGGTTGTAACTACTCATATTTTTACAGCCACGTAAAAAGATGTTCAGACTTGCAGAAGGCCGTGCAGAAAGCAAATGGGAAAGGCAGCCTCGTTGCCCCTCTCCTGACTGTGCCCAGTCTTTGCCTTTCCCATGCCTTTACTTCTGGGCATACACATAAGTCCAGGCTATGGAAGCAACTTAACCTTCATCCTTGAGGTCACACAGGCCCTGGAGTAGCCAGGAGTCCTGGAGTAGCTGGGGACCATGGAGTAGCTGGGAGCCCTGGAGTAGCTGGGGACCATGGAGTAGCCAGGAGCTAGGAGGGTGGGCCTGGGAGGAGTTTGTAAAGCTGGGGCTTCAGTCTCACTGTCTCCTCAACCACATACCTCAGAGGAGGCTCCTCACTGCTTGTCATTTGATAGCAGCTTACCCGAGTTTGCAGAGTTTGCAAAAGCGGGAGGATTAACAGGAGGCCTGTGTGCTTATTGCATCATGGGAAAGGTTCCCGGAAGCCTTCGGTTAGTCAGCCGACCCCAGCAGGCTTCCTATAGGCATGCCCGGGGCCCCAGAGGCAGCAGCCTCCAGCGTTCCTCCCTCCTCGTGTCTCATCTCCATGTTCCTGCACTCCCTGTCCCCACACCTCTCTGGCCCTGGAAGCAGAGAACTGTAAACCAAGAAAGGAAGTTCAAAGGTCATCCATCCCAGAAGCAGAGACCAAGGATAAGCAAGGGGATTCTATCAGCATATCAAGTTAATAAACTAAGCAGAAACTACAGGGAACCTACCCAGGCCAGTGATCCTACAGAGACACCGATGTGCTAAGCAAGCGCCATGCTGTGCGAACGCACTGAGGAGTTCTTTATGAAGGGACTGGGCATTTGGGCAAGGTCATAAGTAAGTGGTGTCATCCACTCATCTTAGATTTGATCTTCACAACCCTGAGGTCAAGGCATTGGTGGGTCTGAATTTAGAGACTGGAGAACTAAAGGTCCAGAGGTGACCCGTTCAGTGTTTCCTGGGTATAAAAGGCAGAACAGGACTCCGTGTCAACTGTGTGCAGCATACGCTGATGAAGTATCTGCCTCGTGTGCCCTGGGCTCGGGAGAGATGGGGAAGCATAAGGCAGGTTTGTTCAGGTTGGCTGTGGGGAGAGTTCCTTAATTATACGAGGTAATGGGTACCCACTGTTAGGGAGATACAGCTCAGTTTGTAAAATGTTTGTCATGCAAGCAGGAAGACTTGAGTTTGAGCCCCACAGCCCATATAATAAAGAGCTGGACTTCGAAGCACTTGTGTCCCCTTATAATTCTGTCACTGAGGAAGCTCAGACAGACAGATTTCTGGGAGCTTTCTGGGTAGCCAGCATAGTCTATTTGGTGAGTTCCAGGGATAACCTCTCCCTCTGTGGTTGGCTTTTCATCACTGTAACAAGCATCGAGGGCTAATAACTTAAAAGGAGGAAAGGTCAGGTCTGTCTCATGGTCCATGGTCTCCTGGCTTCACTGTTTTGGGGCTTTAGTAAGAATATCACATCAAGGTATTGGAGCATGGCAGAGGAACATTGCTAACCTTTTAGGGGCCAGAAAGCAGAAAAAGAAGAGCTTAGGATAAAAGTCTGTTTTTCCAAAGTTGACCCCCCACTCACCCACCTCAGTGACCCATTCCTCCATATAGTCCCTGTCTCCCAGTAATGCCCTTGGTATCATGAATCCACCAAGGAGTTAATACAATGGTTATCTCAGAGCCCTCATGATCCATTTACTCTGCAAAAGCCCACCAGTTGACAGTCAAGCCCCCAACATGAGTCTTTTGGAGACCACTGCATAACCAAACCAGGATAATTTCTCCCTCTCCCAGATCTGCAGTTGCTTCGTACTGAGCAGAGCAGAAGTTCTAGAGTTCCTGGAACCGGCTGGATTTGAAGTAGCTTAGTACTGGATAACCAGGTGCCAGAGGTCCAGTCACATCCTCAGGAAGGACTCCCATACAGAAGAGGAGTTGGGGATTTGGGTGGGGCTGCAGCAGTTGAGGAAGGAAGTGATTTCACTTGAGCTCGAGAACTCAGACTTAGATGGGCATGGTCTGGGCATACATCAGTAACCTGCATCTTCTGTTTTGCTGCTGGTACCTTGTGAGGAATTTCTGAGTCTTTATTCCAATTCAAAACAAATATCCAAACGGGTCATGACAATACACAGCTGGAACCTCAGCACTTTGGAGACTAAGGCAGGAAGAACCCAAGTTCAAGGCTAAACTTGCCTATAGAGAAAGTTCAAGGCCAGTGGGAGATACTGCAAGACAATAAGATCCGATCTCAAAATATCAGCATGAAAATAATGTCCAGAGTTCTTTCCCCATCAGGATCCCTGACCCCTAACTTTCATAAATCAGATAAATGGGTAGTGGCTACCCTTTAAGGAAATAGCAATACTTATAATAGAATCCAGCATTTCCTGAGCATCTCCATCATCCTACAAGCCAGATACTTCCTAATGACCATTTTATAGATGGAAAATGGTGAGGGCTGGGGATATAACTCAGTAGAAGAACAATTGGACATCATGCATGTGTTTGATTACTACTACTGCAAATACACACACACACACACACACACACACACACACACACCAGTAATTTGCTCAAGGTCAAAAAGTCAAATGGGAGAAGCCAGAATGTAAACCCAGAGACAATTTCCCAAGACTGTGTTGTTTCCCATTGGACCCTTCACTATACTGCCATGTCCCAAAGCTCCACCCACTGACTGTCACTCCACCACAGGGTATGACTTTGCTGCTGTCCTCGAATGGTTTGCCGAGCGGGTGGACCGAATTATCCTGCTCTTTGACGCCCACAAGCTGGACATCTCTGACGAGTTCTCAGAAGTCATCAAGGCTCTCAAGAACCATGAGGACAAGATGCGAGTAGTGTTGAACAAGGCTGACCAGATCGAGACCCAACAGCTGATGCGGGTATACGGGGCCCTCATGTGGTCCCTGGGGAAGATCGTGAACACACCAGAGGTGATCCGGGTCTACATCGGCTCCTTCTGGTCCCACCCTCTCCTCATTCCTGACAACCGGAAGCTCTTCGAAGCTGAGGAGCAAGACTTGTTCAGAGACATTCAGAGTCTACCCCGTAATGCTGCTCTTCGAAAGCTCAATGATCTCATCAAGAGAGCCCGGCTGGCCAAGGTAAGGCTGCAGCAAGTAAATGCAGAGAGCTCAGTTGCCAGAACTGAGGTCCCTTAGACGGGAGAGTGTGGGCGGTTATGGTTGCTGGCTCGGGTTGGAGCCAGGCCCCATGACCACCTCAGTGATCCCTGGGAGGCCTAAGGGTTTGTAGTTTCTGTGTTGTTTTCTACACTTGTAAACTGAATGAGCTGGTGGAGGATGAAGAGGAACAGCATGAAAGCCCTTGTCACTGTACCAGACACCTTATTGTTCAGACGCTGTCGCTGTCAGTGTCTACAGCAGAAATTCTCACCCCCTCCACTGTGACCTTCCCTCTCCATATTCTCACTGTGCCAACCCATTACTGTGAGGAATGAGAGAAATGGTTTCAAAGCAGGGTCCGGAGGAGGGACTCGAAGAGCCGGTTCAGGCTCCTACTGAGGTTATCCCGTCCCTCTTTGTCAGGTCCATGCCTACATCATCAGCTCCTTGAAGAAGGAGATGCCCTCAGTGTTCGGGAAGGACACCAAAAAGAAAGAACTGGTGAACAATCTGGCTGAGATCTATGGCCGGATTGAGCGAGAACACCAGATCTCCCCTGGGGACTTCCCCAACCTGAAGAGGATGCAGGTAATGAGGGTCAGGGACCCTGCGGTTGGGAGACAGCAACTCACTTGCTGGTTGCCAGGAAATGATGGGGCTGACAGAGCTCCTGGGAGAAGCCAGAGTCATAAGGAAGGAGGTGGTATTTGACACGATCACTCACAAATGCCATAGTCAAGCCTGGATAGAAACAGCCCAGTTGTCCCCAAGGGCACAGGTGTATTTGATGACACTGAAGACCTTACCTAGTGAAGGCCACATGTTCAAGGTCTCCATTATCTCCAGGATAGTGCTATTGACCCTTAAGTGCTTAGGGTTACCTCTGAATTCCAGAACAGTCTGTGGCACATAGCATGTTTAGGGTATGTTTCAAGCCCTTGAACCTAAGGCTACCACTTGGGATTGTATGTCTGGGGAGGGGGATGTGGTCTTCCCCAAAGTCATTCTCAGAGGGAGCATTTTCACCTGCTTTATATAAAGAATCAGCTGAGGGTATTAGCATTTTCCCAACAAAGCATTCACATAGGCCTCATGTATAAAAGCCAGGAACTGTCCTCGGAATCCAATCAAGAAGCCACCGTGCCATTAGACAATAGATACATGCAGAGCCTTCCTGGGATTTGTAAACAGGTGCTGCAAAGGATCTTATTCACAACTGCTGGGAGCCAAGTGAAATATCTTGTCTGCAAGGCCCTTAGTCTAGAGTCTTGCTCTGTTCTCCACGGCATTTACCATGGCCAAGCCATAGAGAGGAGGTAAGAAGCTTCCTGCCAGCACTCGCCTCTGAATTGTAGCTGTAAATAACCTTTAAAATCTCAGCAGTGCCCATCCCTATATAGTGGCCTCTTCCCCACATAGTGAAATTGCTGTGGCCAGACCAGGGCAGCAATCGGGCATCTATGGCCTTCTAGAATGGTAGTTCTCAATCTGTGGGTTGTGACCCCCTTCGGGTTTCACAGGGGTTGCCTGAGACCATTGGAAAACATAAATATTTACCTTATGATTCATAACAGTAGCAAAATTATAGTTTTTGAGTAGCAACAGAAATAATTTTATGATTGGGGGGTCACCACAACATGAGGAAAACTGCATTAGGAAGGTTGAGAGCCACTGTTCTAGAAGCAAGAAGTTGCGTATTCTAGGTTGAGAACCTTTCAAGACTACAAAGATTTTCAAAGTAGATCATCTTCCTTTTATGATGTGGTGGGTGGACATGTGAGGGCAAAGGGGACAGCTTTCATAAAGTCTACATACCTGCCTGTGCCTACTATGTCATAATTTTCGACAGGGGTCCAGTCTTTTGATAGCCAGGCAATTCCAGTGAGAATCCTGATTGAGAGCTATAAGGTTGGGAACGACTTCTGGCTTTTGTTACAGTTTTAGTTGTCTCAATTTCCCACCCTGGTCACTCTGACCCTCTCACTAACGGTGACTAGTGTATGACTTCTCGACCTCCAAGGAGCTCCAAGAACAGCAGATAGGGAGTAGTCAGGAGCACTCTGCTGTGCGTTTTCCAAGCATAAGCTTTCCTGAAGACCCGCAAGTCTCCATCTCAGAGGGATACTGCCTGCAAGGCTCACCATTTAACAGCCAAAACTAACTTTGGAAGAAATGTCTGAGTCCCCGTTTGTAGCAATACTTAAAGAGATGCCAATAAGCACACCAACGCTACTTTGCCCTGTTCCTCAGCTCCAGCTCTTGTTCTGCTCCTTCGTAAAAGACCTATCCTTAGCCCATCGGGTCCTTGATCCCCACCTCCCCCCAACCCCCACAGCCCGTTGGCCTAACCACTTTCACTAGAAAGATAATTGGGTAAGGATTCTATCATTGATAGGAGGCACCTTCTCCGATATGAGCATCTCCTTCCACTGTATTCTACTTCATCCTTTTCCTGTCTCTTCCCAGGACCAGCTGCAGGCCCAGGACTTCAGCAAATTCCAACCACTGAAGAGCAAGCTGCTGGAAGTGGTGGATGACATGCTGGCCCATGACATTGCCCAGCTCATGGTGCTGGTGCGCCAGGAAGAGACCCAGCGGCCTGTCCAGATGGTGAAGGGCGGAGCATTTGAGGGAACCCTGCAAGGCCCCTTCGGGCATGGCTATGGAGAGGGAGCCGGGGAGGGCATTGATGACGCCGAGTGGGTGGTGGCCCGGGACAAGCCTATGTACGATGAGATCTTCTACACCTTATCCCCCGTGGATGGCAAGATCACGGGTGCCAACGCCAAAAAGGAGATGGTGCGCTCCAAGTTGCCCAACAGCGTGCTGGGCAAGATCTGGAAGCTGGCCGACATTGACAAGGATGGCATGTTGGATGACGAGGAGTTTGCCCTGGCCAACCACCTTATCAAAGTCAAGCTAGAGGGGCATGAGCTGCCCAATGAGCTTCCCGCCCACCTCCTCCCTCCATCTAAGAGGAAAGTAGCAGAGTGAGAGAGAGCCAGGCAACTTCAGACGGTGTCCAAAGAGAGGATAGACTTGATGACCACACACACACACACACACACACACACACACACACACACGACTTGACAGTCACACTATAAATGACAAGGTTCACCTTTGTTTGAGCACCTCTCCAAGTTCCCAGGGTTGGTAGAAGGGCAGCTTTACCTCCTCTGTCTTAGGATATAGGCCTGTGTCCAAACTTTCCCTCTGTTTCCCACTGCCCCAAAGACATGAGGCAGTTAACACCGATGGCCCACCCACCCTGTCCCCAGCGCCTCCACATCTAGGCTCTGAGCAGAAGAGAAAGGCTTTTCGTGGAATTGAAAATTTGCTTTATTTTCTATGCTTTTATTTTTTTTCCTCCGTGGCTTCCTAAATAGAGATTTACTCAGGGGCTGGGAGCTGTGAGGGAAAGGAGAAGCGGAGAGAGGACGATCGGACTGAGGAACCTCGGTAGGGCACTGCACCCCACACTGGAAAAGACACTGGCCTCTGTTCTCTGTGCTTTTCTAAACCTAAGTCTCTGTCTTCCTCAGTAAATGTGGACCTTGAATTCTGCCTACCACTTTGTGTCAAAGACTCCCAAATAGAAAAGAGAGAGAGAGAAATTTGGTAGGAAAGCACAAGGAAGTTTCCCTGTGCTCGTCTTCAACAGAACATTTGTGGTTCGTGGGTTTATCCCCTGCCCCAGCCTAGGATCTCTGGATGCTCAGTTTCTTTACACATAGCGAGCCATTCCTGTGTGGCAGGAGCAGGGTTAGGCACTTTATATGTTTCAGTCCCTGTGGCCTCCAGGAATGCCCTAGGCAAGTGCTTCCCTCCTGTCACTGCATTTTTCAGGTGAGGAGCCAAAGACGAAGAGTAGTTTAGGGTTCCTTCCCAAACTCCTGGAAGTCACAAGGGAGAAGGTTCAAGTCCAGAACTTGAGACCCTTCTATTTGTCCCAGTTCTGTGATGGATGAAAGATCCCAGTGTTGTTACATGGTGACAAAGCACAGGACAGTCTGAACACACAGCCACTCACACCACCTTCCAGAGCATCCATTCACAGAAGGCAAGGGAGGGGGGCTCATCAGCCTTTGGTGGGCCAACCATCTGGCCATCTGTCACCTGGTAGAAGCAAACTGTGCCTTCTGGCCTGCACCTCGTGTTCACAACATCACAGAAGCCCAACCAAGCCATCAGGAGAGTGGGCTGGCCCGCTAGATGTTGTCTGTGCCTGTTCCTACTTGGCTTCCTGTTCATTAACCTCAAGCATCCCAGCTCGAATTCAGCCACAGGCTTTTACAAAGCAGGACGTCACGCTCATTCACAGAAGGCCATCTGGAGAGGACTGGGACTTTGTTCTCAGAGTTCCAGGGACTCTGGTGTCCTTGGCAAAATTCCCATCCTTCTCAGTGCCCCCCATTCTCCTCTGTGGTCTACTCCTGGCTTGCTCCATGGCCACAGGTGCAGTGGCTGTCTGTTACCCTCCTACCGTGATGGAAAACAAAGCAAGAATAACTTATTTTGTATCTATGTTCAGACTATATCGACTGTTCTGTGTATCCACAATGTGCTTATAACTGCAGTGTGTTTGTCATTAGGATTCATGTCAATACAACATATTTACCCTTTGGTACTCTTTTGGTGACTGAGCATCATTACACAGCACTAGATTCTGACACAGCATGCCTAGTGGCAAACTTGGAAGACAGTGGTTCATCCATTCATGGATCAGGAACCCAGCACTTTATGCTAGACTGGTGATCTTATCTAGCAGCCAGCGTACATGAAGTTACAATGGCCACTGTTTCCTGCTCTTCTGGAGCACAGATGTTCAGTTCATCAAACTTACATTTCTCTTGAGTCAATAGAAGAGGAAGACCAAGACAGAGAGGTCTGAACTCAGAAGACAGCACCAAAGTAACCCAGCAGAGGACCCATTCCTCTATACCTTGTGTTGAGCCAGAGGTAAAATAAAATAGTAGATCAAATCTGCGTTAGTTCATAAGAAAGGGGGATATGTGTATGTCACATGCCACAGTGAGTGATGCTTATGCCACGTTCCTGCTCTTCTCTACCTTCCTGTCTCCCCACATTGTCTTCAAGATCACCCAGAAGGATCCAGATGGTATAAGAATTCTTCTCCTTCTGCCATCTGGAAGGATGAGGTTATGCTTTGGTCTCCTCTCAGTGTGTGTGTGTGTGTGTGTGTGTGTGTGTGTGTGTTGGAGGAGGGATGAAAGCTGTTATTTATTCTAGTATGGGTAGTACTCCTCTGGCTCCAGCTGTCATGGCTTGCTGACCCTTTGAAGGACCAGAGGACTTGCAGTGATCCCATGCCTCAACCAAGGAGACATCTCACATGAAAATCAGACACACGGTGGCCACTGCATTTACAAAATCCTCTGGTGTTCCTTTCTCCCACATGATCAGCCTTGACCATGAAGATGGTCAATGAAGCAGAAGCATCCCAGAATCCTGACCCAGTGAAGCTTGCCTCTGTGCCAAAGAGTTAAATCCTGCCCAAAATATATTGATGTACATGTACACCTAGGTGAACTGCTCACCACAGCAGGGTATGGCCCTGTTTGCAAACTAGTGTTTCTCTGAGTCATCCTCACTCCCATTTGGCTCCCTCTGTTCTAAGAACTAGAATGTGAGAATTTGTCCATCAAGATCTCTCTGGAGGAGAATAAATTTGTTCATTCTCCCTATGAGATGCCAACTGGTCTCTGCATACATTCAAACTATTCTGTAGTCTGACCATCCATCTGTGTACCATCTTTCACTTAAGAGATCTTAAGCATTTCCCACAGAAAGACTCTTAGGAAAACCATGGAGATTTATTCTTTGAACCATTTATAAATACTTAATACCGTCTACTCTAGTTTTAGAGGAATCAAACTAACTTCCTAGAGTGTCAGAAAGCTCACATCCTGGTGGGGGAATGAGGTATTTATAAAACACTGATAATACATAGAGGGAGTGTTGGGGGCAGATACAGGTAACACGAGAACACAAAGGAGTCAGAAATGCCTTCAAGACAGAATGAAGGTGGAAAGTCACTGAAAACCTCCAGTGAGGGTGGATACCTGAGGAGTACAGCAAATTGGGCATCAGCATCAGTCCTTAGACTTACCCAGGGGCAGGTATATCATTACAAAGAGAAACTACAATTCCCAGGGTTCCTTGCGGTCAGGTTCAGTTGATGATTTTAGGTCCTGCTCACACAGTATTCTAATGGAATCCAGGAACTCTGTCCTTCTTTGGAAATGCTTACCAAGAATGCAGAAAAAAACCCTCTGGGGCTAGGCTCTTGGGCCTCCTAAATGCAAGAATGATAGACAGAATTTTTATACAAACTTAGACAGTGTTTCCAGCCCAGCAAATCCGCAGACTCAGAAAAACTGCAAAGCATGATTAGAATTTTGCCTCTGGGAACTATGCTAGCTTCCCCCCACCCACCCCAGAAGACACTGTAAGTGAAAATTTTATCAGTATCTTCAGCACATGGAAGAAAAATATGGTCATGGAGGAGTGTCGGGCATCCTGGCTGAACAGCAAGGGTGCGCCCTCCAACTGAACCTCGCCCTTCCCCTTTAAGGTTGGTGGGCTGCGTGAGGACTTTGGCTAGTGAGAGGAGAGTGCGAGCAGACTGCCCTTGACTTAGAGAAACAAGTGTGCATGTCGCCACTCTGTGTCCTTGTAACTTGTCATTAGTGCTCGTGGGAGGACGTGTCGTGTTAATTGGATGGAGAGCATTGAACAGGGTCCATTGTAAAGCTCCCAACTTCTCTCATCTTACACACACACACACACACACACACACACACACACACTTCATTTACAGCGTGAAACTGGTAGGACTGGCCTGTGCAGAAGTGTAAGCGTTGAGAACTAGACACTTGTCTGCTAAGAGCTACACAGGAACAAACACATCAGTTGAAAAGAGAAAAACAAAAATTCCAGGGCTTCCTTGCAGCCAGATTCCAGAGATGGTCTTCAGCCCTGCACACCAGTTATACCTCCTAGAAATTGCTTAAATAGATCGCTGGAGGTGAACCTTGTAGCCACAACACCGACTTTCTAGCTTTGCAGATTCATAACCATGATGAAGTGAGCTGGAGGTTTTTGTAAGGTTAAATAGCCCCATGGCCAACATGCTAGTAGAAACGAAGACAAAGAAAAGCCTACCAGCCACTTTATGCTTGTCTACCTAACCCTGGGAGACCCTGTAGGCAGTGTGGGTACGACGACAACGATGATGATGATGATGATGATGATGATGATGATGACGACGACGACGACTGTCTGTGTATCTTTGTGTATATGTGTGTGTATCTGTGTGTCTGTGTCTGTTTCTTTGTATGTGTGTATCTGTTTGTGTCTGTGTGTATCTGTGTGTCTGTGTACATATGTATATATGTCTCTGTGTATGTGTGTGTGTGTGTGAGAGAGAGAGAGAGTGTGTGTGTGTGTGTGTGTGTGTGTGTGTGTGTGTGTTTGAGAGAGAGAGAGAGAGAGAGAGAGAGAGAGAGAGAGAGAGAGAGGATCAGCTTGGGAGGGTACTCTGAAGTGGTGCTTCTCGGATACGTGAAGAGGACTCGGCATGGCAAAGCTTTCCAGAGAGAATGGCACAGGAACGTTCAAAGCAATGATCCTCTCAGAGATTGGGAAGGTGGTTCAGTGGCTAAAATGCTTGCCACACGAGCATGAGGGCCTGAGGTTGGATCCCCTGAACCCCCGTCAGAACGAGAGTGTGGTAGTGTGCACCCACGGCCCAGTGCTGGGAGGCTAATGGACAGACAAGTAGCCCCTCAGCCAGCCCTTCTAGCTAACTGGTAAGCTCTGGGTTCAGTGAGAGAGCTTGTCTCAGATAAGGCCAAGAGGAACTAAGAAAAACACCTGATTGTTGTTTGGTTGACCTCTGACTTCCACACACATGTGCACCCTCACACACACACACACACACACACACACACACACGTACAACATGAACACATGATAGTTCTTTCCTAAGAATCAACTGAGACAGAGTATACTTAGGACACTCCATACTGTGAAAAAAAGACTTGTTAGAAACAGAGCATCTATTTAGGATCCATGAGACGGCCCCCTTTCCCTAAACTAGAGAGTATCATTGAAGCTTCATGGTAGCAGCCACGGCTGGAGGATGAGTCATCACATAAACACAGAGCTGCACAGGTAGAGGTCTGGAAAAGCAGGTGTTGGGATATCAGGTGGCCTGGGTTTCCGCATGGGACCAGCCATGTGGCTCTCTGTGCCTCCGTTCATTGTTCCTTTAGGTAGAGCTTAGGTAAGTCTTGGAGCCATCATGAGGATACAGAAAGCTCACCCCTAATATCAATACTCTACATGGGTTAGTTTTATTGGCATTCACTAGAAGACACAGGCATCAGAGAAAACAGGAGAATTTTGCTATGTCGAGGAAGAAAACCAACCAACTCCAGGAAAGACGTGGTGGGGCATAAGAGTTGGGGAGAGGGTAGACAGCTGTGTCCAGGTATTGATACCTAAAAAGTGTTTAGGAGCCTCTACACTACCTGGGTGGCACCTCTGACCTCTTAAGCCCACTGCCACTCAGGAAAACACAGCCACCATGATCTGGTAGTGACTGGGCTGTGAACATTACATGGGTTGGTGGGAGCAGTGGCCTCAATGCAGACCACCTGAGAACCTCAAAGGTCACGGCAGAACCTCCAGTGCTACTGGCAAGGCTCCAGCAGCAAGCATCTGCCTTCTTAAAAGCACCTGGGTTTCTGTTTTTGTGTCTGTTTTCAAGACATTTCTATAATCTTGTTTAAGACAATAAGCAGTAAAGCCAGCCATAATAGCAGACACCTCAAATTCCAGCACTAGGGAGGCAGAGGCAAGATAATCTGTGAGTTCAAGGCCAACCTGCTCTACATGCATTCCAGGCTAGTTAGGACTGCCTACGGAGGTCCTGCAAACCTATAACAGTGTCAAATAGGTCACTGTGGAGAGGAGGTGACTTGCTCCCCAGTACTATCACAGGGTGGGACTAGGGTTTGGCTCACCATCGAACAAATAACCAAACGTGTCAGCCTCATGAAGACGCTAGTGAAGTCTGACTTTGGTTTAAGTGTCTTTGATCATAAAGACGCTCCCTTTCCTTACCCCCTTCTACTGTCTATGTTATCCCAGCATGTGCCAATCCTCTTCCATCTGGACCTTTTGTCCCTTACTAGGTCACTAATTCATTCCTGTCTTCCATGTCTGTTCCATCTCCAAGTGAAAGGCATTGCCGCGAGCCTGCTGGTTGACTTCCATAGCCAGGGTACTACAGGTGATCCCACGAGGACAGCCACTGCTGCCAAGGACTTGAGAACGGTATGAGCCAGGGGCAAAAGGCCCCTGTCAATCTGTCAGAGAAGTTGAGAGAAGCAGCTCTAAGCAGCCATTTAGGAACTCCTCTCCAAGAGCAGCACTCGTGCAGAATTCCCTTCAGGTTTTCACCTAGTTGCTAAATGCCTCCTCGGCTTTTTTTGGCTGGAGCAAACAATTCCTCCCATTCCAACGATGTCTTAAGCAATGTGTTATAGAAAGAAAAGACACAATCCCCTGCAGAGAAGCCAGCGGGTACTCCAGTGCCTTGAGCACAGCGACCTTTCCAGCCCAGGAGCAGCTGCAGCTTGTCCTCTTGATACCCAAGCGCGTCCAGAGCCACAGGAACTGAGGCCGGAGATACCAATGGCCATGATCTCTTCTTTGGCAGTGTTTCCTGGAACTTCGAGAGATGAAGAGAAAAACAAGCAAACTGATTCTGAACCTCAACACTGGGTCAGATAGCATTCCCTAGCCACAGGGACTCCATTTGGCTTCTAGTCCAATGTCCTAAAGAGGTCTGTACAAAAGACACTTCCTTTACCCACCACAGACTTAAGCCTCCATCCTTTAACTTAAGAATGACAAAGACCCTCGAGCTCAGTATCTTTTAATACCCAATGCAAATGCTTCCCAAATCTGATTTCTGTCACTGCCATTATCCTTGGCAAATGCCTAATGCATCGGGAGATCCCTCCACCTCCCGGGTACCACCCAAACTACCATCATCCAAATGCTCACACGATTCCGCCCATGCTCGCCACAAATGCCCGTGAGCACAGCATGCGCTCTGCTTAGGCCAGCAGGCATCTTGCTGTGCCACCAGGTTCCCCTTTGAGGCTCAAAAACTTCATTCCCATGATGGTGCCTGTATCGCCAGCTGCTAGCCCTGGGCTTCAAACTGTCTCCAGAAATCTCATGCAGGGACAGAAATCCGCCTCCTGGGCTCATTGTCCCGGTTAGTTATAGTCAGCAGTGAGTTAATGTAAGCACAGAAGACCTCGTCAAGGACGGCTCTGCCAAGCTTCATAGCTCCGGTGGGCCAAGCTTAGGCCTTGTGGAGGCATTGCAACCTAACTGTCCTGTCCCTCTGTCTCATCTTGCTCTCTCCCTTTTGTTTTCCAAGGGCGGGCTTTCTAGGAACGTTCCTACGAATCTAGCTCAGAATCTACTTCCAGGCAGCCCAGTCCATCGAAAGTGTCCAGCAAATAGGAGATGCTCAGTAAATGTGTGTTTGCATAATTGAAAAGCCACCTGCTTGGTAATGAAGCCACGCTCAGATGACCTCTTGGGAATTAGCTGATGGTGCAAATACATACAAGGGCCTTGCGAGAAGGTAAGTTCTACCTGGCACCAGGTTTTACTTGGCAGGTTGCTGTGAATTATCAGGAGAGTCCAGAATCATGGAACGCATAGGAGAAGGGAGTACGAATGAGGGTTTCCTTCAGGCAGCTGCGGCCAGCTCTGAGCTGCTCTCAGCGATTGATGCGGAGAACCGTGGGACTCATAGTCTCTGCAAAAGTATACATTTTCAGGTGTCTCAAAGTCTAGTTTCTTCTTTTCCTAGAAAATCAATAGTTCTCACCTCTGAAACATGAACAGAGAAAGGGAAAAGCACTATGAGAGAGAGAGAGAGAGAGAGAGAGAGAGAGACAGAGACAGAGACAGAGACAGAGAGACAGAGACAGAGACAGAAAGACAGAGAGACTGCATTCCTCAATGTACAATTCTTCTAGTCTCAGCTTTACAAAACTCAAGCATTATTGCACAAGAGACTTCCCTGGTAGTGAAATTAATACTATAACAGTATTGTTCTTAAGTGTCTGCCTAAAACCACTTCAGTGAAGACTGATTTCTTGACACTCATCCAAACAGAACTTGTGATTAATGAGACTTTTTTTGTTCCTAACGCAGACTTCTGGAATATAAAGATCGGTGGGTCTTTCTACCCAAATGGGGAAAACAAAAAACACTGGATACAAACTGGGACGCTTACAGCTACTTTCAAAGTCCAGATGACCGTGGATTAGTGACACATGCACAGAAGAGCGCTCTGGTGTCAGACTGAGGTGTGTGGTAGCTCCCAAGGTCAGTTCTGTCTCTCCTGCTTCAGAACCATGGCATGTCCATCCGAGAGCACTATCAGTGAAGAAGAATCACGTTTAGAGCCAGAGCAGGGTAGAAGGTTCTGTGTAGCTTGTTATGCAGACAAGCAGCTGCTGCACACAGCTAACATGTTAACGACCCACGCAGAGCTTAGCCCAGTTTTGAAAGAATTCTCCTTGGCTACTTATAGACAAACAGCAATCTGACTACAGTGAGTCCCAACTGCTCTTTGTCACAAGGACCCTAGTGGCAGGGTGAGCAGGAATCATCCTTCCTGGAATATGCCTCATAAGTCTGCTTATGACCGACGTCCGTTGGATCATAGAACGCTGGGGACTTGAGGTTGGACAGAACTTTGGGAATCATCGCTTCCACCCACCCTTCTCCTCAGACCGCTGCTGACTATCCAATAATCCAGACCAGTGACTCACTAAGAATTAGAACACTGCCTCTGAGACACACACATCTGTATCTGAGAAGGAATCAGGGGTCTTTGGACATCTGCCAGGACCCATGAGCCCTGGTGCAAACTGAAGACTTCAGTTATAAAGCTATAACACACAGCCCCGCACAGGTAAGAGGCTGACAGTAGAAAAGGTTTTGGGTACGCAGGCAGAGGAATTACAAGGCGATTCTCTGTGAACCTAAAACTGCTCTGAAAAAAATCAGTTCACTAATGAAAACAAAGAAATTAGAGCCTTTTCTGTGTAAGAAGAGGGACTGGTGGCCCATTGGAGCCTGGGAGCCACTGGTGTTGGGTGGGTCCTTTCATGACCCTTCCCAATCTCAGAAAAGAAAAAAGAATAGGTCAGCCCTGAACACTGTGAGGGACTGTTTCTGCTGTGAGTTGGGTTTCTGAGGCCTGATTAGTTAATTACCTGTAACAGGTTCATCTATACAACTGTAGTTAATTCAGATTTCCATATGCCCAGCCTGCTTCTCTACACCCCGCTCAGCCCCTGCTGAGCGCCTGCCTTCTCCCATGGCCCTGAGATCGTCATGTCCTAACGTTTATCTCCTTATGTTGTTGGTCTCATCAATCCCTGTGTGGAAAATACATAACCCAGGACAACTTATTGTTGAAGCAACAGGAGATAAGTCACAAAAAGGGGAAAGAGGTTTTTTCTTTTGTAGATAAGTTTTTAAATAGCAAACACTTTAACTCTCTTCCGCATTGTATCCCAATCATGAATCCCAAATCACAGGTCACTGGGGTTTTGCTGTTGCTGCTGCTGCTGCTTGTTTGTTTGTTTGTTTCTTCAAACCAGAAACTTAGAAAATAAAAAGAAAAAGGCTGTTTGGAATGGGGAAAGATGACCGGTTCCAGTCCACCCTTTTCTCTGTGAACATTAATTAAACATGGATTAATTAAAAAGTGAAATAAATAAATCTTCCAGTGTCCTTCCTCTGCCTTCCTGCTGCCTGCTATGGCTTCACACAGAGTTGTTCTGTTATGACAGTTCCTGGCCTCACTCCAACTTTGAAAAAATAATATTGAGAACACTGCAGTGTCTGCAGAATCTCTCTCTCTCTCTCTCTCTCTCTCTCTCTCTCTCTCTCTCTCTGTGTGTGTGTGTGTGTGTGTGTGTGTGTGTGTGTATGTATAAGAGAGAGTATATCTATGTATGTGTCCTACATGTGTGTATGTATGTAAGTGTTCTACTATGTGTATGCCTGCGTTTTAGCTTGGGTATTTGTGTGAGTGCACTTTGAACATACTCATGGGTGTTGCATGCATGTATGCTTATTGATTTCTTTAGCAATGTATCAGTTTAGTAATGTACCAGTTTGTATCACAGTTTAGTAATGTATCAGTTTGGGACAGTGCCTGTGAACGACTTTGAAAAGAATCTCACCACGAGCTTCCCACCCTGCTTCTAGTGTACAACCCCGGCTTTGGAGGGGGCTTTAAGAAAAGCATTGAATGACTCGAAGAGCCAGAATACCATGCTGTTCAAATGTCACTGAATAACTCTGTCTCAAGGTCACAAAGCCCATCACTAGTATAACTGCAACCTGTCACCTGAGCGCACTGCTGGGCCCTTCTCTGAGCTGTGGCTGTGACTTTCAGGTAACTAAACCCATTGTTACAAGGTTGGGATGGGAACACAATGAGACAAAGCCCATAATGGACCCAGAATGGGGAAATCTCACCTGTCCTCCTCCCCGTCCCTGCTGTGAGGTGTGAAAGCCTGCCTCTAGCTCCTGTTCTCCAAATGTCACCTATCAACAGCCTCCCAGGTAGGGAATGAACGTCATATGGCTATTACACTTCTACTTTCAGTCCTTTTCAAACGTCTACAGTGAGCAACCCGTTTTCTGAACTTGGTAGCTCCTCCAAATTTAACACCCAATGGTGTGTGACTGACTCACTTGCTAAGGGTCTCAAGTGTCGTTGCCTGCCAAACAGGTGTAAGCTAGGGAAGTCAGGCTAGTGTTTCCTGTTGTAGATGTTTCCTCCCAACCACATAGACTAATCACCTGTCATCTACAGCCTGGTGATGGACAGGATTGCACAGATCCAGTGAGCGACAGCTCTAAGGCAGCAGTCGGAGACAGTTCCAGACTCACACTCACGAGACTGTGTAGCCATGGCTGAGTGCTGGGGGGCCGGGGGTTGGGGGGGGGAGACCTAAGACTTGGCCCTGCGACAGGAGCAGTGATTCACAACCTTGCCATTCCTAAGCACCTGCTCTCTGACAATGAGGCAGGTAAGTAGAAAGCAAGAGTGCCAGGCAGTCAGCAGACCGCCTTCAACTTCTTTTCCTAATTGCCCTTATTCAAACTTTCGAACAATCCTCTAACCCAAGTACCGTCATTATGTTCCCATGGTGCAGCTGAAACCTTGAAGAGACAGACTTAGATGAGATAAGGGAAATAAATTACTTGCCTGAGGTTGTTATCCACTAAGCATAGATTTGGGGCTAACAATAGGAAGGCATTTCTATTGTTCTTAGGTCTATCTTGTCTTTCCAGCTCTAGCAAAGATTTATCAAAGACACACTGCTACTGCCTTTATACCTAGCTACATAAGCTTAAACACACACACACACACACACACACACACACACACACAGAGAGAGAGAGAGAGAGAGGGGGGGGGAGAGACAAATAAGGGGTAAAGAAGGAATGAAGGACTATTTTCAAAAAGCCAAGGGCATAGTCTTTAGGGAAATAATAAAAACGGAAGTATAAAGAATATGATCTGATTTGTTTACATATGCAAAACCAGAAGAAGAAATTACTCTTTATAAACCCTTTCTAAACTTATGATAGTTGATACTAAAAAAAGCTAAGGGATGAGAGTTGCTGACCTTGTTCGTGTCTGAAACTATCTGTTATCTATCTGTTCATTAGCTGTTGATCATGGGCTCGATGATTGCTGTGCTCTGACCTTTAATTACGATGGAAAGATGAATGAATCTGTGTTGAATGATGTCATCTCCATGGCCATGAGGATTTTCTTTTTTCCATATTAAAATACTTTTAAGACTTGGCCTGCTGATCCTTACGCATTTCCATCAATGCCATGATTACTCAAAGAAGACCTGTGTGAACAGAAACTTGATAATAATTTGCAAAAAAAAAAAAATGAGGAACGATGCAAACAAAATCAGAGGAAGGAAAGAGCTGTCTTCTCCCATTCTAAGACTAAGTAAGGGTCCTTCTCCTAAGTCATAGATATGATATTCCCCAAGCTCTGAGAAATGATTTCTTGCTTAAGATAGATCCAAATTTGCCATCATACCTTTGGATGGAAATACATCACTCCCTATATGGATCATGTGACCTCTTGCAAATTTACCTAAGTTTGCAATTCAGATGTACATTCAAACTAGTG
Organism: Apodemus agrarius; assembly: GCA_964023405.1. Lineage (NCBI taxonomy): Eukaryota > Metazoa > Chordata > Mammalia > Rodentia > Muridae > Apodemus > Apodemus agrarius. The sequence continues at coordinate 116,879,774 of OZ030011.1, read as the reverse complement.
GGTGCAACTCCGTTCAAAGTCTATAGACATAAGAAGTTCTTTAGATGAAGCACAGTCTCTGCCCAGCAGACTGTATCTCCTACCCTAACTCTTTTTTTCTGGGTTTTTTGAGACAGGATTTCTCTGTGTAGCCCTGGCTGTCCTGGAACTCACTCTGTAGACCAGGCTGGCCTGAACTCAGAAATCTGCCTGTCACTGCCTCCCAAGTGCTGGGATTAAAGGTGTGAGCCACCACTGCTCAGCCTACCACAACTCTTGAAGGCTTTTGTGGACATTGATGAAAACGTGGGACAAAGATCTGAGTCCTTAATGGTGTCCCCAAATAGTCAGCATAAGCAATGGGACAGCTCACTCTCCAGACATAACCTGAGAGGAAAGAATGTGATCCTAGAAACCAGTAGTGCTAAATGCGATTGGGCAGTTTCCAAGACGAGATGTGTGATAGGGAAAGGGTCAGGAGCCATTCAGAAAGCAAGGGGACACAGTGACAGCATGACCATGACCAGAAGTTTAGTGATCATACGTTTTTGTTTTTTGCTTTTGTTTTTAATGGATAGGACACTTAGCAGACAAGGACACAGTTGAGGGCTAAGAAAGAAAAAGACCTTTGGGATGACCCATTGTCCTTGTTTGTTCATGAACTAGGAGTATCATGGGACTTTGAGTGCTGCAACTAATACAGTCTTAGGCAAACAGGAGTGCGCAAGGCACCCGACCAAACGCAAAGAGAACAAGGCAGGGATAGAACATCATAAACTACTGGATCCTGGAGGAGGTAGAAAGGTTAACCCCGGCAAGAAAGACAAATTGTTCTACACCATTTTTCATTACACTGAGAATGACAGATGGGTTGATAAACTATAGAAATACTCTCAATCGCTCCGTTAGCTTGGCTCCGGGACCAGTCTCTACAAGTACATATTTCATCTTCACGGTTGGCTTACTCTAGTTGTCCAGAACCTTCTGGTCACTGACCTTCAGTTCTCTGTCTTTCAAACAAAGGTCAAGCTGTCGTCGTAAGCTGTCCCATAAGCTTGCAAAAATAAATGCTTTTAAAACTAGGGCCATTGGCTGGCTCCCCTGCTTCATATCAAAGCATGACCCTAAATACTGTAAGCCTCCAAAGCCTAAGGCCCTAAATTTTCAGATTTTGCCTCTTCTTGGGAGGCTTTTAAAGCCTCCTCTTCTAAATGAATTCTTGCCCTCCCAAGCAGCTAATAGTGCTCATATATCATGGCCTCACTTAACCCTTTTGTGAACCTTGAGTTTTTACCAGGTGCCTGCAAGCTTCACAGGAGGAAGCCCTTGGATCTGCGGGTTATGCATCAGCTTCTAAAGCCTTCTTCATCCTTCACCTGCCTCCACCAGCTACATTCTTTTGGAGCCAAATCCTCAAACCCCTCTGATATTCCAACTCTACTAGCCTTTTTCATCCCATGCCCACTGTCCATGATGCTTCTTTGAAGTTGAGGTACACAGATCCTTCCCTTCAGACTTTAGGAATTCTACAAAGCTGCCAAGACATTCCTCTTTCTATCAAGACTCAGAAGCCATAAACATAATGGCCAGAAAAGTAGGACCAAGTGACTAGGAAGTCACCCCCAAGCTGTGTTTGCTGGCCACCATATGACTCTAGGCAGAGAACTGAAGTCCTCGAGACTTCTTCCCATTGCAGTGATCAGAGTGTTAGTGTCCTTCCAAAAGTCACATGTTGAAATCCAAGCCCCAAAGCCATAGTATTAGGAGGTGTGCCTTTAAAGAAAGTAAGCCACGGGGGCAGAGCCTATGTAAATGGAGTTTGTGCCCCCGTAAAAGGGACTCTGGAGATCTGCTTTTCCTCGTTCGAATGTAAGGACTCAACCTGGAAAACAGATGTCCACCAGGCACTGAATATGTCAGTTGCTTATTCTTGGCCTTCCAGCCTCCAGAACTATAATAAATAAATTTACATTGTATATAAGCCAGATAAATATACTAAGATGACCATATAATGCCCTACTGCAAAACACAAGCCCAAAGGTTAGACTAGAAGGGAAAACAAAAAAGTTCATTAATTCTCAGGTACACCAAAGATCACAGTGAACTGAAACAGAATATGATCAATAAATATTGGTTGAATGAATGAATAATGAATGAATGGGGGTGGATTAGATTAGTCAGCCCTATGATAAACCTAAAACCTAGTCAATATTAACTAATTCAGGTCTGGAAACCAGACTCACCAGAAACTAGTTTGGGACCCTAGATGAAAAATGTAAAGAGTCTGTATGCATAAAGACAGGCAAGGTGCCAGATCTCAGGCATGGAGCACCACTAGATGAAGCCTTGCTGTGGAGGAAAGTACAGTGTTGTCTAGAAACCTCCTAAATAAGGATGTTGGTCCAGGTGAGTGCACATGATAGACTGTGTTAAAATCACATACTCAAGGACTATTGTCACTGGAAGAGCCATATTGTCTGAAGATTCAAATTCAAATATAGATGAATAAAGCAGACAGGTTTAAACCAGTCATAAGGGCTAGACTCATGATCAAATAGAGCTCGCATGTCCTCTTAGATTAAACATTTTAAAGTTATTTTTAAACAAAATATTTTTTCACCAAAGTAAGACACATATGAGAAATGGCTAAGTAACTAGAAGAAACTGTCAGTCATGACAGCCCTGTCACCCTACACATACCCTCCAAAGCATGTGATGAGCACAGCAAAAAAGATAGAAATGTGTGTGGACAGTGAGGACATAAACCCAGAGCCTCACTTGGCGTGAATGGCCTTGTGCTAACGCAGGATCTGAGACAAAGAATCACATTGGAATTGGATATCGCACCCAAAAGGTATTGTGAGAGAAATAGCCAGCCAGGGAGACTTTGGTGACTAGACATGGCTTCTTTGGTTTCATAATCCTAGATATCATTGAAAGTCTTCATGAACCTGGTCTAGGGATATCTCAATGTATAGCAGAATATCAGCCTGCCTCCCTCCGCTCTCACAACTTACAATTTGCAGTTAAGAACTATTTGTCCAGTTCCTCCTGCTGTCCAAGCAGTTGGCTGGCTCTGGAGGGCGCCGCAATGAGCAAGCATCTGCCGACATCTCAGGCATGATCAACAGTCTACTGAAGTCATGCTTCTCCTGGTTCTATTACTACTCATGCAACTTTGACCAGTGTGCTTAACCCCAGTGAGCCTCAGTTTCCATAACTATAAAATAATAATGTGAAATAATAATATCTTCAAGGAGAGAACTCAGTATGAACGTAGGGTCACAATAGATGGAATTCATATCTTGAAAAAATACATAAATTTTCCCTCAGACCTGCTACATAGGATTTCACATACAAAAGTAGATATTCAAGAGTGGAACATTTCATTCTCAAGTGGAACATCTTTGCTTCTGTATTTAGCACTTCCTACTCCAGAGCAAGACAAAAACAAGCTCATATGTTACTCTCGGAGTCAGTGAGCGTGTTATCGACAGAAATGTACATTCCAAGATAATGCAGACACTGCTTCCCAGGATCTACTGTGTTCCTCCCTCTCCTGTGCCAATGAGTTGAGGAAGGACTGGCGCCATCTTGGACCATAAATCATTTCTAACCAGTTCCTGGAGGGTGCAAACCCTCAGGGCAGTACCTTCTATGCAGCTGAAGAATTTCCGGCCAGAAAGGATAAGAATTTCCTGTTTTGCTTTTCATTATTACTTTAAATAATCATATTCTGAGTCCTAGGGGAAAATCATAAGCAGCAAGGGCTAAGAGGGCATGTCAGCATCTTTTCCAGATTAATTCGGAGTGAGAGCAGTAGCTTTAGAAATGATCAAAATGCACAAAATGTCCCAGTTGGGACGCAGGCCCTTGCAGGAGGGACGGTCTGGTATCCAGTGCAGCTGCCCTGCAAGCTCTGAGCACATGGTTTGTGGGGATTTCCATTTTCCTCAATGGTAACAGATGCTCTACCAGCCACTCACGGTAGAACATAGTAAACTAATCCATCGACTCCTTTCCTTTTGTCTTTGAGGAGCACTCAGTATCTCACTGTGGAGGATAGAATGTCCACACACAATTCTTAAAGACATGAGTGACTGACACCTCTTGATTTGACACTTGATGTTGCCGGTGCCTTTGACTGTAAATTGGTACTGGCTAGAGTATCCACCATGTCTCTCATCCTGGTTTGCACGGGGGATTCAGGAAGGAGCTCCCATAGCCAATACAGTGAACAGAGTTATCCCCCTTACATTTTATGCCTCTGAAAAATGCATCTGTCAGGGCAACTTCAGACAATACCCTTTGGGGATAACAAGGCCACTGGAGTTGAGGCCCATTTTTGGAAGCGTTGAATGATATTTTCTCCTAGATTTCCTGGGGGAATTGCTGCCCTGAAATTTCATACCTAAAAAGAGTACTCCAACATCATTGAACACTCTAGCAATGCTTCCCTCTGCCCACATTCCTATGCTCGGTGAAGGCAACTAAGAGACCAACTCCTGGATGCCAGGACAGGTACTTGCGCTCACTACCTCACTCTGGACCAGCCATCTGGTCCACCTGGTCTCGCTGTTTTGGCACATGAACTCCATGTTGCTATGGGTGGCTTTTGACTGCACATCAGGACTCTACTCACGCTCTTACCTTCAGGTATTCTTCCTCACATGGTGTCCTTCTATCAGCTAATCCAAACCATGATGATGATGCCAAAGCCTTGCTGGGTTTCTCAGGAAATCTCTGCATTTGTCCGATTTCTTCTGCTCTGTTCTAGAACAAAGTGTCTACTCCTCAGAACCTCATTCTAGTTGCCAAAAGGAGGGTAGGGATCTTCTACAGAGCTGCTAAAACTCCCAAACAGTGGTTGATAAGCCCTCAGACCCGCCTTGAAACTCCAGGACCAAGAAAACAAGAAGGAAAGATTGACCCCTTCCTTCAAAGTCTTTGAGACCCTGATATGACTCATATTTAAGGCCCTGAAGTATCTGCAATCCAGTTTCTCTCTTCCTAATCTTCCTGTTTTTCTATGTGTCAATCCATATAGGTGTCCCCCATTAAACCATCATGCCTTGCCCTTTCCTATATCCTGTTCACATTCCTCGAGCCTGCTAATGTCTAGCTCTGAGTGCAGCCTTGCACAGTATTTCTATGAAGTCTACTCAAGGTAGGAGTCCCATCCCAGTGATCCCCTCGGCTCTCAGTGCCATTTCTGTTGCACTAGACACCATGTAGTCACATGATAGGACTGTCATCTAATATCTCTGTTCTTTCCTTCTGGCACATGATCAATGACTTGTGATTAGTTTTGGCCAATAAAATATGAGTAAAAATGACATGTGTCATTTTTGGCCAAAATCTCTAAAAGCCAATGTCACTTTGTCCTGGTCAGCCTGAGCCTCTTTTAAACTCCCATGAATTCATTGTATGATCAGTCTGAGCCTCTTTTAAACTTGAATTCATTGTATGATCAGTCTGAGCCTCTTTTAAACTCCCATGAATTCACTGTATTCACACTCTGTGCCTTAAGCCCCTGAGATTTAAGCGTTGTTGTTAACAGCACTAAATCCAGCTGACCATGACTTCCATAATACAGGAACTAAAAGATCACCCAGTCCCACTTTGTATTTTACCAATGGGAAAATGGAGCTTAGAAGAGGTAAGATGACTTGCCCAATCTCACCCAGTTAGTCATTATTACAGCTAACTTAGCCAATTGCCAGGCTAAGCATCTTCCATGATCCCATCCTGTAGGCTGATTGAAGATAAGAGCCTAACAGGGATCTAAGATCTTAACCTCTTACCTTCTACTCCTTGGCTTTTGTGGGTAACTCATTCCTGTCTCATATCTCAGTTTCCCACTTCTAAAATGAGAATATGAAGAAAGTCAGTCCTAGACCAAATCTTGCTATATACCTTTCCATGCCTTGCCCTCCCCACAGTAACTGCCATGATGATTTGCCCACAACAGGAACTTACGCTGTGCCAAAGACTCTCTAACAGTCTCATAGATGTCTCCTGTTTTCATAGGAATAACCAAACCCAATTTGCCCAAATGAGATAAAGTCCAGACTGACTCCTCTTGAGCTAGCTTTTAACCCTCAGGCCTGGATTTAACTGTCACCTGTTCATTAGTATATAGAGCCCTTAGCTGACTCTGAGTACCTTGCCTTTGGCAATGACACACACCCTCACAATGAGAGGTGTTAGCTGGATTTTTGTTTGTTTGTTTGTTTGTTTTTGTTTGTTTGTTTGTTTTTGTTTTTGTTTTTTTGTGCCATGCCCTAATTCTTGAGTATTTTAAGATAGGCCAGACTTTTGACTTGTTGCTGAGTTTCTACCTAGATCAGTTGTGTTTAATTCTTTTCATTTGATTGCCTTTCCTTGGACTGCTTCTGTGTGAATGAAATTAATCTTTGAAATTGAGAAATTTATTTATGAAGGTTGTAAAATGTGGCAGACAATCTCTCACTCCTAGACAAGGTGCTCAGAGTTGAAAATTCCAGTCAACAGTGGCCAAAGGCCTGGCTTCTTTTAAAGGTGATCAGCCCCACAGCAGGGATAGTTTTAGAGCATGTGTGATTCTATCTTTATATTGGTAGTAGAGAAGAGAGGAGCCTTTGATACTTAGAGATGGGGCTATTATGAACTGCTTGTATATGTCCCAGTAAAATTTATACATTAAAATCCTAAGCCGCCGGGTGGTGGTGGTGCACGCCTTTAATCCCAGCACTTGGGAGGCAGTGGCAGGTGGATTTCTGAGTTCGAGGCCAGGCTGGTCTACAGAGTGAGTTCAGGGTAGCCAGGACTACAACAGAGAAATCCTGTCTCGAAAAACCAAAAAAAAAAAAAAAATCCTAAGCCAAAGATGGGACCTCCCAGAGGCAAGTAGATCATGAGGAGATGGTCTTTATGAAAGGGACTAGTAAAAAGGATCCCAAAAGGCTCTCTAGCTCTCTGTCTGCCATGCAAAAACACAGCCGCCTCTTGACAATATGGATGAAGAACCCCTATATATACAGCAAATTTTATGAAGACCCCAGCTTTAGAGCCAATGTCTAAGCCCAAGCTCCTGCACTGCTCATTTTCTTTTTTAAAAAAGTAAAATTACATTTGTTTGTGACATACCTACCCTATGGTATATGTGTAGAAGTCAGAAGAAAGCTTTCGGGAGTCAATTCTCCCCTTCCACCAACCCCAGGCATTGAACCCAAGTCATCAGGTTTGGCAGCAAGGCCTTTTCTTGTTGAAATATAATGGACTGTTGATGGTTGTCTAGGAGATATTGAAGTTGATATCCTGGTACAATTAAAGAATTGAATGTCCAAGAAAGTGGAAAGACCATCCCAGAGAGAAAAAAAAGTACCAGCTTCATCCCTTTGGGAAAGGAGGTGCCTAAGGTTTAGAGTCTACCAAATAGACACCAGCTTGGGTGTTTTATAAAGACCCTGGGGCCTCCCCTTTGCTGTTGTTCCTGTTTAGAAACTCACCCCCATGCTTCCCCACTGTTTTCTCTTTCTTCATGATGTGTTCAGAGAAGAGGAAACTGTGACCTTGGGAACCCACCATTACCTTCCTTTGACCCTCTAACTCTCCTTCACTCCCCTGTCTCAGAGATGGACACCAACTGCTTTGGGGGAGGGAAGCTTGACCATTCTAGCTGCTTAACGCCAAGAAGGAGGCTGAGGGTCAGTCCAAGAGAGAGGGGATTTCTAAGAGGTAGGCTCTTGGGACCAGTTCAGAGGATTTCTGGTGAAATCCTCTGTAGGATTTCATGTGGGCAGTTCATTTAGTGTTCTATCTGCAGAAACATTCGTAGAAGCAGAGGACCTGAAGGAATGCAGAAGAGAATGTCCCAAGCCACCACAGCAAGCCCAGAGTAGGGTCGCCATTCCTAGGAAAGGCCTATATAGTAGAAATCAATACAAGACTAGTCTTAAAGAGCATGATCCAAGGATTTTGCATTTGAGCCACTTTACAGCGGCCAGACATCACAGTGTGAGACCACTCCCGTATGGCTTCTAGAGAGAGAAGGAATTTAACCACAATTTTATTTTAAGGTTAAAATAATAGTGGGGTTGTCTCTCTTGGCTGCATGTAGGTGCTACAGCATTGAATTGAACCGAGGTCATGAGTCATATATCTGGGCAGTGTTTTACTTATCAAGAAGAATTATCATTAATGAGAAACAGTTGTCCAAGTAACATCTCATGTGCTTTTGAGCCTCATATCTAGGGAGTGTGATACCTTAAACTGTTAGAAAAGCGCCAATCATTTTAGTCTTTGGTTATACTTTCTTGTTAGGTACTTAAGACCGTGCAGGTGGACAAAATTAATCACTTTTCCCTCGCTATCAAGGCCATTTGAAGATCTTGTCTCTGAAGGTCACTTGGCTTGGAAGGAAACCCTGGTTCCTTTAGCCTTTTTCCTCTGGGTGTTCCATCTGTATCAGGATAAGTCCTCTGACAATATTAGTATAACCTCCAAGTATAATAATTGGATACCCACAATGTCCATTACTTATACAAGTCTGGAACATAATAACTACTGTGCATCATTTAAATAAAGTTTGGATAAAACCAAATGAATAAAATTTGATTCGATATAATAACATTAACAAATCAACACATTTAGCACTGTGATCTTTTGCAAGTCCACAGAGCTGATATCATGGCCATTGTCTAACTTGGAAAATAATTGTACATAACACTACCTTAATAAAAGAAAGTTGAATCCAAACTGCATGCAAAATAAATCATGGCTACCTGTGTAGACTGTTAAACTTTGGGACCTGGGAAGCCTTGTAGAATACAAGACAGACTTCAGACGGTACATTGAGTGATCTTCCATAACCAGACTTTGGGTTTTGAGTTAGTGTAAGTAGCAAATATAGACAGAGATTTAAATCATATGATAAATAACAGTTATGGTGTCTTTACTCTTTGGCTGGTTTTCACGTTCTCTGTGGGGACCTGTGACTTGGCTCTGAGACTAGTGTCACCCAACTAAAAAAGATTACATGTCGCTCGCAGGTTCTTTTAGACTCAGCCAGCAAGGTTTCAGAGAGTATGCTGGGCCTCCACTGAGGTCACTGCTACTCTGCCCATTTCTAATAGGAGCTGGGTATTCACACCCACCTTTCCTATTACATCTCATCATGCAACTGTGAGACCAAAGGTTCTGGGTTGCAATAAATAGAATCCTGTCCTAGATAAAGTTATTATTGCTGTGCTGAAACACTGTGACCAGAGGAACTTATTGAGGAAATAAAGGCTTTATTTCAGCTTATGCTTCCATGTAGCACCAGTTCATCACTGAGGGAAGTAGGGCGAGAATTCAAACAGGGCAGGAACATGGACGCAGGAGCTGATGCAGAGGTCATAAAAGAGTCTGCTCACTGGCTTGATCCTCTTGGCTTGTTCATCTGCTTTCTTATAGAACCAGGAACCACCAGGGATGGCACCACCTGCAAGGGCAGGCCCTCCTTCCATCAACAAATAAGAAAAATGCTTTACAGCATTTTCTCAATAGAGGTTTTTCTCTTTTCAGATGATTCTAACTTGTGTTTCATTGGCATAAAACTAGCCAGAACATAAATTAGTCACAGAGAGAGCTCCTCAATGGGAAGAGGTCTAAAGGCATTCCTGTTTGGGAAGAGACTGGCTAGTTGAGAGAGAAAATAAAAACTGGCCATGGTCCCAAGGATCACCAGAATAGAAAGGCTCAACTAATAGGAATTAGCAAGGACACTCTTGGCCACCAGGATGATCGTATCGTCTGACCTATGGAGATGCCCTGGCCATGGGGACCCTTGGCTGATGGCCACCCATCTGTTAGACAAAGTACCATCTTTGAGGATGTTTTCCAGACTTTCCTTCTCTCTCTCTCTCTCTCTCTCTCTCTCTCTCTCTCTCTCTCTCTCTCTCTCTCTCTCTTCTGAGCATCTTGTGGAGATTTATTGATGTGGGCATGGGTACTTGTATCCTCTCCTTCCCTATCAGTGGCCATAAAAGAAGGGGAAACCTGTTCTTATCCGTGTGACTCTTTGATACACTGTGATCTTAATGAACTCCTAATCATCTTACCTGTGTAAGATTTAACATTCGGAAAAAAAAATCCTTTGGGGTAAATGTTCCCTTTGACTCTTTTTCAATGCCTTCAGAGTGGGTAACTTATCCGTAATTTAGAGAACATGGGTTGCTCTTTGTCCTTTGCCTGTCTTTGTCACAGACACTAAAAAGTGAAAACAGAAGCAGGTGCCCCGGCATGAGGGGGCAGAAGCAAAAGGGCTCAGAACAAACTCAGGTTTAGAGACCCTGAGCAGAAAGAGCAGGGGCAAAAGCTAGGAGTCTGCTGAAACCAGACACTGGCTGCTGGGATGCTTTGTGGGGCTCCGGGTCCTCCCTTCCCCCTTTCTGTCCAATTCCAAAGCTTGAGGTTATATTAGCAGGTTTCCGAGAAGTCATGTGACTGACAAGTTGAAGCCAGCTAGGCAGTGAGGGAATTTTTAATTACTGTCCAAATGCCTTTGTGCTGGGGTTAAAGTCTTGCGAAAGCAGCAGAACTTGTAAGCACATAGGTGCTCTTTGAGAGAGAAAGGGTTCATAGCAGACTGCCAGTTGTTGAATTGGTAGTGTCCACACTAGAAGACTCTGGACCCATTAGCTTTGCTTTTGACCTGTAAGATGAAAGAGAGAGAGAGAGAGAGAGAGAGAGAGAGAGAGAGAGAGAGAGAACCTGAGTCTAGAATCTAGTTGACTGGGGCCAGGTGAGGGATAAGGATGCAGGGATGTAGCTCTGGTTGGTTAAGTGCTCACCTAGCATGAATGAAGTCCTGGGTTCAATGCCCAGCACTGCAGGAAGTGATATAATCTGAGCATTCAGAAGGTAGAGGCCTGAGGACCAAAAGTTCAAGGTCATTCTGGCTTCCAGCCTTGATGAGAAACCCTTGCACCTAATTCTGCAGCTTAAGGAAGATGCGGAAGTCATCAGTCATAACTTCTCCTGGGTGTCTGCTATGAACATACAGTGGCTTAGCCCATGTTAGCCAGTATTCGGCACACTGTCAGGGCTCAGTAAACTCTGCCTTCACTTTATCCTGATGGCTTGGCATAAGGGCCAACTTTGGCCAGGGAAGTAGTGAGAATTTGCGTTCTGCTATTTGCATTGTCTCCTTTATCTTCAAGGGCAGTTCTGGACTCGCTTTCCAAGCTCAACCTGCTGGACTCCCAGGTGACATCATTTTTGATTCCCTTCCTAAACTCAGTAGCACTGCCACCTGGAGTTAGGAAAGAACAAAGGTGAGGTATCAAAGTGCTTTGTCCCCAGTGCCATCAGCAGCCAGGCTAGAGGGAGGCAACCCTCGCAGATACAGAGCATCTCCAGTAAGGGACAAATTTAGTGCGTGGCTTCGATAGAGGAGAGCTTCTCTCTGTGCATGGTATTTTTAATTTGAACATCAAGCAAAAATAGAATTTCCTGTTGATCAGATAAGAAATTCCTGTTTTTCCAGGGAGCAGGGCAACCTCCGTTGGCAGGCACGAGGGTTACCAACTATTTCCGAGATAAGGAGTTAACGAAAGCAGAAGCCCGGTGGGCCCTGGTTCACATTTATTTATTTTTGAAGTGCTAAGACAGCTCATAACACAGGGTGTGATGAATAATTTCCTACATACGTTACCCTGAGAACTCTGCTGGCTTCGGAAAAGCTCACTCCACCGCTGGTTCCCCGGCGCCTGGGTATTTTTAGATGCTAGGTACAGCTGGCTTCAGACTTCTGAGGTCTGGGCTGCTGGACCTGAAGCATGTTGTGTAGTGTCAAATGAGACCCATCTTAGAGGGACATACAGATACAGACCCTCAAACTTCCTCCCAAGTCCCTTGTCACTCCAGCTTGGGCCTTCTCTTCTGAGCGGGTAGTCCCGGTGGCTTAGATTCAGCCTGCGTTTGCTTCTGTGGAAGGGGGTTAGAAGAGTGCGTCTTCTGTGGGCCACTGAGATTTTGGGAGCCTCTGGCACCTGTTCCTTCTGAAACACAGAGCCCTGGTTTCAGTGAAACCAGTCCTCTTTCTCCATATACAGTTGGATGGGACTGTCAGTTAAGGCCTTTCCTGACCATCAGCCCTCTCCTCAGAGTTTGAGCTTTGATTGAGTAACGCAAAGGCAAAAAATCAAAATCAAAAGCAAAAACAAAACCCACAGCTTATCCACCCCAGCAACTGATTTTTCATAGCCCCACTAATTTCTGTGGGTTCCTGGCCTTCTGACAGATCCCATTTACGGACACTAGGTGACTAACAAGACAGACTGTCGCCATGAGTCAGAGTCAAAAGTGCCACCTGTGTCATTCCTAATGGGATTAAATAGTCACATCACTGAAGTGTGATCTTGTGGCCGCTTGAGAGACACCCACACACGTGACTGTGCCTTGCCCTTTTTACAGCTCTGTGAGAAAGGCAAGCATTCAGCCCTGTCAGAGGAAGGAGGTAGCTGAGGCCTGCTGCCCGAGAACTGTCACACAGTCCCTTCACTCTGGGGTGTTTACTGACACCCAACCAGAAGGCTTGTCACAGGACCACACTGCCTTTCTGACTACTAGCGCATGGGGCAGAGCTGTACTGAATTCGCTGGCCTCCGGGCTATGCACCCTTTAGCCTGGGCAGCTTATGGAGACTTATGGCTCACCAATAACTCAAAGTGGCATCCCGACTCCTTCATATATATTTCAGAAAGTTTGGCTTGATGCAGCATCCAAGGAGGGAACACACAAAGACTTGTGACAACATTTAAATTCATTTCTGAGATATCACCAGGATAGTACATATAGACATGTGTGGTCATACTGTGTCCAGGGCATGCCATCATAAGCAAGGGGAGAGAACAAACCAGTTGGCTCGTGAAACAACAAAGCCTTTTATTATTCCCACCACATAAGCAGAGTCGATAATCAATGAGGGCCACCAGATAAGGACACAGGAGCCTTGTTTCTTCTGGCAACCCCATGTACAGGACCCCGAAGCAGGGTTTACAACCATAAAACCTTCAAGCATCTGAGCCAAGTTACAGTGATAATTTTTACCAACCAGAACTCGGGGATTAGGGGCTTTCTCCAGTGTTCCATCATTGTCAGCTGACATCGAATGTGTTTTTACCTGACCAATCAAACCGTTTGTTCTTTCTGTTGTTAGGAAGAGACAGTGTGTTTCGGGTAACTATTGTTGCTCAGAGAGAGGATTGGTAACAAGTATGTTTTGGAGAACTATTGTGGCTTAGAGATGGAAGCTGGGTGACTTAGTTAAAATGGAGTCTGAAGCCAAAATGGCAGTGCTTAGGACAAGTTCTTTTTTATCTGCTCACAACAACACTATGTAAATAGAGTAGAAATGGATCAAATGCCCATCAAGAGGTAAATGAGATCATCAAAATCTGGTGTATCTACACAACAGGGTAGTCTCAGTCAGGAAGGAATGGAGCCCGGGAGACATTAACTCATTCTCAGAAATGCCAGGCTATGCCAAGGAAGCCAGAAACAAAGCTGCATGTCTAAGCCATTTATATGCAATATTCAGAATAAATTCATAGAGATCAAAGATAAATTGGTGACTCCCAGAGCCTGGAGGGAGGTATAAGAAAGAAAGTGTGTAAGGACAGAAGTTTTACTGTTTGGCAATGTCTGGGAACTAGATAGCCGTGAAGGTCACTCAATACTGTGGAAATACTGAACGAAGCTGAATTCTTCACTTCAAAAGGATTGATTTTATGTTCTGTGAATTTCACTTCAAATTATGTGTAAAATTTAAGTCAATAAATCATAAGACAAAGTTAAACAAGACAAAACAAGATACTGCCAATGTCTCTCCCTTAAGAGTCTATATGCCCAGGCACTTGTGGCTGTCTGGATCTCTGGTGGTAAATCAGGTATTATTCTAATGAGCCTATCTTTATGGTTATGGTGGTTTGAATAGGTTTGGCCCCCATAATCTCCTGTGTTTGAGTGTTTGACCCCTAGGGGGTGACACTATTAGGAAGTGTGGCCTTGTTGGAGGAAGTGTCACTGTGAGGGAAGACTTTGAAGTCTCATGCTCAAGCTGCACTCAGGGTGGCACCCAGTTTCCCTCTGCTGCCCGTGCATCATGATGCAGAACTCTCAGCTCCTCTAGCCCTAAGTCTGGTGCAAGCTGCCATGTGATGATAATGGGTTAGACCTCCGAGACTGTGAGCTAGTCCTAATTGAATTTTATTTACTTTATAAGAGTTGCCTTGGACATGGTATCTCTTCACAGCAATAAAACCCTAACAAGACAATAGGTGAGTTGGTCTTTTTCTGTTATGTACAATAGAAAATTTCTTTTCTGGTCCTGTCTACTTGGTGTTGATAGACATCTCTTTATTTAGATGGGGGAACTTTTCTCCTATGATTTTCTTAAAAAATGTGTTCTGTGTCTTTGATCTGAATTTCTTCTCATTCCTTTATACTTATTATTCTTACATTCTGTCTTTTCCTGGTGTCTCTATTTCCTAGGGTTTTGTTTGTTTGTTTGTTTTGTATTGGTTTGGTTTTTAGACTGAACATTTTCTTTGAGTAAGCTCTCCATTTCTTCTACCTTGTCCTCAACACCTGAAATTCTTCCTTCCATCTTTTAATCTGTTGGCGAGACTTACCTCTGTTTTTTTTTCTTTGATATTCTGAGTTTTCCATTTCTGGGTTTATTTTTCAGTCTGGGTTTCCTTTAGCAAATCTGTTTCCTTGTTAAACTCTGCTTCCATGTCGTGAACTGTTTTCATCGTATCATTGAACTGTTTGTCTTTTCATGATTTTCACTGACATTCATTCATATCCTCGTTAAGGTTTTTGACCATATTCATAATTGGTATTTTTTTTGAATCCTTGTCTTGTGCTTCGACTAAATTGCTTTTCTCGGGGCCTATTGCAATAGGGTTGCTGGCTTCTGAAGATGGGCTGAAAGGAAAGGCAGAAAGGGGCAGCAGGGAAGAGCTAGAGGACCCCAGGTCCACACCAAAAGGCTAAGCGCCTAGGGTGTGGAGGTGATGGAGGTCGAGGGGCCGAGACTCTCCATTCTAATGAGGATACTGACTTCTCAGTGGGCGAACCTGATCATGCTTAGAAGAGGTGAAGAGTCCAGCAGAGTCCTCTGAACCAGGAAAGACATGGTGACGTTAGAGATTTTTCTTCTTCCTCTGAACATTTCCTCACTTTCTCTAAGAACTATAAAATCAAAGAGTTCTAAACTCGTTATTTGTGGGGAAGGTCTTAGTACTAATTCTGCTCTAGAAACATCTTCCATTTTCCCTTCTGTGTTTGGTCTCTCTTACCCTGCATGTCTGCTAGGGATAGCCTTTTGATTTTTATCTCCCTTTCACCTCTCCCCTAGTAGATATGTAGGATTCATTGCAGTTTGGTTATCTGTGTGACCTTCTAAGATTGGGTAATGACATGGAAATCAAAATGCCAGGATAATCACGTACCACAAGAGCCTAGCCAGGGCAGGGGTAGTGCTTTCTGTGTTGTATGGAAGCCAAATACCCCAAGAAAAGATAAAGTGAGTTCTCCCCCAAACAAACCTCTGACTTGAAGATAAAGTTCCCAGGAGTTGCCTGGCTTCCATTATCCATTGCTAGTCTGAGGACATAGCTTAATAGAGTTACAGGAGGGACTGAGGAAGAAAAGGTTTTCATACAGTGCCGTGAGGTAAGGGGTTGTTTGTGTGTCTGGGGAATGTTTAAATGTCTGTTGTTTGGTTTTTTGTTGTTGTTGTTGTTGTTGTTGTTGTGGACTCAATGAAGATTGTGATTCTATAGCCAGCTTTCCAAGGATTATGGCTACCAAAAATAAATACACACATGTTCCAGTATTTATATTACTCATGAGTTTTTAGGTGCATAACCATCTCCATGATGGAAATGAGAAGATAAGAGGCTGGTGAGATGCTCTGTGGTAAAACACATTTGCTGCTTTTGCAGAGGATGTGGGCTCAGTTCTCAGCACCCACCCAGCAGTTAACAACTGTCTGTAACTCCAGATCCAGGAGATTTTCCGATCCTTTGCTAGCACCAGGAACACATACACAAACATTCACACAAGGGCAAATCGAAGTATAAAGGATTTAGCAAGTAGTCCAAGTTGTATGAGAAGTAAACAAGGAATTCAAATGAGATCCCAAAGTCCTACTTCTTCCTCCAATCCTTAGCTTCTCTTCTCTCCCTCTATCCCTGTGTGTGTGTGTGTGTGTGTGTGTGTGTGTATGCAAAATGCACATGAGTGTAGAGAAGAACATGCATGTGTATGCACGTGGAGGCCAGAGACCATCATTGGACATTTGTTGGTTTGATTGTTTGAAGACAGAGCCCCTCATTAGCAGCAACCTTGCTAAGTAGGTTGGACTGACTGCCCGTTATTGTACCCCAAGTGTCCTCCTGTCTGCCTGACCAGCACTGGAATTTCAGAAGCACACCACTACATCACGATGGAAAGCTTCTTACTTACACAGGTTCTGGGAAGCAAACTCAGGTCCTCACATTTGTAAAGCAAGCACTTTACTAAGGGAGCCATCTCGTCAGTCTCCCTCTTCTCTCTTTTCTCATTTATTCCTGGGGATTCCTCTAAGAGTTATTTGGCCTTACACTGCCTCCACGATACTTGGAGTCTCTTTTCTGAATGCTTGTGGTGCCGCCATCTTGAAAGTTACTTGAAAACGAACTTCATGATCTTTTAAGACATTCTATCCTTAGCTGATCTGATCTAACATGTCACTGCTTCTTTCAAGTTTGCATTTGTTGAATCTTTAACAACAACACAGATTTCTTGAGGGAGCACAACTATTCTGTTCCCTCTGTTCCGGCCTGGCCTAGCAAGACACAGGACAAAAGGCAATAGGCTATCATCCATTACTGCAACCCAGGAACTGAGATAGATGGTTCTTAGAGACTTTCTCACCCAGGACTAAGCCACCTATAGAAATCCCTCTACTAGCCAGATGAAGCAATGAACAAAGATATATACTGTTTCAGTGGACTTCATTCTGCCCAAATTCTCAGGGAATGACTAACTGCCTGTGATTTTTCCCCCACACTCCTGACACTATCTAAAGTAACTTCATGGTATCAAGAAAAGCCATCTTGGACAGCCAAGATGAGCTACAGATGAGAGGAGACACACATCTTCGCTGAATTCTCCAGGATCATCATCATCCTTAGGACTATCTCAGACCTGGCTTCAGATTATATATGCTGCACATGGAGTCACTGTGTCTGTGAAGCCTTTCTAAGCTCCTTAAATGCAGGGCCAGCCTCAAATAACAACTCAAAGGATCAGACAAGAAGACCCATGAAAGATGGTGTATTGGACAGATTCGACATCGTATCTTCAAGAAAGACACTTGGTGAACAGTATTAATCCTTACTCAACATTTGTGAGTGAAATAAATGCAAAAGAGACATACCTTATAAACAAATCCATGCTTGGCTTCACTTCCTCTGAGGGGCACTGCTGACTTGTCCTACCCCTTCTATCATCAGACTCCTCTTGGTTGACCATGGAGTTCCTCTGAGTACCATGTGCTAGCCCAGAGATGGTGGGGATAGAGCCCAAGTAGGAACACTCTCTGCTTGACTGGCTACTGGTGGATGTAGTCTGGCATCTCCCTATTTAAAGCTCAAAATGCCTGCTCTTGTTCCGCAAACAGACCCTTCATTAGAAGCTTTCCAGACCCAAGCCAGCTGCTCCAAAAGGCGGCAATTAAGACAACAGACCATGATGCCTGCTCTCAGGTCTCTTCACACCTGTCTGCCAAGAGCAGAATTACTGCAGAAGAAGAGCTCCCTCCTCTGTGCCAGGTCTGGTAAGCATCCTACAAAAATATCCAGGTCTGCCAGTGGTGAGGGAGGTGGTGGTCAGTCACATGCAGGCCTCCTTCTAAGAGCCATGCAGCAGCTTGCTGATATTTCTTCAGGGCTGTCATGTGCTGGGTGGGGAGGGGGTTCGGCCACTGAGAATGGGAAGACCCTGGGATGCAGTTAGACTGTAGAGAAAAGTGATGCGTGTACGGTGGGTAATAGAGGAGCAGCTCTGAGCAGCATTCACGCGGGCCTGCTAGGCACCCCCTATGACAGAGACTTTACCCACTGTCTGAGTCCCTCCTCACGTGGATAGCGAGCGTGCCCAGCCTTTCGACGCCCTCACTCAACGTTGTAATCTACAAAATTCTTCCTCTGGTAGTGGTGGCACACACTTTTCTTCTCAGCAGGGGCAGAGGCATGGCAGGCTGCTGTGAGTCTGAGGCCAACCTGGTCTAGAGACTGAGTTCCAGGACATCCCAGACTACACAGAGAAACAAATGAGTTCTCATTTAAGGTCTGTGCAGTCAAATTACAAAAAAAAAAAAAAGATAATTCCCAAAAAATAAGCCTCTCATACTGTTTTACTTATTTTTTTTATTTTTACTTTTTGTTGGTTGTTTATTTCCATTCAAATGTTATTCAAATGTTCCCAGTTTCCCCTCCACAAACCCCATATCCCCCCCTCCACCCTGCCTTTATGAGGGTGCTCCCACACCCACCCACCCACTCCCTCCTCACCACCCTAGCATTCCCCTACTCTGGGTCATCGAGCCCCCACAAGAGCAAGGGGCTTCCCTCCCATTGATGCCAGATAAGGCAGTCCTCTGCTACATATGCAGCTGGGGCCATGGGTTCCCTCCATGTGTTCTCTTTGGTTGGTGGTTTAGTCCCTGGAAACTCTGGGGCATTTAGTTGGTTAATGTTCTTCCTATGGGGTTGCAAACCCCTTCAGCTCTTTCAGTCTTTGCCCTAACTCCTCCACTGGGGACCCCATGCTCAGTCCAGTGTTTGGCTGCATGTATCTGCATCTATATTGGCCAGGCTCTGGCATAGCCTCTTGGGGGGACAGCTATACCAGGCTCCTGTCAGCAAGCACTTCTTGGCATCAGTGATAGTGTCTGGGGTTAGTATCTGCAGATGGGGATGGATCCCTAGGTGGGGCAGTCTCTCAATAGCCTTTCTTTCTTCAGTCTCTCTTCCACTCTTTGTCCCTGCATTTCCTTTTGACAGGAGGAATTCTGGGTTACTATTTTTAAGGTGGGTTGGTAGTCCCATCTCTCAACCAGGGGCTGTGCCTATCCACTGGATATGGTCTCTAGAAGTTCTATCTCCCCTTTGTAGGGTATTTCGGCTAATGTTCTCCACTCTTAGGTCTCTGGCATCTAGGACTTTCTAGTGGCTGCTTATTTTTTATTTTCGTATGTATGTATGTATGTATGTATGTATGTATGTATATACCTTCCCCCTCTTCCTGATGCAGACTGACCATCTCTTCAGCATCCTGTGTTAGACAACAGGCTGGAAAGAGACAGGAGGAAGTCTCCCTGGCTCCTCAGAATGGAGGTCAGAGTGTCACTTTCCTTTCATAAGACCCCCTGCAGTTTTCTGTAAATACACACAGCTTAGAATTCCTGCCCAGCTGTCAGGAAAAGAAACAATAACCATAGAAACCCCCACAGCCCAGCCACCAACTGTGCTTCCACAATCCCTACTATGTTTTGGGTCTCCTTGAGGACAGCTCAATCACAACAGCTTCCTAATCTAAGACAGGTGAGAGAAGCTCACAGGGGTCATAGTCAGCCTGGAAGAAAATTATACCCAAGGCCGAGGAATGCCTAGCTAGAATTAAATCCATCCGAGGCCTGCTATTCCTCCTTGTAGCTGAGACATGGAATCAAAGAACTCATAGAGGAGGGCCTGATGCTATCACCAAGAGGGAAAGCAAGCTGTCATCTTCTCTAAAGACTCCCCCAGGACTCTACCTGCCAAGCACCTAGGCTCTTTCTGACCTATCAGCATCCCGAGGAATGGCCTGGGCTAGTTTATGGTTGAGAGGCCATAAACTAGAGTCAAGCTGAGGCTGAGGGAGAATTTCAGACCTAAGGTGAACGCTATGTGAAAGGAGGCGGGGCTTCTCCATGGACATTGTTACAGCTAAATGTCCACTAAGCAAAGGGGACACCTCTGAGCTCCTCTCTTGAATCCAAGCTGACTTCAGAGTTTTACTTCAAACACACATTTCTTCTCCCAGAGTGGCCTTCTCCCAAAACATCGAGGTGAAGGTGACATGGCGTTGACTGAGGCACTCACTGTTTCAGTTTTGAGTTGTGTCTGATCTTTTCTCCCAGGTGTTCCTCTGAGGATCTGTATCTCCCAGGTAAGATGCCTGAGAAAGCAAAAGGAAGATGTCCTACCACCATGCTATCTGTTTCCCCATCTACAGAGTTCTGGGATCTATGAATTATATACCCCCATTTCTCGAAAGAAAGCTACTATTTGGGGATCATGGGAACTTCATTAAACTGATCGGTGGCTGATACTTGAATATTTTGGGTTCTTGTGCCATGGAGTCAGAAGAAAAGTAATGCACGCCATCCTCACAGAGGTCATCCATAGGGTCTGGAAGGAGTGAGTAGAGCCTACTGCTAGCTCAGGTGTAGAGAGGGTCACAGTCGGTACTGGGTAAGTCACGTGTGTGTCTCTCGCAGTCTTGTGTTGACTTCCAACAGTAAGTGGGAAATGAAGCAGTCATGGGGCAGAACCTCTTGTAGAACCTCCAAGAAGCAGTGGCTCTGAGTGGCACTAAAGATGGAGCATTAAAGAGACAACGTTGGGATGCCCAGATCCACCCCAACCCCTAGTACTGAAGGACTAACTCCCCCAGGCCTCTGCAGGTGCAGCTCATGATAGCCCCTTCGGAATGGCTTTGATAGACGAGAGTTGCTTCCTCCCCTCAAGCCACAGCCACTTCCTGAGCAAGCTCTGTTATGACTGGTGGCACAGGGGGAACCCTAGACCCGGAACCCTGAACCCAGGCAGATGTTGCAGCCACCAGCCTGTACTCTCTCAGTCTCCTGCTACTCCGTCAATATTTCAGACCAGTCTGAATCAGCATTTTGTTTGTTTGTTTGTTTGTTTGTTTGTTTGTTTCACAACTGGTGTACTTAAAGCTATGCTTCACTGTTGGCCAAAGTTCATAGTTTAAACGAGGGTTCTTGGAGTTGTATAGTTCATGAGTGTAGTTAAGCATCGAGTGACACATGTTCAAAATTACAGGATTATATAGTGTTTTTCTGCCCTGAAAACCCATGCCCCTTCCCCTTCACTTGTTTGTCCCTTGCTGTCCCCAGGCTTCTGCTAATAGCCAGTATTCATGTTGTCTCACAACTTTGCCTTTTCTAGAATGCCATATGTAGCCTTTCCAGATGAGTTTTGTTCATTTGATAACACCCATTTAAGGTTTCTCTGAGTCTTTAATGAACTCATAGTCCCCTTCTTTACAGTGCTATATAATATTCCATTGCCTAGATCAGTGATTCTCAACCTGTGGGTCTCGACATCCTTTGTAGTCAAGTTACATATCAGATATCCTACATATCAGATATCCTACATATCAGATATAAACATTACAGTTTATAATAATAGCAAGATTACAGTTGTGATGTAGAAGTGTTGGGGGCTCAGCACAGTGTGAGGAACCGTATTAAAGGTTGCAGCATTAGGAAGGTTGAAAACCATGGTCTACATGTATCATGGTTTCTTTATCCATTCACTTACTGAGAGGCAACTTGACTCACTGCCAAGCTTCTGTAAATATCCTACTTCAGGCTTCTGTGTGGACCCAAGACCTCTCCTTGATTGATCAAACAGCAAATAGCACACTTTCTATATTACATTTACTATACCTTTCCTGACCTCTGTTTTCAGCAATGATGATAACTCTATAGGACAGTTTGAAGTTGACTTAGGTAACACACATAAAGTTCTTAGCCTAGTGCCTTGCTTGCACTTAGGCAGTGTCTTAGTCAGAGTTTCTATTCCTGCACAAACATCATGACCAAGAAGCAAGTTGGGGAGGAAAGGGTTTATTGAGCTTACACTTCCATGCTGCTGTTCATCACTAAAGGAAGTCAAGACTGGAACTCAAGCAGGCCAGGAAGCAGGAGCTGATGCAGAGGCCATGGAGGGATGTTTCTTACTGTTTGCTTCCTCTAACTTGCTCAGTTTGCTCTCTTATCGAACCCAAGTCTACCAGCCCAGGGATGGCGCCACACATAAGGGGCCTTCCCCCTTGATCACTAATTGAGAAAATGCCCCACAGTTGGACGCACTTCCCCAATTGAAGCTCCTTTATCTCCAGCCTGTGTCAAGTTGACACACAAAAACCAGCCAGTACAGGCAGCCAGGATTCCGAGTGTACACGAAAGAGAAAGCTTTTTTTTCTATAGCTTGGCTTAATGGTGACATAACGGAGCCCTTCAATACATATGGCTCTGCCCAAGTCTCATTTCTGTTGCTGTAATAAGATACCCAACTCGGGACTTGTTTTTGCTTTTTTATCTCATTAATTCCTGCCTTGACTTCCTTGCTATGATGACCCAGAAGCAACCAGTTGCATCTGAACAGAGAATGAACATGTGTATATGGATTTATGCTCTTCACTTAAGTAGTCCATGGTCACATGCCTAGGGAAATGTGCTGGCCACAACAGACTGAGTCTCCCTACATTAATTAACTTAGTAAACAAAGCCATCCCCCACAGACGTGCCCACGGGCCAGCCTGATCGAGACAATCTGTCACCTCCTTCTAGGGTGTGTCAAGCTGACTGGTAAACAAACCGCTGCATGTCTGGATGTAAATCCAACCCCTGCCAGCCACTGCCGAAATGACTGAAGGTCCCACAAAGGTCACAAGACCAGCTACAGCTGGCAGGTGTGAGCACCACCCAGATACAGCTGGCAGGTGTGAGGAACCAACTCTGTGTGACCCAGATCAGCTGGGTTTCTGGATTAAAAGGAACACGGAGATTTGAGTCAGTTTAGATTTGAGTCAGTTTACCCGGAGTTCTGTCCCACTCTGTGAAGAAGATGGTCTTTGCAGTTGACCAGCCTTCAGCTAGGGGTAGGCATCTTTGTCATCCTATACAGGTGCAGTGACAAATTAAACATAAGAGCAATATACTGGAGTATTGACTGGAGGTTGTAATATATGGAATATCATAGTCACGGCTCATCTGTCCACACTCCTAGGCAGTACAGGGCAATAGAAGATGCTGTAAGAGCGTCATGATACTGTGGTTCTTCATAGCTACACTCAGTGTCTCTTCCAGGTTGAACTGAATCATTTAGTCCTAAGCAGCCTGACCTACGGAGGGGAGGTGGAGATAAACCCAGTGTTGTTGTGTTTCCCCAGACAGGGTGCTGCTGTGCCCCTAAGCATATGTTTCCTTCTGCTGTCTGTGCTCCTCCCAGGGATGCCTCTCCTAGACTTCCAACACTTAATCACATGAAATAAAACCATGTTCCACAACTGAAGCTCACAGGCGTGCAAAAATAGGCATACCTGTAACCGTGGTGATAGCTAGTGGGGGAGGGCACAGGGAGGTCCATAGAAGTTTGTGGGCCAGGTAGTCTGGCCTCTGTGGCAAAGTTCCAAGCCACTGAGAGATACTTCTTTAAATAAAAGGTAGGAATCCCCCTGGACCAGTATTTAAGGTTGTCCTCTGACCATCACACATGCACTGTGCACGTGTGCACTCCCATGAACATTCCGAAGCACTACACAAACATACGTGGGTGTAAACATATGTTAAAATCAGTTGCTGTCCAGGAAGATTGAAAATTCAGCTCTTCATTTACACTAGACGTACTTCAAGTGCTCAGTAGTAGCCGCATGTGCTATGACCATAGGGTTACATACAGGATGTATCAATCGTCACAGAAAATTCTTATGGACGGCAAAGTTCTGAAACATTCTTCCCCTGACTTCCTATCCATCCTTCAAGTCTCAGCTTAAACGTCACTTTCCCACAGAGTCCCTCTCTGACCCTCCAGTCTAAATTAAGTTTCCCTGCTTTCTCACACAGCCTGTGATTTTCCTCTTGAGGTCTTACAACTGTTAGCCAAGTGATGGCTGAGTCTCTGATCATTTCCTGTCCACTTCCAGAACACACCCCTTCCAGTGGCCCATCAAGTCCAGCCCCTGCCTCAGGGCATTTAATAAGAGCTGACCATGTGGTGGATAAGCGGGACGATGAATACTTGTACATATGGATGAGTGATTACATCAGTGACTTGATTAAGAAGCGAAAGCCTGGGGCCACATGCTCCTGGGATGTAACTCTGACCTCCATGTTTGCTGGTTAGCCTTCAGGAGCCAGCACCTCCTTCTGTGGAGAAAGAGAATGTCCTTGTCTATCCCTGAGTGCCATAGGATGGGATGGCATACACACAGCCTGGGGCGTGGAATCAGTGCCACAGGTATGTGTATTACCCACCCCCACCGCCATCCCACCTCATTCCTTGATTATGTTTCCTATGGCCTTCTATCCTTTCTCAAGATCCCTTCCATCCTCTCTGCCCCTCTAGCCCTGACTACTAAATAGTCTTCATCCTCACCTATCTGTAAGAGATCATTACTTCCCTTTAAATTGCCACAAATGAAAGATCAAACCAAAAACATATCCCCATGATGGACAGCACACTCACTCTGTCTAGTGGACCCTTATTCTGTGTCCTCCCTGTCTCTCTGGGAACCGGCCTAAGCTATTTCCTCACTCAGAATAGGAAGAGGCAAGCTTCAGCTATGGGCTTGTTCTTGGACCAGCCAGTGCCTGCACACCTGGCCCCATTCTCCTTAGGCAGCTTGTACCTGTGAACTGCCTGCATCAGCATCCCCACCAATGTTCCATAAAATGCAGACTCTCTGGCCCCTCTAGACTCGTTGGATCAGAATCTCTGCAACAGGACCCTGGAGCAGTGCTTTCAACCATAAGTTCCAATGATTCACTTGCCCTTATCAAAGTGACCCAGACTATACATAGGCCCACGGAACATAGTGAAGATTCCTTTAATAAACTACTGATCTTTTCTTAATTTTCATTAGAAGATCATTTGCAAAACACCTCTCTAGTGGCTTTTCAAGTTTATTTGATGACACAGAATTCACATGTGGCATATAACCTTATCTCAAACATCCACCAAAGGTTTGACCCTGAAGCTGTGGCATTATGGGAAGATGGTGGAATCTCTTAAGGGGTGGAGCTTTGTTGAGGAGAGTTGGTCTTTATCCTGGAAGGAGAAGTTGAGATCCTGGTGAGGAGACTTCCTCTACCTCATGCACCCAACATGTACTCAGATCCTTTGTAGCCACAGGCCCAAAGCTACTATAGAATCTCAGCTATTTCATCCTAACAGTGGACACTGACAGCAATTCACATGCGGAGTCCAGGTTTGCAGTGGACTTGAGGCTACTGCTAGAAGAGAAGGCACCGTGCAGTGAACATTCGGTGAACATTCCTGGAGGCCTGCGTCTACGAAGCCACTGCAAGTCCCCATTTATATGGTCTCGGACCCTCATTTGTTCACGTTGCTGCTCGTCTCCATGAGTTCTGATAATCTACAGCCAGTTCTCCCCTCTGGATTCACAGTGCAGAGAGAAGACGTAACATGATCACAGGCACAGTAAGAAGACTTGAAGGGGAACAGCTTACTTTCTTTTCTTAATTAGGGTCTCTGTTGCTGTGATGAAACATCATGACCAAAAGCGAGTTAGAGGAGGATAGGAATACATGTTGGTACCACAGTCCATCACGGAAGGAAGTCAAGACAGGAACTCAAGCAGGGAAGGAACACGGAGGCTGGAGCTGATGCAGAAGCCATGAGGGAGTGCTGCTTACTGGAAGGCCTTTGTGCTATGGCGGCTTCAGTAGATTCTGTGTGATAAAATTCAACAGAATTGAGGCGGGAAAAAAATCGCTTCCTGGAGACTGTAGAACACCCCAATTTAGAAGCCGTAGTCTCACTTGGCAATTTACTTTCCTTCTAAACTTCCCTTCTTCCTAGTAGCCCGAGACTGAGTAAATTCGAGAAAGTAAGTTATAATCCATTCTTTGAAGTAATATTACTGGCCCAAAACCTCTTTTCTTAGAGCTGTAACTCTTTGCTTTAGCCACATTTACCCCCCCCCAAGATTAAAAAGGAGATCTCATTGAAAATATGAAACAATGAGTAGAATTTTTCTGGGAATCCTAAGAGTACAAGTTCCTTTTGTTATTCGACCCTTAGACAAAGTCCTTGCAGGACACATGGATGTTGGGCCTGATTAGATATTTACATTTGAGGAACCTCATACTACGCCCTTGCTGGACAGGCAGGTGTTGGGCAGGTTAAGTTTACATTTGAGTTAGTGCCAAGCTCAGAGCTGCCTCAATGGAAGCTTGTGAGGAACTGATTTTGTCTTGTAGACCCCTCCTAGGGAGTTTCTGGCCAAAACAACATTATCCAGGTGTGGTTCAAAATGCAGTACAAATAAGGCTGTGTAGAACTTACAAAGGCATTAAAATTTGGTCTGCCTACTCCATACAAAACTATTATAGATTTAAAGGGAACCTCAGGTTTTTACAGACGAAAGCTAGGTGTCAGGTAAAGTTTATATCGAGAAGATTGATGTTGTCTGTGTTTAAGCTTCTAAATTTGTTACACCAGAAACATTTTACCTGGTTGATTTTACAATTCCTTGTGCCAAATGGTAATGCTAATTGTTCCTTGGGCCTGCTCTGCCTGATACATCTTTTGATATGTAAATGTCGATCCCTCATGCTCAAAAACTCCTGTTTGAGAGGTAAAATACACACTCGGATCCTAAACCAACTCTGCATTTGGTGTCTGTTTGTCAAATCGCCAAATCGGTAACCTTCCTGGACCAGAAGAATCCTGGTTTTCCCGAGGCTGAGTTCCGTCTGCGGCACCTTTGGGGCTAGAGGTGCTGTACTGCTTATTGGCTTGCTCCTTAGGGTTTGCTCAGCCTGCTTTCTTATAGAACCCAGGGCCACCAGTCCAAGGATAGCACCGATCACCATGAGCTAGACCTTCCTGCATCAATCACCAACTATGAAAAAGGCCCACAGGCTTACCTACTGCCTGATCTTCAGGAGGCATTTTCTCAATTTCTTTTTTCCAGTGACTAGTTTCTACCAAGGTGACATAAAACTAGCCAGCACACTGCTCAAATACAAATAATATATCAAAGCTTGAGGAAATGAGTATGTACACAATCATCCCAAATTGGGCTTAATAGTCAGAGCTCATTAAAGGAATCAGCCCATTTTCCACAGGGAAATATAAAGTATGGAATGGAGGAAATAGATAAAGACATTTAAGTGATCCTGAGTCAGGTTCTGAGTGTAGCTATTGTCAATTCTTTCTTTTATTGCCCTGGGGAGAAAAAAAAAGCACCTCCCCTCGTACTTTAGGCCAAACCTCTCCCTTCTGGAGAGCCAGCTCCTCTGCCCTGTCCTGTCTCTCAGAGGGTTCTATCAACTCCACCGTCAGGCTCCACTCTAGACAAACACAGCCTACTGAATTGGTTGAGGTTTCCCTGGTCCTCAGAAATAAGCAGTTAGTAGCATCCGCAGCCCCTATCTCCTTTCCCTTCTTGCCAGGGGGTCAGTTGACTCACTGCCTTCCCGCTGGGGAAACCACAGCCCAGTCGGAGCCAACCACTGGCTATAAAGCTCTGGAAAGTTCCTGCAGGTCCTGAAGAGCTGCCACATGTGGACTCCCCTTCTCCTGCCGGGAACCACAGTGGGCTTTAACGCATGGGATCTGTTGGGGATCCACGCAGATGAGGATGCTGAGGGGAGGAACAGGATGGTGTTCATCCATCCATGTCACTGCACGCCTGAGCCTACTTCCAGAATGACTCATTGCACAACCCCCAATCCACGTAGGTGCTGGGCCTCGGAGTATCCCACTTTGGGTCTTTGGCTTCCTCTGCTTTACTCAATTTGTGTTAACATACACAAACACATTGAGGTCTTGATAGTTTATGAGGTCTTGACTTGCAAGCCTACACAAAATGACTACATTTTTAAACATAAAAGTTGTATTCACATGTAGTGAAATGTGTGACTGCCTCTTGACTTCTGGTAGATGCAAAACCTGTATCCAACCGACATGCAGAATGTACCCATCACCCCCTGTGTCCTTCCTATTCACTCCCTGTCCGCCAAAGGAAAGCCCCAGGGAAGGGACACAGTTCTGATGAAGGAAACAGAGGCAGGAGCCTGGATAAAGTGGACGCAGGAGAGATACTGTGTCCTCCTCCTCTACAACATGGAAAGAAGAGAAAACCCTAAAACACAAAACAAAAACAAAAACAAAGAAACAAAAACCCCTTTTTATTTATTTATTTATTTATTTATTTATTTATTTATTTTGTGAGTCTGAAGATGAAAACCATATCCTTGCATATGCTAACCAAGTGCTTCACCACTGAGCCACACCCCTAGCCCCTTGACACGCCTATTGCCACATCCTTTAGTTCCATAGGAAAAGGCTTTCCAGAGATGTCTCCAGCACCTTCCAGAGATATCTCCCTGGTCACTCCTTTCACCAGCTCAGCAGCCTGTCAGTCGCACACCTTGGGCCATCCCCAACCTGACCCTACTGGGCTCGACATCTGGTACAATGATGCCTCCTCCTCCAAGGAGCCCTCCCATAATGCCACAGCCTCAGCACCTCCTCCTTTCCTTTGTATGCCAAGGGCCCCACCTAAAGCCTTCAGGAGCCACTGAGTTAAGAACAGAACATGGTGGTTCTACCAAAGGCCCTCTTCTCTGTGAAGGCACGAGGCAATATTCTTCCCAGCTATGACTACATCCAGACACCTCTCCCACATTGCTGCTGAGGGTCTGATAACATCCTGCTTCACAGGTCTGTAAAAAACAACCTTGTTATGTTCACCTCTGTCTTGTTGATGATGTTAAAACAACTTGGGAGCAAGCCAAATGTCAACGCTCGGAGAGTTCATTAAATAAACTGTGGTTCAATCTATACAATGGAAAAGTACATACCCACTGTAAAATAACATCAAGGAATGTTTCCATGCCAATAAATAGGCATGGGAAGCTGGGGAGATAGACTGCCAAGTTTTAAAGGCATCTTGCAAAACATCCAAGTGTTAACAGAGATCCTCACTGAAAGTCGGCACTGCCGGACATCATCTCATTCATATGATAGGCTGTCGCTTTGTGTGACAAGTGAAAGTTGTCTACTGACAGTGCCCAGATTGACACTTGTAACAGTGTGAGGGAAGAACACGCACAGTGGGTATGGAGCATTATGACATCGATTCCCATGCAGAACTGACCCAGTGTCCGTTTAGCCCGAGGTTGCCCATGTCTCCTTCAGAAGGTCTTTCTCTGTTCAAGAGCTTGCATGCACAGCTCATTGTTTGGAGGGACTGACTGGTTTGTATCTAGAGGGCAGGTGGTTGCTTTCTTTGCTTTTCAGGGCTGGTTTCGAGCTCCATGGTTTTATTTCTCATCACCCCTACCACCATTCCTTTCCCAAAGAGCCATTCCTCATGACTCAGCAGATGTAATCCACCCATACATAGCAAGTGGGTCAAAAGCTCCTCGGAGATATCCAGGCCTTAGTCCTCTGAATCTGGGGAAGTAGATTACACAGTGTTACCAAAGTGACTTTGCAAATGTTATTAAGGTGACAGACCTTGAAGCTCTCAGGTCTGTGAGTCATATGAGCACATGAAAGCACAGAACTTTGTCTCTCTGGGCTCAGGAAAGATTCAACAGAAGTGGTCAGGGAAGGCTGAGAGAGGCTGTCTCCCATTGCTAGAGGGGTACAGGGAAAGCATGAGGATTGTAGGGGGCCCTTGAGGACTGGCAGCCAGGAAGTGGGGCCCTCGGTCTTAAAACCACAGAGATGCAACCAACAGCCTGAATGGGCTCAGATTCAGTCTCCACAAAGGAACCCATCCCATAACACCTTGATTTCAACCATCTGTAGTTCTGAAAAGAAGACCTGGTAGAGCCTCACTGTGTTCTCACCATGGATAAAGAAGGTATTGTGTTCATCTGTAAAATTTGCAGTAATTTGTTATGTCAATAATTAAGAAAAATCAATGCACTGCGATGGTTTAGGTCAGTATCCCCGAGAGGTCTGTGAAAGCTTGGTCACAGGGTAATGCTATTAGACGTTCTACGGATCCTTAAAAGGTGAGTCCTGGAGGCTGAAGAGGTAGCTCATCAGTTAGGAACCTTTGACTCACAATTGTGAGGATCCAAGTTTGGATCTGTCTGAGTTAGGGTTTCACTGCTGTGAACAGATACCATGACCAAGGCAACTCTTACAAGGACAACATTTAATTGGGACTGGCTTACAGATTCAAAGATTCAGTCCAGTATCATTAAGGTGGGAACATGGCCATATCCAGGCAGTTATGGTGCAGGAGGAGCTGAGAGTTCTACATCTTCATATGAAGGCTGCTAGCAAAATACTGACTTCCAGACATCTAGGACGAGGATATTAAGGCACAAGCCCACAGTGACACATCTATTCCAACAAGGCCACACCTCCAAACAGTGACACTCCCTGGGCCAAGCATATACAAACCACCACACGATCCCAACACCTATATAGCAAACTGGGCATGCCTCGTGCATCTGTCCCTTAGCTCCAAGGAATATGTGGGAAGCAGGAGGATCACTGGGACTTGCTGGCTTCCAGTCTAGCTGTTAAAACACAATCTCCAGGTTCTGGGGGAGAGGTTACCTCAAAGGAAAAGATGGAAGAGTGATAGAGGCGCATCCAATGTTGTTTTTAAAGAAGCAGGTCACAGTAGGTGGTTCTGTATCGTTGGAGCCTTGCCAATGGGCTCCCCTGCCCTCACGTAGCAACTTGAATGTTGGTGTCTGTTCCACCACATGCTTCAGCCACATGCCCTGCCAGAGGCCCTAAGCAGAAATACTGCCTGTTAGCATTTTGTCTAGGCTCCACCCCACAGTTACCTGGCAACAGCCTGGTGTGCCTGACTCACTCTAAAGGGGGGTGCTTGACCCCTCCTCTCTCTTGCCTTCTTGCTTTCCCTCTGTCCTCTCCCTCATGCTCCCCCTCTCCCCCCATTCCACTCCATGTGCTCATAGGTCTCTGTCTCTGTCTCTGTCTCTGTCTCTGTCTCTATTCTATACTATACCATCATGTGTGCTGGTCCCTCAGGAGAAGGGATGCCTCCGTGTGGGCCCACAGAGGAACCCTCTTCCCCCATACCTGACTGCACATCCACCAAACATTATCTATCTATCTATCCATCCATCCTATCTCTCTCTCTCTCTCTCTCTCTCTCTCTCTCTCTCTGTGTGTGTGTGTGTGTGTGTGTGTGTGTATGTATATGTATGTATGTATATATATATATATATATATATATATATATATATATATATTCATAAAATACAACACTAGCCAATCCTGGACTTGAACCTCCCTAAATGTTAATTAGGTAAACCACCCCAGGCCACCATTTTATCATGGTAACCCTGAAGTTGACTGGAACAGGGAATATCATTTAGCGTCAGTACAAAGGCCACTTCCATAAACACCCTGACTCCTCCAAGCACAGGTAAGTTTTTCTTCCTCTGACCTTTCCGGTCACTCAGCTCCTGAGTGTCTCCAGCCATTGCTACAGTCTCCCCGAGCTTACTATTATTTCTGCAAAGGACATAACTCTCCTCCTGGGTTCTGTGATACTGGGAGTGACATATGATGCTGACTCCTCTTCCCTTTCCTTTCAGAGCACCGCATAACAGCTAGTGTATAGTTAGTGCTAAATTTTTGCTGGAGGGATGGCTCACTGGATGGATGGATGGTTATTGTTTAATAAAATGAGTTGCTATGGCAGTTAGAAATGGGAATGCAGGCCTGAGGATATTACAGATGTGGGGAAGAATAGCTAACTTCTGATGGATACTGACATGACAGAATAGAGGGAAAAAAGAACTGGAAGAAAAAAGAAAAACTGAATATTCCAAAGGAGTCTAAAGGTGCTTGGAACTTTAGCCCTTGGGTACCTAAGATGGAAATTGATAGATAAGACAAATATGGCTGCATGTCAGAATAAATGATTGTGACACCAGGTGGGTGAGGCCGATGGGCTCCTTGTCCAGTCTCATTGTCCCACTTAGTTGTGGGGAGCCGAGAGGCAATCTTCCTCCCATGCCAGCATGCTGGGAAAAATCACAGGAACTGAGACGCGATCATCTTTCACTGTCATGTATGACACGTGATCATCCATCACTATACCATATCCGTCAGTGTGTAATGATAGAAGCCGGTCTCAGCTGGTTCGAGGCCCCAGTTATCCATGCTCGCCCTTTCTCCATTGCTCCACATCCCCCCATGCTCTATCGAATGTATGCCTTGGCAACTCTGAGAATTCTGCTGCCCACAAAGTATGTTTGGCAGGTGGTGGTGGAGGTGATTGTGCTGGAGACTGAACCCAGGGCCTGATGCATGCTAGGCATGAGCTCCACCGTTGAGCTATATCCCAGCCCTGCCCCCTACCCCAAAATGCTCCTTGACCTCATTCACTCCTCACAGCCTGCAAGCAAGCCTGGTGAGCTCATCTTACTATTTTACATGTGAATAGAGTGAGATGTAGGTGGGCCAAATAAACTTGCCAGAGAAAGAAAGGAAAGGAAGGAGAAGGGCTTGGTCAGGCTGTGCTTGTTTGTTTCTGGACACCTGAGAGCCAGCAGAATCTCTAGGTGTCACTGTGTCTGTCTATCCCAGGTGGAAAGCAAGACAAAGAAGTGCCCACAGAGATGTCTCCGCCTAGGAGGACAACTGAAAATATGCTACCTAGTAGGAACACAGGAACACACACAGTCACTTATTGACAGTTCATGCATTAGGACCATTAATTGAACAGGGAGCCCAGGCACAGGTCACCCAGACTGTCGGAAAGACACTCCAGGATCACGGATTGATGGAGAAACATGTCAGAACAAGAACAATCCCAAGATGAGAACCCTTGGTCTTGCTCCTCTTCACAGAGCCCTAGGAGAGAAAGGGCTGCTACTTTCCTCCATACTGAAAGGGGGACTAGGAGGGAAGGGAAGATGTCAAACTGGAACAGAGGACCCAGGGCACTCCTCGTGGGCCACGCTGGAGCACGTGGCCTCCTACAATGTTAGCCCCTTTTCCCATGTTCAAATTGGGGGGATACTAAACCCTCCAGATGGTCATCCGGCGTGGCCCCACTCTACCATGCTCTACTGGTCCCCTCGCTGTGCCACTGCAGGAGTGCTCCTGACCCTGGCCTTGAGCTATCCTGAGGCCTCAAGTTGACTTGACCACAATTGGTCAAGCAGATCTTGTAGTCTGGATCTCCAGAAGGTCTTCATGAGTCTCCCTCCTCTCCTCCCTGGTTGGAGAGATAACACACACACACACACACACACACACACACACATCCCTACTCAAACTCTCCTCTCTTTGTCAAGGACATGTACAGCCTCCTGGCTTCAAAAGAAACCTCTGCACAACCTCTCAAATGTAATACTCGACTGCTGTGTTCCTCTGATGTGGATGATAAGCTACCGGAGGTAAAACCAGTTTCCCATCACTCCCTCACACAGCTCCTTTTATGTGACAATCTGGCACCTTGCTTTTGGAATGACATAGTGTTCCTGCACTTAAAGCTTTCCCCTCCACTTGCAACTTAAGGAAGAGTTAGCATCTCTTTCCCAGAGCCCAGGCCTATAGGCACAGAAATCAAACATTCCCATCTCTCTCAGGGCTCAGCTTGGTCAGAAGAGAAACCCCATCTAATCAGCAGATTCATGGTTTTGGTGCAAAAACAAGAACTCGGAGCTGAGAGGCAGCTGGAAGCCTGCCTCTGCCATCAAATGTCTACGGGGATCTAGACAAGCTGGCCTCCCACCCTGTGCGCTCACACCCCCTATCTCAGAAGCAGCGAGTAGAACTCTGTGGTCCCCAAGTTCCTTCCAGCTTTAGGATGCTGAGTTGGTCTGGGGGATTGTAAGCGAGGCCAAGGCTTTGGAAGGTGAAGGGCAGATATGACGTCAGAATCCCTTTGGGCAGAGGCTGTCGCTTTCACCAGTGTCAATGGCTGCTTTGTTTCAGGGGACAGGACGGTCACAGGGTCTGTCTTCCCAACTTAGGGACACGTCCTTCTCTACCTCCGGATAGAGAAAAATAAAAAACCAAAAGCTTCCTGGGTCTGGGGCCATCAGGCCGGATCTCAGGCCTCAACCATTCAAGGAAGCTGCAAGATCCAAAACAGGCAGTTCTGGCCTTCCAAGTGCTCCATCAGCTAAAGATAAAAATATCACGGGCTTGGGGATGTTCCTGGTCATTAATCAATCAGCCAGAACTATTTCTGTTCTTATCTTTTGGTCCCTAAGACCTCCATCCTGCCCCCTCTACTCTGTACTCTTAGCCCTGGGGTAGGATGAGGCTTCCCAGCTTCCCTTACTATAAGTTATTATCTTATCCAATATGGGAGTACTTACCCACACCCCCACCCCCACCCCCCACTGCAGGGAGCCGGTAGGGATTCTTATGCCTGCATTAGCTTCCTGCACAGCAGGGGTCCGTTCTAATAATCCGATTGACTTGATTGACTTCCTCCGTGGTATGTCAGGTCTCTCAACCTTTTAGGCAGAGGAGCTACCCCTGGCTCTGGTGGGTTTCTAGGAGGAAGCAGTCCGGACTAAGCCCCCTCACCACCGCCATGATGAGAGTAAGTCTTGTCACTCGTGTGCTTACAGGGATTAGAGTACCTGCCCCTTAGGGCCACTTGGAGGATGAGATGAGGCTCGTTGATAAGGCATTAAATTTGGCACGTGGCATGTTGCAGATGTTCAAAAAGCAAGAACTGCCTTCCCCTGCTAGTCTTCCATCTGGCTGTCATCCTCCCACGGCTGACCCATGTCTTGAAAAAGCTCCTTTGAGAAGATTTTTGTCAGCCTGTCAGGTTCATATCCAGCTCCTGGGGAGGCCCTTGAGGATATCTGATCTACTCCTAGATCCTAAATCAGTATCCTAGTAATAACCACAGATGCCTTGCCGCCGGGCCATCTGGAGACGCCTGCCTTATCCTCTGGCTTCTTCCGCCCTCTAGAGGCTTCAGTGCCACACTGCAGTCGATGTTGGCTAGTCCCAGAAAGACGGAGGAACCTCACTCCATAGACTTGAGGCACTGTCTGGATTAAGGTAAGACAGCAGGCAAGGCAAGAAATCCGAGGAAGTCAACACTTTAGAGAAGCATGGAGATTTCTGGTCCATAAAACACTTTCTGGGTGAGTTCCCATGAACGCTTTGCTCTTGCGTCAAGCTCAGCACACAAAGGAAGACCAGTCATCACTGTTCGCTCAGTGGAACCTCGTTAATGAATGATAAATCTCAGGTCCTATCTCACAGTCTTGCAGAAAATCATCTGAACCAGGTCTGTATAGCTCGGTGTAAGTACCAGCTCGGTATTTAAAGCATCGTCTACTTCAGCCATGCCCTAAAAACAACATATCTAAATTACATTGAAAGGCATTTGTAGGCAGGAGGTTGCCCCGTAACGAAGTGCTAATGTTCACGACGCCCCAGCTTCCATTCCAACATTGATGCCTGCAGTCCTAGCAATTGGGAGGCAGAGGCATGGGGGTTGTAAGTTGAAGGTTATATTCAGCTACAAGTTTGAAGCTAGCCTGGGGTCTTACCTAAAAAAGATGGGGCGGGGGAGGGGAGAGAGGGAAGGAAGGAGGAAAGTGAGAAAAAAAAGAGAATATGGTGTGTGTGTGTGTGTGCGCGCGCGCATGCTTACTCTTTTTAGAAATAATGACTGGCTGCACTGTGGAAGATGCTAGCATTTGATGGGAGAACCCATAAACATCTCTCACATGGCAAACAGCTAACAGACACATTTATTAGGAAATCAGACATAACCGGCCACATCATTTCTGCCTCCCCTTCTTCCACGGCCAGACACGCAGGCTGTGTCTGGCAGGCTGTGGGCTTGAAAGGAAGTCACCTGAGCCCATCACTGCCCATCCGGTCCTGTGCTGTGCTGGAGCCTCCTGCCTGGGCAGCAGAGCGGGAGGCTTGTCTCTTCCTGTTCTCCTTACCAACTGCGAGCAAATGGAAGAATCTACGCAGGGTTCATTAGGCCCAGACATTGCATAAGAGCAAAGGGGGCCAAGTCTTTGATCGCTGCAGCTCCCTTATGTAACTGGAGTTTTCAGGTCATGTATTTATAGACTTAGAGCAGGGGACGATCCTAGTGATTATTGTGGTCTAACTCTTTCATTTCCCAATTAAATGCATCACAGGGAGAGAAGGCATCTGAAGGGTGAACATTTGAAGTCGAATTCGGGCTTTCCCCCTCTGGTTGATATTGATCTCAGTATCACAGTTTCTAGGTAAAAATTATTCTAAGTCCTTAAACAGAATCTTATATATATACATAGATGGGGGTGGGGAGAAGGGACCCAATACGCTGTAGGTATGCAATGATTGGGCTGGTTGGAGTTTTGCACCAGAGAATAACCTAACCTTAATAGCTCAACAGTACTAGAATCCACCTCATGTTCATTTCACCTTTTTAATGTCTTCCAGGATGCAAAGGGAGTTGGAGTTTTTGATCTCCCTCTGCTGTCTCTCTAAAAACTATGAATGTGGATCTGAGGTGACAGCATGGCATGCCATGGCTCGGCAGATATAAGCTTCCTGAAGAAGGCATGCAGATAGATCTACAGAAACATTGGTTTAAGCGTCAGGAGGTGTGTGAGAATCCTGGTCACACAGGCTAGACGGTGGAGAAGGGACACAACACAAATTCTTCCTAACCTCATTTCAAACACGTGATCAAAATCAACTCAAAATTACCCAAGCTGCTAATTTGTCACTTAGGACAACAGTTCCCTGTCTGCTTATTGGTTTGCTTGCAACTCTTATTTAGATCCAAATCGTCCATTTTCTTGAGAACGCCATCCTGCCGAGTCCCACGCGATGTGTGGAAATCTGATTACTACAGTATGCGCTTGTGGCTCCAAGGACTCCTTGCTGTAGTATAAAGCACTGCTGGGACCTTCTTTTCAGACCCTCACAGACCAGGATTTACAGTTCTCTGACGTTCCAGTGACACACTAGAAAGAAATGAAAGGATTCTCACTGCCATGGTTTTTTTTCCCTATGGTGTCCCTCCCACTCTGTCCCAGACACACCACAACCAACGCCATGCAGAGACCAAATCCCTATTTTACAGTCTCAGCTCTGGGGGGCACCCCCAGCACAGGACCCCTTAAGTTCCTAGTCCTTCCTTTATTTTTACTGAGCGCGCCCCATGTAGCAGCCAGTCTAGTGGTCCCTTTATGCCTAGCACTCGCGGTCCTTAGAAAGCACAACTGTCATGTGGAATCAGATGCTCATGCGCACCCGCCGACGGGCATTGTAATCACTAGAGTGCTGCTATAGAGAAAAGAGTCTTTGTTTTGGGTTGGAGGCATCTGCAGGTCTCTTTAAATGATTGAGTCTTGCATCCCATTCCTTGCAAAAAGCTAACTTTGCCACCTGCCCATAGGCACCACTCTGGTTTTTAAGATATAGGGCTCAGGTGACCATCAGCAATGGCATCGTGGTGGGTTCTGGGTCGTAGGAATGAAGCAGCACAGCCGTGAGAACTTCCCTGCATGAGACATGCTCTCCAGTTCTCACCTCTGAGCTAAAGCTAAAAGTAGGCCTGAGAATGGCCGCCCTGGGGATCTACCTGTCTCCTTCACTCTTAGTATAGAGGTCTGGGTGGCACATTTTCCTGCCATGAGGACTCTCCTACCCATTCCTCACACCTGTCACATTGGGGACAATAAGTACTCACTTTACCTATAAACCCAAAGGCTATGAAATGTCAAAATCCACCCATCTGCCAACCCAACAGAGGCTCTGAGTATAATTAGCGCTCTCTGTGCATAGCCACTGCATCACACAATGTAGGCTAGGCTAGCACCGAGATCCGGTGGAGGAAAAAGTGCTTCTAGCATGCTTTCACCTGGCATCATCCACCAAAAGTAAAACAAAGAGGCTTCCCAAAGGGATTCTGAGGCCCATAGAATTCCTCTACTGACGTTCTCAACCTATGGGTTGTGACCCCTTAGGGGGTTGCCTATCAGATATCCTACATATCAGATATTTGCATTGCAATCATAACAGTAGCAAAGATTACAGTAGCAAGGAAGATAATGTTTCGGTTGGGAGTCACCACAACTGAATCAAGGGGTGTGGCATTAGGAAGGTTGAGGACCACTGCTCTACTAATGACCCCTCCAGGGTGGGGGTCAGTTACTACCACATAATGTGGTCATCTGGTTTCCCAAAAGGCTTCGAAGTCCTTGAGAGTTCCTATCTATGTCCCCAGTATCAGAAGGGCAAATGGTAATGTTGGAAGAAACATCATCAATCAATCGTATCATTTCCTTTCCCTTCCCTCTCCACAGAGCCTCACATGGTGTTTTTAACAGAGGAGTCACCCAGACGCTAGTGACCAGCAGCAAAGACTGGATGTTCTGCAGATTTATCCGTTACCTGAAGCCACCTGGGAAATGATGACATTTCTGGGCATTTCAACTCAGTATTGCATGGCTCAGGGAAGGCAATCCTTGACCCAAGGCCTCTGGATGAAATAGGGGCTGAGAGTTCTCCTCCCTGCAGCCCTCAAGTCTGCCAGTTAGGGCCTGTCTACCCCAGGGTTGAAGTATCCTACCAGGGTGGTGAACTGGTCCACACAAGCGTTTCGGATCTTCTCCGGAGTGGCAGGGCTGTCTAGCTGGAAGAGCTGTTTTGCGTTATTATCTCCGTGCTGAGCTCGGGCTGCGCGGATGGCATCTTTGATGGCAAAGAAGATAGAAGAAGCCAGGAAGAGAGGCGGCTCCCCGACAGCCTGAAGGGGCAGAAGAGAGAACAGAGAATCAACCAGAGCGGCTCCAGACTTTACACAGGCCCAGGAGACCAGGCTATGAGCCCTGCACTGAGACGTCAAGGGATGCCCATGAACAACTCCACCCAGCTCTGATGGAACCGCAGTAAATAAGCCAAAAAGAAGCAGCCAAAACCAATAAAGAGAAACTAGCTCTTAAATGACTGATCTTCATAAGACTTTCTAAAGCTCATACTATGTAATTTTCTCTGATAATACCATAAAATGCACATTAAGTAATTATATGATATATCTTTGAAAGTTATATTAAATAATCATTTTTATTACTGAGAGGGAGTTTGGCTGTGAAGCCCTGCCTGGCCCTGGGACTCCCTACATAACCCAGATTGTCCTTGAACTTTTAGAAATTGTCCTAACTCAGCCTCGCAAGTACCAGGATGACAGGTGTGCACCACCATGCCTGGCTACGGTTTTATAGATCAAAAACTTGGCATGAGTTTTAGCCTCTCGCTTGGTTACTGGCCCAGGGGAATAGTCTATCTGAATCCTTGACAGCAATGCTGACTATGCACTGTAATTACATGTACAATCTGCTAGGATTACAAGCACCTCCTAATAGAGGTTGACTTTTCTTCCCCGTGAGGCATAGATGGAGGACCACCTGCATCAGAATCACCAAGGATACTTATTAAAATGTATGTCTTGAGGCTCTGCCTTCTTGAACTACAGAACCAAAATTTCTGGGGTTATGATCCTCAGAGATACATTTTTCTCATGAATCCGGCGACCCTAACACATGGTACTTTGTAAGAACCCATGGCCAAGGTCACAGTGTGTTCCAGAAACCTACCCACCCTCAACAGCATAGTGAACCATGACATGAGAAAATATTTCATCATCTAGGCTGCAAGTCACGGTTTTCCTTCTTCAGAGACACAGGACTACATTGATAAGCTGGGTTGATTCTTAACCACGGTCTGTGCTTTTTATGGAAAGGGATAAAGGAAGCTCTCTGCGGCACAATTCCCCAGGCCTGTTAGCGCAGTTTTAAGGTTGGATCTCAACAACTAGCGGGGATGACAGAATGTATGGGACGATGCTCCCCTCCTCTGCAATGAATTTGCATATTCTCACAAGAACATGGAGATGCTGTATCTGTGAAATCATCTGAGGATCAAGGACCATGATGTGTGACTGAGAGCAGCATAGATCAGACTTTGAGCCGTGGGATTTGCTTAAGAAATCTCTCCGAGGCTCCCTAAAGGAGCCAGCTTCAGTCAATATGATCAAGATGTGTCCTCCTCAGCCAAGTGCCTTCGGTCCTCAGCTCCGCTGCCTTCCCAAAGCCAGTGCCGACCCTCTTCCTTCTTTCAGAGGGATCCCTTGCAGAGCCACTAGGCTGGTGACTGAAACTCCTTATTGCCCGCAATGGTCTCCCATTGTAAAGGTTAGAAGGCAGCCCATAGCCACAGTACCTTGGATGCGTAGATGGCCCTCTTGTTGGGGCAGTCCCGGAGCAGGGATACCCTGAACTCAATGGGGATGCTGCCGAATGCAGGGATCTTGTAGGTGCTGGGGCCACGGGTATGCAGGCTGCCCTCGGGGGAGTAGTGCAGCTCCTCCATGGTGAAGAGACCGAGGCCCTGGACAAACGCTCCTTCTACCTGCAGGACAGAAGGTGCCCATGGTTACCACCTCCCCTCCAGTCCCCAGGACAGATACTCGTGGCTACCATGGATGTAAAACCTGACCTGCAGTGGGGCCTAGAAG
Source organism: Apodemus agrarius (assembly GCA_964023405.1). Lineage (NCBI taxonomy): Eukaryota > Metazoa > Chordata > Mammalia > Rodentia > Muridae > Apodemus > Apodemus agrarius. The sequence continues at coordinate 116,839,208 of OZ030011.1, read as the reverse complement.
GGACCTAAAACAGCCTTCGAATTCCTGCCTGACTCTTGCCACGGGACCAAGGCATTCCTATTGGCCTGTCACTGAACTTGGTCTCACGCAGAACATACCTCTGCTCAGAATGTGTCAGCAGAGTGGTAGGTACCATTTCTCACTAAAACCTGCCACCGTGTGGATGGAAATGTCTCCGTCTCCCCACTGGTGATCCAACACCAGGAAAGCTCATAGGATAGATTTCTGGAGTAGTAAATCCTTTGAAATTTACTTCCAGCCTTGTTGGGTTCCCACTCCTGCCTGTCTTCTGAGAGGACATAACCCTACTATGGCTTACAGATCTAGGGCATCCTCTACACTGTGCTGGTCCCCATCCATTTTCCCATCCCAATTCAGAAGAGTGATAGGTGATTACTGCTGCCAGGGGTGAACACAAGAGGGCACTGCCATAATCTTTGTATTTGTGGTACTTGATGCAATGCCTGCCTACAGAGGGCATTCTCCAAGCAGACCAATGGAGTGTGTGTGTGAGTGTGTGCAAGTGTGTGTGTGTGTGTGTGTGTGTTGACTAAAGACTAGATTAGCCTTCTATATTTTCTTTAGAAATGTACTCATATTTTCTACCAGATGCATCTATCTCAAATTGCGATTCCCCCTTCTTGTCTTTTCCAGCTTGACCTATTCTATGAATCCCATATTTTCCAGAAATGGTTTCCATTTGGGAAATTCTTTTCCTACTCATGGTTGAGCTCATGTCTTTTGGCAAATCCCTCTACCACTCCAGTCTTGGTTCCATTTTCTTCCTAGAAAGTAATTTATCTAACTGCTGGGTCAGTGGGCAATGGAGAGGCAGCCAGGTCTTCTGACCTCAGACCCTACTGCCTAGGAATCAGCGCCAGTCTCTCGCCTTTCCCCACTCATTCTCAGGGGCTCAAACACTCCCTTCCTTCCCCTCTCTCCAGTCCTTCCCCCTTCTTATATACCTCCTCCCTTAGTCCCTCCCTCTTTGTCGTGTGTGTGGGGGGAGTGTGTGTGTGTGTGTGTGTGTGTGTGTGTGTGTGTTATATGTGAGCAGCCAGTGTTTCCTTATACATCATACTGGTGTCTGGGACATGTGGCTTTCCTTTCCAGGTTAAACTATATTTATTTGTTTTCCGCTTTGACAGTTGGATGAATGACCATCAATCTAACACTTATTCAGAATGACGTTCCCGAGGACTACGCTCTGCCTGCTTAAAAATGATGACATGCTGTGTACCTGCTGACCTTCAGTAAGCAGGGTGGGGGTGGGCACACTCCTGGCCTATTTATTCTGTTACCACCCTGATCTCCCATAGACCTTACTTGTCCAATATCAATGGCAGGATTCAAGCTGGAACCAACATCCATGACAATATCTGTACGGAGATTCTGTGGATGGAAAATAGTTTGAGAAGAACAGAATACCTGAAATCCCACAGTGTGTTTGATAACTCTTAGATTGTAAATCCCAATCCAAATACCATGTTCCCAAGCACAGAGCCCTGAGCAGGTGGAAACAGGGTTTCCCACAACACCAGGACTGCCACTATCAAAGCTGACATTGGAGATCTTAGCGTTTAAGTAAAAGTCGGGTCGGAGCCACACATCTACACATGAGTGGTAAGAGAAGGTCTTCAGGGACTGGGGCTTTGAACCTGAGTCTGGGCAGATCTATGAGAAAGCAGCCAACAAAGTATACTGTGGCTGAATCCAAAGCATGCTGGTTTTACAGAGCCTGTAAGACAATAGCGACGTTATTAACTAGCCGAGGAGCTGAGGGTAGAATTCAGCTGGTTGAGTTCTGGCCTTGTCTGCATGAGTCTTTGGGTTTCCTCACCCAAATAAGAAAAAGCTAAAAATAAATGACTGAAAAAAATATAGTAAGAAGATATTTGTGGCACAGAAAAGTTCTCTTCAGTTTAAACTTCAGTGTGGAGAAGTAGTCACGTATGGAGCAGAGTCCCACACAGTCCGACACGGCAGCTTTCACCACAGCAGCATTCAACTGGTCGGGGCAGAAACTGTGAGGCTCGTGTCTAAGGGACGTGCTCTCTGGCCTCCCCGGAGCCATCCCCTGCCTCTGGCCCATTTTCTAACCAGAGAGCAGGCCTGGACCAACCATTCAGATCGCAATTCAACTGTTTTTCTCCTCTTCTCTCTTAGGTTAACACGTTGCAAATGTCTTACCTTATGGTCCCCTGTTAGACAGTCAATTTCCACTTCAGAGCAAGCCACCCCATAACTGAAATAGTGGAAAGGATTCCCAGAGTTTGTTTCAAAGCTGTAGCCAAGGTTGGGTGTCCTGGAAGAGAAAAGCGAAAAAGGTTTATGTGCGTTAGACAAAACCAGCCCTTTCCACACACATTTTGCCCCATAAATCTGTAAGCCCTAAATGTCTTAATTTTTCACTCAGTCATCCTCCTCCAAAGCCCACACATTTCAAATACTCTGAACTTTTCACGGAAATGGGATATTCCAGAGCGTTCTGCTCGTTTCATTTTTCCAAAGCCCATGGTATAAGCATTCTGTACAGTGTGGCAGCATTTGGCGGGAGCGTGTTGCTTTCTGCATGGTAATAACAGATGCAGATAAGCTTGGACTCACGGAGGATGTGGACATCACTCCCTAACAGTGAGTGAGTGCGCCTGAATCCGAGGTCCTCGGCACTGCGGCTCTGGATGGGACAGTCCTGGACTGTTCTCACAAGCTTGCCTGCTCACCTTTCTTTCTTTCTTTCTTTCTTTCTTTTTTTTTTAAGATTTATTTATTATGTATAAGTACACTGTTGCTATGTTCAGACACACCAGAAGAGGGCATCAGATCTCATTACAAATGGTTGTGAGCCACCATGTGGTTGCTGGGATTTGAACTCAGGACCTACGGAAGAGCAGTCAGTGCTCTTACCCACTGAGTCATCTCTCCAGCCAGCCCCCAGCCCCTGCTCACCTTTCTTTAGGTGAAAGGTCACAAGAGCAGGCTCTCATCCCAGCCTGGGTGCATCCCCAAGCAGACACTCCCCATCTCCCGGCCCCTTTGGAACTTTAGCAAGTGATGTGAGAAAAATGTTATTAAGAGATACAAATGTTCTGAGTCTGAGTGCTCTGTACAATTGCCATAATGCATGGGCCATAGAAACCTACACTCACAGAAAGTATGCCATTCCTGTGCCATTATATATTGTACATACATTCACTGTACAATGTATGTTTATGTGAATATATATAACACTTGTATATAATACTTAATACATATAAAGTATGCTACATAGAAATAATATGAACTGACATGACCAGAACTCACCCTAAAACCAAACTAACACAGGCTGAGGGACAAGACTCAATCCCGGAGAAACTTCACCATCTTCGACCTCTGACTTCATCTTGTTTATCCAGGTGATTGTGGTGGTTTGAATGGATTTGTCCCCCCATTGACTCATGTGCTTGAATGCTCAACCACAGGGAGTGGCACTATTAGGAGGTACAGCTTTATTGGAGTGTGTGTGTGTGTGTGTGTGTGTGTGTGTGTGTGCACACGCGCGTGTGTGTCATATAGCTCCCCGACAACCACATATTCATTCAAGACATTTTAAAACAAACTTGAAAAGCTTTAAGTTAAAATTCCCAGAATCATAGTGATGACTAATTTTAATTGTCAGCTTGACACTGTCTGGAATCATCTGGATAGAGTCTCAGTGAGGGACTGTTTAGATTGGTCTGGCCCATGGACCTATCTAAGAGGGATTTTCTTGGTTTGGTTAATTGGAGTGGAAAAAGCCATCCTGAATGTGAGCATCCTCACGTCGTGGGCTGGGTGCTGGACCATAGGTAAGGGACGGAGGTGAGCTGAGTATAAGCACGCATGCGTGCCTCTTCTCTGCTCCTGACGGTGGGTGTGCTGTGACCCAGTCACTAAGGCTCCTGCCACTGCAGCGATGGAGCATGACCTGGAATTATGAGCTCAACCCTTTCTCCCATACGTTATTCTTGTCAGGGCATTTTATTATAGCAATAGGACAGTAACTATAATCTTATCTTTTTATGACTCCAAACGGGAATGGGAGGGGTCTCTAGCTAATCACACAGTGACACAATTTTAAGACTATCGAATGCTTATGCTCCCTCCTATGCCTCACTGCACTAATAGGGTTCCACCATATTCCGTATGTTGTAAGGAGATCACAGACTCTAAATCCTCCTGTTACCCTAAGGGAAAGTCACTGTGAAGAAATCCAGTGTTCTACACAAGGAAACATGCAGGTTGCCTGAAACCTGTCATGGTGCAGCTCAGTGCCTGCACCATGTAGAATGTGGGACAGATTTGTCCTTCTTCTAGGAAATAGCACACACACATGTCTGGAACTGGAGCCATCTAACACAGCAGTTGCTGTGTTTGTTCCTTCATACTTAGTAGGCAATTGTACATAATGAAGCATCTTTAGACTGAATGAAATCAGCACGAGGCCCACTGACGTGATGAAGGTTTTAGGGGTGCTGACTTTGTCTGGCCAGGGCTAAGCAGCATTCAGAGCTGTCTGAGTATACAGATGGGCAGGAAGAGGATCATACTCACTTATAAAATCCAGTAGCCGACAAACTCACTGCATTCATGTAGGCATCCATGACCTGAGGAAGACAATAGCCATCAGGAAGGGACAGTTGTGGTTTCTAAAGACCTGGACCACTACCAAGCTATCATTATCCTCATTATGCAGATGAGAAAACTAAAGACTTAAAGAAAACAATGTTTGACCTAGGATCTCTACTAGGCATGTAATATAATACATATGTTGGTGAGTGTGGGTTACTTGTCCACGTTGTCTGCTCATAATGGATACTGGACTACAGAGCTGGTAGCACAGCACAAAGCTCAGGTTGAGTGAAAAAAAATTATCATCAAGGCTGTTGTGAAAACTACTCCAATTGGCTGACAAACCTCTGCACAAGCCACCCAAATTAAATTAGAGTTGAGCAGTCTTCATGCATATGGTACTTAAGGACAGGGGTGTGGGAAGGGAAGTTAAGATCAGGAAGGGTATGGAAAAAGAGTAGATGTGACTCTGTAGCTTGTTTTCTCTGAATCTGGTGAGATGGGTTGGACTACAGCCCCATTTTGTTACTTCCCTCTTCTTGGTCCCTCCCGTGGTGTGTGTGTGTGTGTGTGTGTGTGTGTGTGTATACACATGCACATATGTGTATACATGCATATGTGGGTATGTGTGTGCACATATGTGTGTGCATGTGCATGTGTGCATGTTTGTATACATGTGTGTATATATGCACATGTGTGCATGTTTGTATATATGTATGTATACATGCACATGTGTTCATGTTTGTATATATGTGTATATGCAAGCATGTGTACATGTGTGTATATATGTGTGTATACATGCATGTGTGCATGTTTGTACACATGTGTGTGTATGTATGTGTTGCACTGCTAGAAGTTGAACCTAGGACCTTGCATATGCCGGATAAGCGTTCTACATTGAGCTATATCCCCATCCCTTGACTTCTTGAGACAGTGTCTTTCTACATAGCTCAGGCTGGCCTCTAACTCAGAATCTCTCTGCCTCTACATAGGATTACAGGCATGCAATACCTCTGAGAATTTTTTGTATGCCGACATCTAGTCTAGAAAGAATTCAGACAAGTAGGCTCGTTCTTATTGGGATTTTCTGTTCTATCATTCCTAGTGTCTAATGGGACATCTGGATCTCTCAAGGATGACATTTCAGTCGCCCCAGATGTGAAAGTTGGTAAGAGGAAGGACCGCCAGGGAGGCCATCAGAGACATGGAGTTTCATTGGGCCTGCTGACATATGTGTGGGTCCATACCTGAGGGGCCAAGCCATCATGTGGAGGTGCTTAAGACAAACAATCCATCCTTTAAGGCTTGGGGAGGCCAAAGCCCTAATCTCCGCAAGCATAAGCTCGTTCCTGCCCTGTGACTCTGACAGAGCTCACTGTCTACATATAGGTGACTAGGTCATCATCTCCTATGTGGGTTAGGTAGGGACAGAAGCCCTGCTGTAGTTGTACTTCTCCTTATCCAAGAAAAAAAGAGCAGCTTGGACCAGATCAGACTTACCCACTCCTCCCAGGAGCCATTGGGTTTCTTTTTCTTGAAGGGTTCCAGTCTTTTCAGTATGGTCTGACATGCTTCCTGGAGAAATCCCACCAGACACCAGACACATCAGTGCTCTGTCCTCTGAACTACCTGTCACCCAAGCCACCTGCACAGCTCAGCAGCCTACATAGTCGGCCACCATTGGCCCTTGTCTAGAGAGCCCTCCTGACGCCATGCCTGGGCTGAGAGAGAGCGAACTTCTGAAGGACTCCAGGGAGGTAGTTTCCCCTACTATGCTCCGTGCCTGAGGATATCTCTCATGTGAGAAAGAAGCAAGTAGCTGGGATCCAGGTGACCCAATAGGCAAATATCAATTTCAACCCACTATCTTGTGGCCAGTTCCAACCCAGGGGAGCATTCCTTCCCAGAAGCCACTGCTTTCATTCTGATCCCCCTCCCACTCTGGACCCAACTCTACTGCCTTTGATAGACACTGTTAGGCTGGAGTTTCTCTATTAACTGGACATATGGAGGAAGAGTATCCTCCTGGGTAGCGGAATGAAGTCATGACCATAGCCAAAGATCCTATTACAGACCATCAAGGGAACCTCTTGAGATCTCCCCCCAAGCCCAGAGCCCATCCCCAGCCTCTCAGGGTCCCCTAGGCTCCTCACGTACATAAATGGCCTGGCCATTGATGTCCGCACTGGCAGAGGCGGCCGTCGGAGAGGTGTTGGGGACAGTGTTAGTGCTTGTCTCCGTTATATGGATCTTGGAGGTGGGGATTTTCAGAGCTCTGCTGGCCACCTGCAACAAAAGGAGACATCACTCTCTAGGACAGAGGTTATCATGGAACTTGGCTGCCCTCTTCCCAATCTTGTAAGCTCTATTCTGTTCATTCTGGAATGTGTTCATACCTGCCTGAGTTTGAAGGAGCACTTTTTGTGGAGTCTGCCTGGCTAAGACATCTATAAGCCCATTATAAGAAAATACTGGAATTTCTTTTTAAATCTTCATAAACCTCAAGAGCCAGGCAAATGTTCCAACTGCGATCCAGCACCATTAGCCCAGCTCCCCCGTAAGGTCTCACCAAGTTGGGAAAATGAGCTGCTTTCATACAGATGATGAGCTCCAAGCCCAGGATGTTGGTAATGGAAACATCCTGGGGGATTGTCTAGTCAATCCTTTAGCACAGATAAGAGGGGAGAAGACTGGTCCAGGGCCATGTGCAAATGCGCTCTCAGGCCTACTGCTTCTCCTGGTACATCTCCACCCAGCACTTTTCTGAACACCAGACATCCCAAACGCGGTCCCCAGGCTTCTCACCTGAACCATCTTGGTGTGAAGGCCTTGACCCATCTCAGTACCTCCGTGTGTCAGCAGCACCGACCCATCGGTGTACACGTGGACCAGGGCACCTCCCTGAGGAAGGAGAAGGCCAGTCACAACATTTGGTAAATCCTGACTCAGTTCAAGCTTTGAAACTGAAGATACAGAAAGCCCAGGAAGAAGCAAGCCGTCACCTACGGTTTAGTTTTTCTTTTCTTTTTTTAAAGACCCAGGCAAAAAATTAAACAGTGTAAATCTCAGTATTTAATTAAGGAGCTCTTCGGGAGTTAGAGAAATATTTTCATCTCTCTGTGTATCGGTCCCTATGCTACACCTGAAGAAAAAGAATGAAGAAGCTGAAGGTCTGTCTTGTAACCATGAAGGGTAAGAACTGGAAGGTTGACCCCAGATCCCCGTCTCACTCCTTCACACACTAAACTAGTAGGGATATGCAAATTTATTTCAGAAGCAGAGAGAGCTGCCAGGAGCCATTCCCACATAGATCTCAAAACCTCCTCCTTTCATCTCACATGCTCAAGCCTGCTTTTAGAAGGAAAAATACTAGCTTTCAGGTTTGCCAAATAGCAAGTTGGTCAATACATACAGAGCTCACCTGAGTAGGTTAGAACAAACAGAGCTCACCTACAGTTAGGTTACCATAGCCATCTCTTTCCACTTCACCTCCTCGGGATCACTTTAGCTTGCCAGTTTCCTTGAAACCCAGCCATGACAAAGATTCTGAGAGACTACTTCCTAGAGACCATGTTTAGAGACAGTGCTTTCCCCCTGAGATACTGTTCCCCAGAGACAATGTTTGCCCCTCATCTCATACTCCTCCCTACATCCTGCTTGCTTTCCTTTATATTGTGGTGTGTAAAACAATAGAATTTGACAGCTCGATCAGAATCCTGTCTTGCTGTCCGTCTCTTGCATCTCTTGTACCCCATTCTCTCCTAGGTGGTCCAGGGACCCCACTGACTGTCCTGCGGGTCAGGACAGAGAACCTTCTAGTCAGGCCTGTTCCCATCGATGAGAGACTCCTTTTACCGCCCCCCAGAGCAAACAAACAAACACACAAACAAACAAAATCAGTAATGGAATAGTGTGCCAGTCCAGAGGATATGGCCAAGTTACCTAAAGCAATTAATTACCTGGTTCAGAAAAGGAAGTGTGAAGCTTATTCCAAACTTAGTCGGGATTATACAGAGCCCTCTCTTTTTCCAACAATTCTCCCTGGAAAAAAAACAACATTCAAGGTCCCACTCTGTGGACCTTTCTGACCTAGAACTCACAGAAATCTGCCTACCTTGGCCTCCCACATGCTGGCATTAAGAGAGTGTGCTATCCAGCCTGGCCTGAAAAGAGCCTTCTTATAGAATACACACACACACACACACACACACACACACACACACACATATATATATATATATGCACACACATATATTTCCATTATCATCTTTGTATTAAGTCAGAACAGGACATCCTTGAAGCCACTTACACAGTCACTGTCATAATTTGAATTGGGCCCCAGTAGAGTAGACAAATGTGAAACTGGTGGGGATCGAGGTCTCTGGTTCTCCACTGCAGGTGGCATAAACATCAAAGTACTATCAAATCTCCTCCCTAAGTGAAATGTGCATTTAGACAGTGTGTCCTAATGACCTTGGACTGTCCTTGTCCCAAGGCAGGAGATAACAATGCTTTCTCTATATATTTTTTTCAAATAAATAACTGTGGAGAAGACAGAGACAATATCGTTATTCCCACTTTACAGATGAATAAACTGAGGCCCGCTTCAGAGAAACTGAATGACTGCCAAAGTCAAATGTATTTGCTAGTTTCAAAGATAGGCACATAGCTGTGGTGTTCATGGCCCCCAACCAATGCTCTTGATAATGTGCTGCTCTCAGGAGGCACACAGATGGATACAGATGAACCTCAATGTCTGTGATGCTGAGTGAAGCCTGGAGCTTCCTTCTCCCTGGCCTAAGATCATCCACAGACATCAAAGAGAAAACTGTCAATGAGCCGGCAGGTTCAGTAGTCTCAGAGGGGTCCATTAAAGCCTGTTATTTGGGCACAGTAGAGAGGCTGGACCACGAACCTGTTGAATTTCTCCACTTCCGTCTTGCGAGCGTGGTACTGGGAGCTTGCTATGCATTCATCCCAGCACCTGGGCAAGGTGAACGCCTCCAGCTTCTGGTTGAAGTGGGTCAGGTCCCCTTCTTTGTACATGTTTTTCCTCCGTACCTGTACAAGAGAGAGATTGGGTCTTGTCAGCTTCTGGTTCCTCTGCAGTGCCTGTTCATATGCCCGGCCCCAGGAAATGCCCCGTGTAAGGGCCACTCGACCCCCCCAAAAGGGGCTTACCCCCTGTTAGTGGGAGCGGCTCACCTCCTCCGCAGGCAGCCCGCAGGTTACGGCGACCTCACTCATCCACTGTTCTGCGATTAGCATCCCCTGAGGACCCCCGAAGCCTCGGAAGGCTGTGTTGGAGGGCAGATTAGTCTTACAAATCCTCCCGGTGCCGCGGATGTTAGGGATCTTGTAGGCGTTGTCCATGTGGAACAGAGCTCGTTCCATTATCTGAGGAAGAAGAAACCAAAAAGCATAGCACAGGCAAAGCCATTGATTTTTTTTTTGGAATGTCAGCTCTGGAAACGCACCCAAACCTGTCTTCCCTAGGCCGGTCACCAACAGCTCTACCTCAAGCCCATGTGGCTTCTCTCCTAGAACAACTCTTTCCTATATAGGTTCCCACCTTAGCTTCCCACATGGGAATCATTCCCAGGACCTCCAGTTTGAACTGACTGTTGGCCTCTTTCAAAAACAAGTTGATTTTTTTTTTCTTTTCGGCCCACAGTTTGTGTGTGTATATGTGTGTATTTATGTAAAACAACATTCTAAAAAAATGACCATGAATTTGAGAGAGTGTAAGGGGTTTAAATGGGAGGGGTTGGAGGGAAGAAGGGGAAATGGTTTAACTATATACATACACACACACACACACACACACACACACACACACACATATATATATATATATATATATATATATATATATATATAAAGAGTGGTTGTATTTGTTGTGTTCTCCCCCTTAACGAACCCTGAATAAAACTCTGCATCGAAGAGTTACTAATTCCCTGCTGCGTTTTGAAGCATTGTACTGGCATGGTCTAGCTCCCAACACTGAGGTGTAACAGGCAGCTTCTCAGCTCTGCCCCGCACTGTGCTCTCACCTTCCTAAAGACGCTAAAACTGTCTCTCGCTTTCTATATTTCACAGCGAGTCTAGTTCCTGTGTTGTGCTTCTCGTAAGTTGTCTTTTCTTAAAATTGATGTCCATTAGTTTGTGTGCATGGTGTGTATGTGTATAATGTGTGTGCACAATTGTGTGTTTATATATTGTGTGTATAATGTGCGTGTGTGCGTGTGTGTGTGTGCGTGTGTGTGTGTGCACAGATTATGTTGTTGCTTAACAGCCTCTGCCACTGCTTGTTCCCATTCCTTTTTTCTTTTTCTGAGATGTCAATTATTTGGACTTCCTGCGTTGGTTCCCAATTTTTCTTGTATTTTGTTTTCTACCTGCACAGCATTTTCTCTCTGGGGGAGAGAGCCATTCAGTTCCTTTCAACCGCTCTTATAGTTTGAAAGTTTGAATTCATAAGAGCTAGGGTTACAGCATTCTCTCTCTCTCTCTCTCTTTCTCTCTCTCTCTCTCTCTCTCTCTCTCTCTCTCTCTCTCTCTCTCTCCCCACCCACCCACCGATCCTCCTGAATGGTGTTGAACGAGTGCTGTGATGCCTAACCTTCCTGAAGAGACAGATGCTGCCTTCCTTGCTGGTGTTTGCTCCTTTCATTCGGGTTTGAATTTCCTTCCTCAAATGTAGTTTCACTTTCCCATAAGTAATCTGCTTCTCGGGTCCCTCTGTCTCAAGTCCATTTTTATTTGCTTTTACAATCCTACCAACTCCTCCCCTTCCTTCCTCCCTTCTCCATCCTCTCTCTCCCCTCCTCTCTCTCTTTCTCTCTCCCCCTCTCTCTACCCCCCCTTTCTCTCTCTTCTCTTTCTCCATTTCTCCCACGCGTTTTGTTTCTAGCCTCTTTGCACTGCCACCTAGGGCTATGTACTCAACACACATTTATAGGATTGAACTACAAGGTTTTACAATCTTTGGGGATAACTGCCACATGCTTGTCAACCTGATTTACTCTAAAACGCCAAAATATGTTACACATGGTGAGGACGCTAGAAATACTTCCTGTTTTGAACATTTGTAATAGTAGGTCTGGAGTGTAAAGTTTTCTAACTGAACTAATTAGACCCTAGCACAGAGGGAGACCCAAAAGGTATATCATAACGGGAGACCTGCTTTTCCTAAAATGTTACTTTAAAAAATAGAAATCTAAACATGTAAAAATAGTCTGGTCATAAAATACTTTAAAAACTTTTAAAAACCTAAAAATGTACCACTATTAATGTAAATTTAATAATTCTCACAATTGATTTTATTTCACCCATTGCCTCTACTTACATTCTTTTTTTCTACTTCTTTTTAAACTGTACCTATTGGTTTACTTGGGTGGGTGTGTCACAGCACACATGTATAGGTCAAAGGACCACTGGCAAGAGTCACTTCCCTCCACCAAGTAGATGCCAGGATCAAACAAAGTTCACCAGGCTCAGTGCCAAGCTCCTTTGCCCATGGAACACTATCTGGCCCTACTAGTTATTTTATTTTAACACTTCAATTATTCCAAGCTCACCCGCCAGAGCTGTGGCAAAGAGAGTGGCACACACAGCTGCTGGGCTTATCCCTGCTGTTTACGGCTCAAGGAGCCTCGGCAGGAGCTAAATACAGATGTACCCAAGGACCATGTTTGACATGAGTCAAGGTTTTATCCTGACAGACAGATACTCAGCATTAATATACAGTATTACAGTATGAAGACCTAGCCCAGCCCAACCAGTATCATTAGCATGATAGATAGATAGATAGATAGATAGATAGATAGATAGATAGATAGATGATAGATAGACAGATAGAAGACAGAGATGATAGAGATAGGTGAGTAGATAGGTAGATAATAGATTGATAGATGATAGATAGATCAATGATAGATTATAGATAGACAACAGGCAATAGATAGGAGAGAGAGAGAGAGAGAGAGAGAGAGAGAGAGAGAGAGAGAGAGAGAGAGAGGGAGAGAATGTTCTAAATCAACAGTGATACAAAATATTCTAAAAGGTAAAGGAAAGTGGCAGAAACACTACAGTCAGTCCTCTGAAAGCAAGAAGTGGTGTGGTAACAAGGTCTAGGGTTTGGGGCTTAAGGTGTTTTGTTATGCTTCTAGACCTCAAACCTTTATGAAGGTCAAGCGATCTAAAAATGTCAATGATTATAGAGACTAAAAAGGATCATAAATCCTGTTCTTTCTATCCAAAAGGTCAACAAAACGTAGCCTAGCAAAGGTCTTAGACATTAACTATTATACTCCAACTGAATGCCACACACACACTCATAGACATACACACTCACATATACATACACTCACAGACACACACATTCACACACACACACACACACACACACACTCACACATTCACACAAGTTGTGACCCCATTCCTATACTCACATCTGCAAAATCTCATCAGAAACCAATGCTTCCATTTTCATGAGGCTACAATGGGGCGACCCAACACACTTGTTGGGGTGGTATCAGTGAAAGTCAGGTATGGATCTAAGACTCACAGCTGGCTACCTCTATCCATTTACAAAGCCCTCCCATACTCTAAATAAAGCCATTGCAAAGTGCATAAGACCCTGAGCTTTCATGCTCACTTAGTAGAAAGACCTCTTACTTACTTTCCTTCTGGATGATGTCAAGGGTCTAATAAAGAGTCAAGGCCATATCCCTGCTGCTCTGTAGCTCGTCAGACTTTAGCAGGCTTGGGGCCACAGCTGCTGTATGTTCACAATTACAATGTCCTATGCTTCCTTGACCTCTAACTCAGAACACATAACTCTCTCTCTCTCACTCTTCCCATCTCCCTCCTCCCAGGGGTTGCTGGATACAGTGACTTGAATGAGAATGGCCCCTATAGGCTCATATATTTGAACATTTAATCGTGAGGAAGTGGCACTACTTGGGAGGGATTGAGAGGCGTGGCCTTATTAAAGTAGGTGTGGCCTTGTCGGATCAAGTGTGTCACTGGGGGTGGGCTTTGAGGTTTCAAAAGCCCATACTAAGTCCAGTGTCTCTCTTCCCACTGCCTGTGGATCTGGATATAGATCCACAGCTATTCCTCTACTCCCAGCTACTCCTCCAACATCCTGCCTCCCAGCATTCCACCATGTTCCCTGCCCTGAAAATAACCCTCTGAAACTGTAAGCAAGCCCCAGGTAAATGCTCTCCTTTACAAGAATCGCCACGGTCATGGAGTTTCCTCACAGCAATAGGACAGAGATGAACACACTGGCCTCCAGGTTGCTTGCCTGTTTTCCTTTGCATCTAGTAAATTGGTACTTGAGTTTCCGTTAGAGTCTGGGATTTTTGTTTTCATTTTTGGTTTCTTTAATTTTTTTTTATCTAGGAGACCAGGAGTCTGAAAAAGGGCCCTGGTTTTGAAGAAGCCACTATAATGTCAAAGGATCATATGAGTCTAGATTCCCCACCCCGCACAGCAGAAGATAGAGTCACCCATGCCTCTATCACTGTAAAATCAAGACTGCTATTCCACACAGCAGGAATGAGGTACCCACCTCTGTTTCCTTCTGCCGAATTAGAAAAATAATTAAAGTGGAAAGTAACATGCAAATCTCAGAACATCATTGCCTATATATTAATATAGAATTTCTTCAGATATCAATGATGAAAATCACCTGTTGCTCCAAGAGACAGGAAGATTTCAAACTGAACTGAAAGGAGTAAACAGAGGCTAATGGGATGACTCAGAGGGCAGTACAGGCACCTGCCATGGCCTGGGTCCCATGGGACGGTGGGAGGAGAGAACTGACTCTGTAGACCTCCACATGTGTACCATGACACATGTATTTAAAGAGTACAGATAACCCTGAGGCCATGACAATGTTAAAATTACCTGACAGACAATAATTTTAACACAACCACAATACCAAAATGAATCATCAGCACACTTGACACAGAGCCTCCAGAAGTAAATAGTCTCGGCAAAGAAACAAGATATAAGTAAGAATGAAGTGACTATTTAGATGAAGAATATGGAACTATAATGAGTAGTTCATTGGATCGCTCTAATAGCAGAGGAGAAAGGACAGATGGGGGACTCAATTTGGGCTAAAGCAGAGAATAATATACTCTGTTTCATCTAAGCCACACTAAGAAAGTAAGTTGAAAAATCAAAAGAATTTTGAGACTCATGAAACAATAATGAAAGACCTAATGCTCATGCCACTTGGGGCCCTGAAAGAATGGTAAAAGAGATTAAAAGTACAGAAGTAATAGCTGAATTTTCCCAAGAGATATACATCTGTGAGTCCAAGTTCCTAGCCATTGCAAAGCAGAATAAACTTAAAGAAATAAGTAATAAAACAATCATAAGTAGATTTTTGAAAGATAAAAACACAGTAGCTATAGAACACTTTCTTTTATATCAGAGGAAAACTAATTCAAATCATGAACGTGTTCCCAAAAGAAACCATATGCACCTGGCAGAGGTGGTGCATACCTCTAATCTTAGCACTCAGAAGACAGATCTCTGGGAGCAGGTGGATCTCTGTGAGTTGGAGGTCGGTCTGGTCTACAGAGTGAGCTCCAGGGCAGCCAGGACTGCAACATAGAGAAATCCTGCCTCAAAACAAACAAACAAGCAAACAAAGCAATCCATCCACCATCTGTGTTTAGATGAAGTGGAGCAGGTACTGAATGGGAATGGAGTCATCCCCCAAGGTCCGTGCCCTGTGAAAACATCCTTCAAGACGAAGGAAGAAGGACTGGAAAGATGACTCAGCGGTTAAGAGCCTTGGTTACTCTTGCAGAGGACCCAGGTTCAGCTCCCAGCACCATGCAGTGGCCCACAGCCATTCATAACGCATGTCATAGGGGATCTAAGACCCTCTTCTGACTTCAGAGGGCACCAGGCATGCACATGATGCATAAACATTCGTGCAGGCAAAACATGGTGTGTGTGTGTGTGTGTGTGTGTGTGTGTGTATATGTGTGTGTGTGTGTGTGTAATATATACAACATAAAATAAATAAATCTCAAAAAAAGGTATTTAAAAAGGAAAAAGAATAAGGAAGAAACCAGAACAGCAGCAGCCATCTCAGATGAAGGAAACTTAGAAAACCTGTGCCCTGACAGCATATAGTAAGAGCACGGCCTCAAGAAGCTCTCCATATGAAAAAAAGATGAGAAAATCAAATAAATTTAAAATGTTCAAGAAAAAAAGATACTATAAAAAAGCGAGTAAAAACTGGGTCCTTGGGGCTGGAGAGATGGCTCAGCGGTTGAGAACACTGACTGCTCTTCCGAAGGTTCTGAGTTCAAATCCCGGAAACCACATGGTGGCTCACAACCATCAGTAACGAGATCCGACACCCTCTTCTGGAGTGTCTGAAGACAGCTACAGTGTGCTTATATATAATAAATAAATAAATAAATATTGTTTTTTAAAACTGGGTCCTTCTGAACTGCTAAGATTATTCCCGACATTATTAATTCATTTTCCAACATATGCTGTAACAGAATTGCCATTTCTATTCCTCTCTTCCATTTTCTGTCCACAGATGCCAGCTGCCCATGTCTCTGAGCCTCTGTTTTGAGCTGACTGACTTAAGAAGTGGTCTTTGCTCATTTAAGCTCTCTGAAAAGTTCAAAACTTTTATTTTATTGACACACTATTATTACATCCATTTGTCATACACACACACACACACACACACACACACACACACCTGAAGATGTATATGTAATAGGGCTAACATGGCAAATATCTTGAACAGAAAGGACAGGTTTCTAACCATACATATACTATGACCATCCTCTGCTTAGAGGTTGTCCGAGCACGGGAAGCTGAAGGCGGGGAGCAGTTAGTTAGGTGGCTACACAGAAATAGCAGTCAGGGAAGCCCACGGGCTGTGCAGCACGCCCTTGGCCTTCCAGCCACTCCTCGGGGCAGGCAGAGCCTACTTACACTCCGGGAGAGATCCTCGGTGTTCCCGCCATTGCTGAAGTGCGCCACCTCCAGAGCCACTATCTTCCCGGTCTTCATGAAGCCGACCTGATGAAAGGAGAGTCATTCTCAATAACACCCATGTCTGCTGTCTGTCTGTCTGTCCTGATCCATCCCACCTGCTTACACTACCCCAGGAGACGAAAACGATCGAGAACCTTGTATTTAGCCAGGAAGGGATGTCTGCCACCAGTTATCAGCATGTCCTCATCGCGGTCCAGCATGCAACGTACGGGGCGGCCTGTCCTGGGGCAGCGGGGGACCAAGAGGGTTAGAAACCTGTGAGCCTCCTGCAGCCCAAGCCCTGTGTGCCTCGATGCTAAGCAGTGTGGAGGTTTGCTTTCCATGTATGCAGTGAGCTTGGCAACGGAGGTGCTGGGCTGAAGAACATGGGGAACGCCAGGGTGTGAGTCCTCGCCTTACTCCTAGGGAGCTTACAGCCATTCAGGGAAACTAAGACATGAAAACAATGTACAAAGAAGCTAGTGGGGGTATCCTTGCCCTTATGCCCAAGGGTTTAAAACACAGAAAACTGAGAAATCAAGGTAGGGACAATTACTTTCAACCAGGGGAGACTCTAGAAGGCTTTCTTACCAGCTGGAATTGCTCTATTCCTCAGATAATCTGTTTAAGGTAGGAGAATGGGGCCTAGAAACTCACTTGTATGCAGCCAAGGCCACCGCCGTGGACACCACAGTGCTCCGGGTCTCCTTGCCTCCAAAGCCTCCACCCATTCTTTTCACTCGGACTACAATTCTGTTGTCTGGGACGCCCAACATTTTTGCAACAAAGCTCTATGCAAAAGAAAAAAAAAACCCTTGCATTGACACACCCTCTGGACTTTTTCAAGGCCTAACCTCAACCTGTTCAGCATGCCTGGGCCTAAGCACTACTATAAATTGTGAAATTTCTGATGTGAAACTCTCCCTCATCTCCCATGGTGCCAGGGTCCAGCACTCGCTGATCAGCACCAAGTGAATTCAGGCAATTCAGGTATTTCTTTTAACCAGAAAGGCAAGACATACATAGCATACATTCAGAGCAAAGAAAAAAAATCATCTCACTTAGCAAGGGCTTTTAGGTCAGAATGGTAAGAGTAGATACCAAAAATCCTGGCAACCAATATCATGTTCTAGGGAGTATATGCACATGCAGTATCGTATTGATACTAAATGTGCACTATCATGCACAGATAGCTGTGTCTGCTAAGGTAGCAGTCCCTATGGTTACCACATAGCCCCATATTTGATTTTAAAAGATGAGATATTTGGGCAGGCTATGCCTTGATATGTGTTGGCCACATAACATTAAAATATAAAAGCAAAGACTTCTTAGGTTCTAGTACGAGTACTAAAATGCATCTGATTGACGACTTAACACTAGCAAGCTCCAGCCTGACCCGCTAAGAGCTCTCTTGTCACTGGCACCACTGCCTTGAGCTGACCTGAGTTTTCATGGTGTTCTGTGTGCCCACGAAGAGCTCCATCTCGCCTGCTTCACCCTTCGGCACAGCAATGGTACAGTTGGTCTCCAGGTAGAAGTGCTCCTGGCCACCAATATACAATTCTCCTGGGGGAAGCAATGAGAGACATCTCATGAGCCCAGATCTGTACAGGGATATGCCTGCTGTGGTGGATAACCTTGGTTGTCAACTTGACACATCTGGAAACGTCTACTGAAGAGTTGTCTCCATCAGACTGTCTTTTAGACATGACTGTAGTGTACTTTCTTCATTGCTAACTGGTAGAAGAGGGCCTACCCACACTGTGGGCAGTGCTATTCATGGGCCCTGGGTTGTATAAGGAAGGTAGTTGAGCAAGCCTAAGAAATCTTGCCAGTTAACAGTGTTCCTCCACGTTCAGTTACTACTGCCAGGGTCTCAACTTGGCTTCCCTCAAGAAGGGACTGAAACCTGGAATCCAAACAAACCCTTTACTCTCAAAATGTTCCTGAGCAGTGTTTCATCCCAGCAACTGAGAAGCAAACTAGGACACTTCAGGAAGTCTAAAAGACAGTCTGAAGGAAATAGTCCACCAAGGAGCCACCAAGGACCATGGTCACATTGGTGACCCATTGGGATGGGAAAGGGCCTTAAAGTCCTAACAATCTGTGAGTTATGTCTGTTCATCCAATCCTCCTCCAATCAAGGAAGCCAGAGTATCTTTAAATACAGTGGACACAGTCTCCTCATTGCAACCACTGGGTATCTGGGATTCCTAAGATGACCATTGTAAAGCTTTGGAAAAGGTAAAAGAAAAAAAAAAGAAAGAAAGAAATTGGTGAACATGACTGGAAGTGTATCATTCAGAATGGGATCAACCAGTCCTGTTAGGGAACTAGTTAGCCTGCTACTGACTTAGCAGGGCCTAAGGGTCAAAGTAGAAAGGTATCCCAAGGTGACTGAAGTGAAGCCTTGGGGTTGGAGTTCAGGGAGGATGGGGAGGGGCAGAAGCTCACAGAGGGTGGGTAAGAACGTCTTCAGGCATCTGGTAAGGGCAGGGAATTTGTCCCAAAGCTGGATACACCTGGACATTCTCCCTACACAGCCTTCCAAAGGCAAACGTGGGATCACTTGGGTATATCCAGCCCAGAGATGGAAGAATGAAGATTTAAATGGGAGAGGCTCTGTCCCTGCTAACTGTCTAAAGTTTCATTCCAAACACCAGAGGTTTCTTGTACTAGAAAATGCTGTCTACTCACTTCCCTTCTCTGGGGCCCCCTTCACGTGCATCTCTAAAATGTAATTCACAAACCAATGCCCCCATGTGCCACCATACCTGAGACAACATTGTCAGCTTCAGAAAATCCTTTCTTAAGATCTCCTTTCTCGATTTTTATCTCAGGGCCATAAAAGGAGTTGTTCCTTATAGCATCCTGAGGGTCAGAAAAGAAGCTTCAGTACCATGGCTTTCCAGGGAGGAAGATGATTCTGACCAGGAAGAGAGGGCCTTTCTAAATACTGCCCCTGCCTCCTCGCATATGTGCTGCTACGAGTTCCTTCATTCTCTAAAGCACTCTCTAGTGGAGTTCAAGGAGTCACGTTCTGTCTATCTCCTCAGTGGGAGATGGACAGCTTTGAGACTTCTGGAAAAACAGAGAATCTGAAAAGGAATCAACTGTAGCTGAAATGGGCCTGAAGAGCACTGCTTGATCATTAGTGGACTGAACCCAGGATCATGAAAGGTAGGGCTTCCTGGAGCATAAACTGTAGGACTGGAAGGAATTCTAAAATCTACTCACAGATGATCCTTATCTTATGATAGGGTTACAACCCCATAAGTCTATCATATTGATTCAATGTACCTATCACACAGAGTGAGAGACATAGCTTCAACTAGCTGACTTTAAACAAACTCAGAAAACCTATATTAGCCTACAGTTGGGCAAAATTATCTTGCACAAACCCTGTAGTCAAATGCAACGTTGGATATATGTTTTGAGTATTGTGAGAATCTGGGTGTTTGCAGATTATGCTTGTACACTGTTGTTAATCTGCGGAATCAAATTAATTTAAGCAGAGCCAAGGGAAGCCGCTGTCAACTGTAGTCAGATCTCTATGTGCTACTCAAGCCGAAAGCTCTTTCTCCAGAGGACCCTCCAAAGGGTGCCTTGGGTACAGCCGCTCCCTCCGCTACAGGAGCGCCTGTTTCCCAGTTACCTGGATTGTGATAATGGCTGGAAGATCTTCATAGGTGATTTTCACCCCTCTAGCGGCCCTCTGTGCATGTTCTGGGGTGTCAGCGACCACAGCACCAATGATGTGCCCAACACAAGTGACCTAGGAGCAGAGCCAAGCTGTTAAACGCTGGGAAGTTCATCGGGAAGAAAATCTTTAAGGATATTCTGAAAAGCCAAAGGCTGCCCCACCCTTCAGCCAAAGCACATCTTAGGGATGCTCTCAGGCCTTTCCATTTCCTGACCCTACTAACTGAGGTCATGAGCCTCCTCACAAGAACTTAGAATGAGTGTAACAGGAAGAGGGCATAGAGATCACTGGCAGACAGAGCAGAAAGATTTCAGTTCGGGGCCCAGTTCTTATATTTTCAATCTGGTAGCTTATTGAGAAGCTGCGCAGGATAGAGTATGGACAGTGGCTCTTCTCGTCTGCATGAGCCAAACAGAAGACTTGGCCTTGTTTCTCGACTTTAGTATCTTTCCTCCAGACCACTTTCCATCTCAAAGCCCACAATCATGTCTTATAACTTCATCTACATCAGTAGCTCTCAACCTATATCCTGCATATCAGATATTGACACTCTGATTCATGACAGTAGTACAATTACATTTATGAAGCAGCAATGAAATAAGTTTATGGCCCTGGGTCACCACAGCACACAGAACTGTATTAAAGGGCCACGACATTAGGAAGGTTGAGAAGCCCTTGCTCTAGATGCTCCAATGCTACAGGTCACAAATGCTGCTTTAGACATGATAACATCTGTTTTTCAATTTATAGTGATTGTTGCTTTCTTTTATTAAGCCAGTCCCTGAATAATGTGTATGTATGTGTGTGTGTGTGTGTGTGTGTGTGTGTGTGTGTTATGTGCTTTGTAGGTGTCCATGTGTATATATGTGCACATGCCTGTGGAGGTCAGCATCTCTCACTGAATCTGGAGTTCAGTGACTGGCTAAAGTGAGTGGCTAATGAGCTTTAAGGATCTGCCTGTCTAGATTATATATGTGTGTGCCACAACAGCTCATGTTTTACATGGGTTCTTGGGGATGTAAACTCAGGTCTTCATGGTCATGCAACAGCACATAAAAGACTGAGATATTGTCTATAAAACCTGAAATGAATCTTCCTCAGGGATAATTTTAATCATATACTCACCAGAAAATAATTTTTAAAAAAACAACCATTATATAGCTTATCATATTAAGATGCAAAGTTTCTAGCAACACCAACCAATACTCAGCATGCAAACCTTTGGGAATTCTTGCTGAAGGACCAGTAAGTATTGGTGTAACTGCTTCTGCAATACTGAGCTGCTTGTACCCAGTTGATTTTCCCTAAATAAGATGCTAGCAACCCTCTTGGGGCTCTAGACATTGATAAACTAATTTGTTCTTCTACCAGACACTATAAATTTCCTCCACAAATGCTGTGGGAATCAAATGTTTGCAGGGTTTTGTTCTTTGCTTCACCCTCGCATTGATATAAAAAGGCTATTAGCCTTCAGCAACACCTACTTGAATCTAATTTGCAACCTTCAGTCTGTATTAGAATTATAAAATGACCATCTTGGAACTATTTGGCAGGTGAAACATTTGTTTCAACTATGTTCTGTTATTGCAGGTTTTCATACAGCTGAAATCAATAAATAAACTGTCATAGAAATGGGCTGTCTAGACCTAGTGGTGGGCTTATGATCCCATTTCTAGTTAGCTCATTTAATAGATTCTTATTTTCTTTCAGTAAAGGTGCTTAATGCTAAACCTTATAATCCTGGTTGTTAACTCACATACAGTCACCTGCCTTGTTCTCCTGCCATTTTGACATGGAGTCTCCTATGTGCAGAAACAGCAGTCATCAATTAAATAACCAAATAACATATCCTGTCCCTTGTGGATTATCCCAAATACTGGCCAAATTACATGACGGCCAGCATGTATGCAGGGTTAAGAATTTGGAACAATCAAAAAAAAAAAAAAGATAAAAAAAAATATTTAAAAAATTAAAAAAAAAAAAAAGAAACCAGCAAGTAAAAAAAAAAATAATAATTTGGAACAATCAACGCAAATCAAAGGCGTGATATTTATTCCAGTTATTTCCAATGACACATCCAACATACCTCATCCTTCGCAAAGACAGTTTCATCGTTGAAAATGCCAGTTTCGTTACTGTTAGGGATATCCTCTGAGGTGAGGAAGCAAACAAACCCTGGCACCTTCTTGGCTTCTGAAGTGTCGATGGACCTAGAGAATGAACAGAGTGCAGGGCAGGGTCAGCAGGGTGAGGCAGGAGATAAGTCATCTGGCTTGGAGAGTCTTTTTCACTTAATGATCTTCCTCTGCAAACAGTTTTCCATCTCCGTCTTCTTCACGGTTAGATCCTAGCTCATTTCTATCCTGTTCTGACAATGGTGATTGAATACCTTCCACGGAGAGGCCATTGTGCCAATGATTTCTGGAAATATAGGCTGGATCAGATGACCCTTGTCTCCACAGATCAATGCCAGCCTGTCTGGACTCCAAGAACAGGGAGCCATATCTAAGAGAGAGGCAATGATCCTAGGGAGCTCTAGTTAGAATTTATCTCACTGGAACCAGCACTTTAGGGCCTTTGCTATGCCATGGATACAGTGGCCCTGAACATCTGCTCACAGACAATTTTCTTTTAATTGTGCTAGACCAATATAGCAGAGAATCCTAGACACAATTATACAATCTGGACCTAAAAAGGAGGATACTGGAGTTGGCCAAGTCTAACAGACTTCAGAGCAGAGGCTGCTCAGGGAAAGTTCTAGAAAAGTGCCTTGAAAGGCTCATCTTCCAAGCAGGTTAATACTCATATTTTTTTTTAAAAAAAGAAAGTAATTACCATTCCTTTCCAATATTACAGTTAAGGAAATGACAGTCTGAGAGAGTCAAGTAGCTAGGCCAAGGCCAGCCAGCCAGTTAGCAACATATCTGGGATCAAAGCCAAGGAAGGTGATGAGGTCCTCAGTGAGTGAAGCATCTGTTCTTCCAACCCACCTATTCTCACACGGATGGGGTGGAGGTCGCTGGAGCATAGACAATATGTCCTGGTACTGTTAACATGGGCTCAAGGCAAGGGCCAATCAAAAGGATTCATCTTTAGCCCTCGCTGGCGATCATGCCAACTGAAACTAACTACCAGACTCCCCTCTGACCCTCTTGCCCTCCCACCAGGTACCACGCCTGAACTCTTCCTATTGCACTCTGATGGGTCCAAGAGGACTTCCTGACTATTCTAGAATGGGGAGTCCTCCAGGGGCCTCATGATCTTGGAATCTCTAGCTCCTACAAAGCATGCTTCTCACTGACCCCCTGGTAAGCAATACTCACGTGATTTTAGCATGGGCCCGGGTGCTGGTGACCAGTCTGAGGGACAGCTCATTCTCATAGCGGGGAATGTCATCACAGTACACGGCCTCCCCCGATGCCTGCATGTTTGCCGCCAGGTGAGGCAGGGGCCGGCCCACCATGTCCTCCTCAGACTGATCCTTGGGCACCTCCTGAAACAATATGGTTACCAGTCTGGCTGAGCTTCTGAGGACACTGTTTCTCTACAGGCCCAGGGGATATCAGGAACTAGGAAGAGCCAGAGAGCTCTTGGGGTAAAGGACACATAAGAAGTCACTGACACGGTAGTCACAGTGTAAATATATCAATAAACAACAACAAAACCTAAATGTGTGTTAGCTGTGAACTTGGTTGCACTACATTCATACAGCAGAGTAATAGTCAACAACCCAAACACACTTTTGAAGAATTTAAAGCAGAAGAAAGAATGCTTATATTAAGCATAAAACATCCTTTATGTGCATATATTGACTATATACAAAATAGCACATTATTAATATCATACATATGACATATATCCATATCAGCATAGAAAATAGAAGTAAAACAAAATACATGAACTTTCTTTGGAGGTGAGATTTTGGGTGATTTTTTTCTTTTCCTGTTTACACATTACTATATTATTAATTTTATAATCAATTTCTATTTTAGTTGTTTTCAGAGTAGTAAAGTGTCTAAGACTTACTGAGCGTTTTATGTCCCATGGACTTCTAAGCAGCTTAATTTAATCTTCCGGCCCTAGAGATGGGCCCAAGGCCTTACTCGGCTCCAGCTCTGAGCCGCACACCCAGCAAGCACACCTCCAGCCTCCCATTCTGTGAAGCGAGTTTGTCATTATCCGCATGTGTCGGTGGGTCTAATGAACTTGCCCAAGGAGCACAAAGGTGGTTTGCCCAAGGTGACAGAGTAAAGAAAGGACAAACTTTGTATTCCAATCAGACACCCATGCCCTAGAGCGAGCTCATCTGCGGGTTACCAACCCAGGGCTCAGCAAAGTGCAGCCGGCGCTTGACTTGACACATTCATTTCGGATGTTTTGTTTTGTTTCATTTTCAGAGACGGAAGTCTTCTGTATACTGGACTGTGTGGCTGAAGATAGCCCAAAACTCTTCCTAGTCCTCCTGCTTCTACCTCTCTAGGGCTGGGATTATAGGTATGCTCCTCCACAGTGTTTAATGAGGTGCCAGGGCCCGAACCCAGGGCTTCCTGAGAAGCAAACACTCTACCAACCGAGCGGTCTCCCCAGCCCCTCATCCAGTTCTACGTTTGCTGCTGTTTTATGCTACAGCGACAGGACTTAGACATTGCAATGCACCATCTGGCTCACAAACTCTCAAGTGCTGACAGGACATGTGCTGGCTTTTAACCTAGACCATCCCCCCAAGAGCTATTAGAATTATGTGTTTGTGTGAAAAAGCACACTCGTGAGTGCCTCTTCAAGGAGACTTTTGGATTGGCACAATCAGGGTCAGGAAGGACAAAATGGATTTTTCTTTTCCCTATGGAACAGACACGGTTTAGCAGCCGGTCCTAAGAGAGAAATGGAAGCCATCAAGGACAAGACAGCCGCAGTGGCAGCAGTGTGGCTCTGGGGTCCTTCCCTGGATGTCTATGCACAGGGTCCGAGACTTTCAAGTCAGTCCTTTGCCAAAGCTCAGCGGGAGTCATCATGTGTGGCTGAGGGGCCTGTTATTAGACACGCTGTGTGTACTCACTTGGAAAAGCTGGACGTTAGCTGGAGGGTCCTTCTGAAAGAGCAGGGTGGCACTGGCAAAGGTGGGGTCCACTTTACCACACACCTGTGGCAGTGAGAGAAAAGGGAATTCTGGGACCGGGTCTTGTTGTTCTCCTCCTTCCATCCACGAGTGATAGAAGCGATGACCCATCCCCTCGTTTCCCCCGATGCCCTCCTTCCCCATCCCCCATCCCCTCATTCCTTCATCCTAGAGTTTTGAGTACAGTGCTGGACCTGTCTCAGAATGTACATGTGCGCTCCGAGGACACAGAATTGAATAACTGTGCCAACTACATCCCCAGCCACCTTGATCCAGCACCTGCACACTTAGTCCTTTATCCAACACCCCTAGTTTTCCGCCCTTCCACATTTATGCAAGCGATTCTCCTCGTGGAATACTACCTCACCCCCAGCCTTCCGTAAGTCTTGCTTACTCTCCTCTACTCTGGAAATATTTAATGATATGGAAGATGGTCACGACATAACCTCAAGGAGAGCAAGCCCGGGTATAAATCCCTTTACTCAGCATGATTCCAGATCTGCCTACAAAGTGATCTGTGCAGGCCCAAATACAGACATCACATCAGTAGACGAAGTGGGGGCACTGTCCCCGAACTGTCCTTGACCCCTGATCTTCTACGCTCAGATGCTGAGAAGGGAGGAGACTCTTTGCTACCCAGGCCAGCCTCCTGAGTCCCCAAACGCTGTGCAGAAGACACCTTGTGCCTGCCCCTGCCCCATACTCACACCCTCGAGGTCCGCTTTGCCCAGCTTCTGAAGCACTGTCAGGTAGAACTTGAAGAAGAAGCTGAGGGTGAGGGTGCGCCGGAATTCCACCATACCGCCAGGGGCGTCCGGGGCCAGGTGCAGCTCCT
Source organism: Apodemus agrarius (assembly GCA_964023405.1). Lineage (NCBI taxonomy): Eukaryota > Metazoa > Chordata > Mammalia > Rodentia > Muridae > Apodemus > Apodemus agrarius. The sequence continues at coordinate 116,812,934 of OZ030011.1, read as the reverse complement.
CCGCCAAGCCAGCGCACACGCCCTGCAGCAAATCCTCGTTCCAGGGCCTGGAGAAGGCAGAATGTGGGCTGGCTTCCTCCCACGATCCCCATCGCTCAGTGTGGAGCCTCACACCCAAGCCCTGTCTGAGAGGCCTGGGTTCAGGCTTTGCCTCCCATGCCACAAACTGCCCAACCGCAGGCAAGCTGGTCTGGAGCCTCAGTCCTCTCATCTTTAAAGGCACACAATTTTCTCTATATACATACATATAGACAGAGAGACAGACAGACAGATAATAGACGGACAGATAGATGATAGATGATAGATGATTGATAGATAGATAGATGATAGATAGTAGAAAGAGATAGATAAGAGATAGATGATAGATTGATTGATAGATAGTAGATATATAGGTGATAGACAGGTAGATAAATAAATTTTCCTTTTGTAATTATTAAGATTATAATAGAAATATATTTCCTCCTTCCCTTTGCTCTCTCCAAACCCTCACATGTGGACCTTCCCACTGTCCTGCAAGTCATTACCCCCTTTTTAACTGTTATTGCATGCACATAAGTATAAACATTTGTGTTCCTAAATATGACCTGCTTAGTTTGTATAGTGTTACTTGTATATATTTTCAGAATCCTCCCAAATTAGTAACTCTAGCTTCTTACGAAATACTAGGCAATATACTAGGCGTACGTATTTCATGTGAGTTGTATTCATTTAAAAATTATCGTAGGGAGAAGTAAGTCTGATGCCCATCTTACCACCAAGAAATTTTGGAATAGAGAGACTAAGTACATTGGCTCCTATTACTCATGTGGTTAGTGGTGGAGCCAAGGAACCACGTTTCGAGTCCAGCTCTATCTCTTGTGTGTGGCTGTCATAAGGATCACATAACATAATGTCAGTGAACCACTTGGCACAGCTGCTACCTTGTGGAAGCCCTGGTTCTAGTAGAAGTAGGATTAATCATAAGAGTATGAATATCGGTGGTAATAGCAATAATCATAGTAGAAATAGTAATAGTGGTAGTAAAATTAGTGGTGATGACACCTACCAACAACAGCAGTACTTCTTCTAACGTCAGTGAGAGGCATGGTGGTAACCATAGTAACAGTAACACCAGGCATGGAAGTAGTAACATCGATAAAAATGGCACCAGAGTTGCTGCTACTATAGAGTTGGTAGTAGCAGTGGCAATACGACTACTACCTACCAGCAGGAGCAGCGGCAGCGGCAGCAGCATCTGTCACAGCAGTATAATAGGAGTGACAGCGAAGGCAGAAAGTAGCCATAGCAACAGTAGCAGTATGCTGCTAGCAGCAATAGCATTAACAGTGCTTAGCTTGTAATGGTGCTAGCTGCACTGGCAGTAGTAAGAACAGTAGCAGTAGTAATGCTAACAAGATAACCCATAAATGTAGGGTTACCAATGGCCATGTTCATAATGACATAAGGTCGAGATTAGAGATTAGAGCAGCAGTAGCAGCAATAGTCGCGGGAGATACTACCACAGCTGAGATGCCAGCCATACGGTGACATTAGGATGACTAACCACAGCTGTGCGGCCACAGGCGACAGCAGTCATGATCGCGATCATAGAATCATCACCAGAGGGAGCAATAACAGGAAAGTAGCAGAAGCAGCTGCAGCAATGGTAACACCCGGTGCAGGAGCCAGCGCAGGGCTGCAGCCAGCTCCCTGGGACAGCCCATGCTCACTTGGACAGCTGCTTCGGAGTGGTCTTGAGGGCTGAGATCGTTCTGTCCGCCATCCCTCCAAAGCAAAGGGACAGTTCCTGCACCTCAGTGGTCCCGGGCTTGAACAGGACTCTCATGCCGCTAGTAACCTTGGCAATGTCATCTTCTCTTCTGGAGGCCTGCTTGAAGGCTGAGAAAAACTCACCCTAAAGGGGAAAAAAAAGAAGGGCCAGCATGGAAACACAAGGCTGGAACCAGATGGCGGATGGCAGGGAGATGAAAAGGGAAGGAACGTGACTGCCTTGAAAATCAGTGAGGAGCTAGTCTCAGGTAGTAAAGACGAGGCATAGCCTAGACTACATTTTTAGAGGTTCCTAGTCATAAGCTGGAAAGGGTCAAGACTTCCCCTGCTAGTCAGGCAATTTGGGGGTAGGTGGTCTATACAGAGCAAACAGCTGGAAGGAGAAAGGTACCCCCACCAAAGCTCCCAGAGACCCATTCTGATGCCTGTATCAGAATTCACTGGCCCCCCCAGGGACTTCCATGAAAACGTGCACGCTGCCTCTCCAGCTGGGATGGGGAGATGTGGTTATAGACGGTGACACACCCTTGCCTGTGGCTCCCCAGATGGTGTGATGTGTCCCTCCAGCCAGTACACTGCAGATTGAGACATCCTGTTTCCTGTAAACCTGTGTCCCTCTGTGAAGCAGCTGCTGCTTTGTGTTAGATGTGTGTTTCTCTCCTGGGCCTGAACCCGGTCTGTCTCTATGGAGACGAAGGTGACATGAATCACTTTCCAGGAAAAAGCCATGTGACACCTGCCTTCTGCATTGTGTTGGTCCTCGGGTTTGTCACCAGCCTGGCTCTGCATATTTTTACTAATGCTAAAGGCCCTTTGTTCTGAAGGGGCCACAGAGCCTCCTCCAGGCCTGATTCTTGGTGCTGACGTGGCCTGAAGCAGCTTTGAAAGCAAGCAGTGTTCCACGTGCTGCTCCCAGGGCCATGCTGGTGCCACCAGCTGTCAGGGTAAAACGGTGTCCTTTCTTGATAAAACTGTCTAGCCCACAGCAGAGAGTCTCCTTCCTTTTATCAGATGACAGCTTTTGTTAAAGACCATACCTGAAAAATAAGAGCTAAGTCATCTGAAACCCGGCTCTATCCCCTTTCCTCACTCAATTAAAAAAAGAATTAGCGATTCGTGAAATTCAAATTTCTGAGACTCGCTCAAAATAGTCTATAAACACAATCTGGAAAAGCATTAGGAGGCCACCTCAGGGGCATAATTGCTCAGATTGAATTAGCATTCTCATTAAGGAGGTCAAAATCCGTAAGAGCAAGCATTGGCTGTGCGCTCCTGAAAGCCGTGGTTGTCCTGGCAGCTGCTCTGCTGGCCTCGCCCAGAAGGTTTTTGTAATATGTCTGCTGTGGCTGTATTCTCAGTTGGTGACTGCTGAGAAGAGATCTACACTGGGCCAAGCCACCCAAGGTGCCACATCTGCCCAAACGAATCAGAAAAGATGCTCAGAAAGCCAAAAATCCAGCAGTGTCAGGTTAGAGCAAGTCCAAGGTCAGCATATGAGTGTCTTACAGCAAGCAGCCTGTGCACTCTGCATACAGGCCCTGCACACGTCACCTTCAAAAGATGATATCATTGGCATGGGGCAGGAAGAGCAAACAGAGATGCTCTCAGGACTGTGCTGAACTGCTGGTGGTAACCACCATTAGCTTCATATATCTACCAGGAACCTCATGAGCGCTGTCCTTCAGTCTTCCCTGTAGTCTGCATGGTAGGTTATGCTGTGACAACTTTAGAAAGAGTACATGGGGTCTCAGAAAGGCAAGACAAGTCACTCTAGACCCCATGTCTGACTATTGAGTTCCACAGTCCATGCCCTGCAATTTCTTGTCCAGAAACGGTAGGGTTGGTTCATCATAAGTAGAACCAGTGACAATGGATCCATGTTAAAGTTGAAAGATGTTGATATGATTCTGAGACTGCTTTAAGCTTCTTATCTGGCATCTGACACTGGAACAGTTTGAGCAGAGCCTAGAGCAGCCTCTGCTGCCTTACCTCTCTGCTGTAGGGGATCTCAATGCACAGCAATATCTCCTCTGGACTGAGCAGAGTCTTTCTGTAGCCAGGGAAGAAGGTATGGTCCATCCGAACAGTTCTCTTGGTACCTGTATGCAGACAAGATGATGGGCTCACGCAGATGAGGCTGGGGACACACTGGGAGCCTTCTGAGGACCCAAAACAGTGTGTGTTGGTCACTGTCTATTTGAAGGGAAGAAAGTTCCAGTCCCTAGTATGTCATTTTATGGCGTGAATAGACCCACCATAGCCAAGGTCAGGCGGCCATGCAAAGCCACTGAGTGTGAAGTCAGAATGAAGGTGAGGGAGATTTGCATCACCGCCCTCATTACTGTCGTCCGCCAGAAGAGCTGACAAGGACTGTCTTTGGCTAGCTGGCATCTGGGAACTTCAGAAGGATTTGTACAACTTGTGGTCTATGTAACAAGAAATCTTGTGTGGTGAATCTCTAAGTTTCTCTGGCAGACAATGATTCTCTCATGTCACAGCTCACTGCAGGGGGGATTGTCGTATATTCTGGCCCTAGCATACTCTCCGGTGAGATATCCAGGAGGTCAGTGCAACTCTGAATCCCCTGCTAAGACTATAGAAATCAATGTGGAGGTTTCAAAAGAATAAAACTACCATAAGACCCGGCACTACCTCCTCTGGACAAAACCCCAAAGGAACCTACATCCCAAGATGCCCATGTTTAATTTTGCTCTATTCACAACAGCAAGGATAGGAATAAGCCTGGATGTGCATCAACAGGTGAGTGGTTAGCAAAACTGTGACCCACGGAGAAAATACAATTCTAATTGGCCAAAAAGAAAAAGGAAATTATAAAATGTGCAAGAAAATGGACATGGCTGGAAAATATACTATCAAGCGAGGTGATCCAGGCTCAGAAAGACAAATAACTACAATCTCTCTCTCTCTCTCTCTCTCTCTCTCTCTCTCTCTCTCTCTCTCTCTCTCTCATCTGAAGCTCCTAGCTTCTGATGCTTTCTGTATGTATTATGAAGCGGTGTGGGTAGAGGCTAGGAAACTAGGAAGGGACCCATGACAGGGGATAAAGGGCCTTCAAGAGACATATGAGTAAGAAGAGTAAGGGAAGATAGTTATGTAAAGTTAAAGTGATATAAGGAGGGGAAGTGTTGGATATAAAGGGGTACAGTGAAGACAAGATAGGGGACAGAAAGACACAGAGGAGGCCCAACCAAACCTAGAGTGTATAAAAATGTAAGGAAACCTGTTGTTTTGTATGCTAATTTGAAACATAAGTTTAAGAAAGAAAGAAGAAACAAAAAGTGAAGCAACCTTAGCTCTCTCGGCCCCGCAACCTGGATTGGTCTCCCTGCAACTTCCGTGACCAAAAACCTTAAAGGCTTCGGGATCACTGAATCCAGGGGCCTTGTTTCTCTAGAAAAGGACCCATGCGGTAAGACTTGCCTCCCCCAGATCACTCTTTCTGGATCACCATCGCAGGCAGCTCACCTTTAGACACCAGGGTCAGCTTGGCTCCACTGGCCATGAACACAGGGTTGAGGTCAGAGATGGGGCTGGCAGTGATGATGTTCCCGCCAATGGACTAGTGGGGACAAGCAGAGAGAGAGAGAGAGAGTGAGTGGGCTGCTCAGACCTGCCTGCAGGGCAGGAAGTGACAGCTGGTTCAGGAGGCACCCCGAGGACCGGAAGCCCAGGGAGACATAGCCCCAAGGAAACCAACAAACCTGAAGTCAAAACACTTGGGATGGGTTCTCAGCTTCGAAGACCTGTGTCAGTAAACTGAGGGTGGCTCTTGTAAATTGTTTCCCCTCCCCCAACCTTTTTTTGGGGGGGGAGGGGGCGAGGATTGAGGTGAGTTACTTGAAAAGTAAGGAGTCAATAAAATGAAACCCAAGGTAAAGATCAAGGAAAAAGAGGACAACTTCTAGATGAATAGCTGGCAAAGAGGACAACTTCCAGATGAATAGTTGGCTCTTTTTTGGATCTGAACTTCCTGGCAATTTGACGAGAATCAGATAGAAGAGAGGAAAGGCAGCTTGAGCTGAGAACAAAACACCTTCTCAGAAGCGCGCTTAGGGGAACTGGGAACAAGGTGTCACCTTCTGCACTGGTGTTTTTCCATCTGAAACCAGAAGCAGCACATTCTTCTTGGACAGGGTAGGGGCGTTGAAAATGTGCTGTTCTGTTCCATTTTAACCTTAATAGCAAATTTCAAAAAGTAGAATGGGAGAGATAAGTTGTCTCCCAATACCAAGAACTATGTGAATCCCAAACAGAACGAGGAACATAAATGCTGCTCTCTATAAACTAGGAAGTGTCAGGGCTGCACTGAAGGCTGACAAATGAAGGGTCAACAAATGCACCGTTCGCTCCTCTCGAGGGGGCTCTGTGCTTCTGGTTCTCCCCTAAACCCTGAAGGGGGTCCATCCCCTCCCAGGTCTGGCTTATAAGATAACTCTCAATCACATCCTGAGGACCTGGGCTAACTTGAAAAAGAGAGAGAGTTCCCAGTTCCCCTAAGTGTGCTGTCTCTCCAACCCTGATGGAGAAGTGTGAGTGTTTCTCAGTTGTCCACAGGCCACCTTCATGAGAAGTTCCTGGGGACTTAGCGCAAAACTGGTTTTCATCCCTCCTCTCCGCCTCTGACTCCGCCAAGGACTCACCGCCACGGACTTGACCTGCTTGCCAGCAAACCAGCGCAGCTGCTCCATCACACCTCTGAACACCTCTGTCTTTTGTTCTGGAAGTGTAGCAATTGCATCCACCAGGACACTTTCTACCAAGCTAAGCGGGCAAGCAGCTCCAAAGGAGATTCCTGTGGATACATGCCGGAAATAAAGTCACTCCTGGCTGGAAAGACCTTTCATAGGCTGCTCATGTTAGATGGAGTCAGGCTAAAGCAAGACTCTTTCATCTTTATAAGGCCTAGAGAAGGTACTTAACGAATGTTATGTGAGTCAGGACTATGTCTATACCTCTGGACTCCATAATCAACACACATTCCCAAAATCCAGTAATTCTCAACTCAACAAAAACCAAAACCTCTGAAAATGAAGCGCTGGCTTAACAGGGGGCGGGGCACACAAACACTATCACCCCCATCTCTCTAGTTCCATCGTCACATGATTTAATGTGTCCTCAGGACCAGCCAACACCAGGATTCTCACAGCCTCCTGTAAGAGATGATCTTGCATGCTCACTGGGGGAAAAGTGATGAAGGCTATCTCCTTCCCAAATCACCCCTGCCCTGTACCAGGTGGGCTTCAGGAGAAGCAGGGGGCAGCCTTACCCTCAGGCCCATGCACCACTGAATTCAGTTCAGGGATCCAGGCTGGGCAGACGATCAGAGGAAAGAGCATATTCTTAAACTTCATTTCAATGCCTTTGGGAAAAAAGAAACTTGGGTTAGAGACGTTAGTGGTTTCCCCACATCACTCATGGGACGCATGGCCCGGTTAACATCACACTGAGCACCTGGACGGGGCTCTGGACTTAGAAACAGAACAGGTGAGGAGGAATTGGGTTAGTCAATCTGTCTTTCTCAATCAAAAACAAGTAGAAAAAAATGAACTCAAGAGTCACTGCAATGCATTAATATTGTGTGGTGGCAATAGTGACATTAGAAATCATAAGGCATTAAGGAATGTCTGAAATTCTTCCAAACACTTTATGTTTTAACTTACTTGATGATCCTAATAGACCTGTGAGGGGACTGTAGGTTTCTGTCTATAGATGTGAAACCTAAGGTATGGAAATGTCCAACTTTAAAAAAAGAAAAGATCATTTATGTGCATGTGTGCATGTGCACAGTGGAAGCGTGTGCGTGCCATGATGTGCCTGTATCATCAGAGAGCGGCTTTCACATCTGTGCACATGCACAGTGGAAGCGTGTGGATGCCATGATGTGCATGTAGCATTAAAGGGCGACTTTCAGAAGTTGGTTCTCTCTGTCTTCTATGGGTCCTGGAGATAGAACTCAGATCATCAGGCCGATGGAGCTAGCATCTTTTCCCCTACTAAACTATCTCCCTAGCCCCAAGTATTTTGCTCAAATCCACAGCTAGGAAAAAGCATGTTTCAGTCTTGGACCCATAGTTAGGGTTAGGGTATTATAGGAAAAACATCCAGTCCTTAAATTCAAACAATAGAAGAAAATGAGATATAAAACATTAAACCTGTCTTCCAGCCTCCAGTATCCAGTTTGAGCTCCTCAAGGTGAGGATCCCTCAGACTTCAAAGTCACACCACAGAGGTGTGTCTCACACCCAGACGCAATGTGCTACAATGCTAGAGATGGAGGCCTCTGTACCATAGCTGTGCCTCTGAGGGCAGGGCCAGTATTGTGCTCTATCACTGTTCCAAACCAGGTTCTCCTCACTGGGCTGGGGGGTCTCGCCAGAATCCAAGGAGCTGAGCTCCTTCAGAAGCCAGAGCCAGACTCCCAGCAGCTGCTTAACTTCTCAAGCATGGTGTGTAATCACCTCTCAGCACTGATACACTAAACAGAGATCTCTGATCCACTCTTCACTGTTCTATGAACTTCCTGGATCTTACTAGGCTTGAGGATGGCACAAAACAAATACCAGACAAGCTACATTTAGAAGTAAATAGGGAAAATGAAGGCCCAGGGCCCTCTGCCACCACTGTTATCTCATGGGACACCAGGGCTCAGAGTATATGACCTGAGCTTCCCTGGCCTGCTCAGCTATTATGAGACCCAGACCCAGATGGTGACATGGTCTAGCCAAACCTAGTCTCCCTTGGATGTCTCTCCACTGCCCTACTAGATCAAGTGCAAACCCGAGTCCCTGGTTTCCAATCCTAAACACCCACGTAAAAGACTAGGGGTGGCTACACACAGCCATGACCCTAGTGTGGTATGGGGGTTGCTCAGCTACACTCCAGGTTTATTGAAGATCCTGTTTCAGGGATATAAGGTAACACATAAAAGAGCAGGACATTTACTACCTTCATTTGGCCACCACATGTACACATGTACAGCACACACACACACACACACACACACACACACACACACACCTCTGGCATTGATCAGACACTGGCCATTTGGCCAGCAGTTAACATCTTTCCCCATCCCTCTTAGATGAGGAGAGAAAGGAACTTTTTCTCTTAGATCTCTGTGTCCCTAGCTCTTCCCAGAGATGGAAAGGGTCACAGTTGGCACTCTGCGGATGCTCATGGAGAAAATCAGCAAGTATGAGGATCGTGCCTTCTGTCCAGGCAGCCCTCTGAGAAGTTACATCATTCCATAGACGGTACTGGAAGAAGAGGAACCTTTCTTAGGGTGCTCAGGCACGGATTTGAACCAGGCCTCACTGACTCCAAAGCCAATGTCTTGGGAGTCCATGTGCACTGAGATTCTAAGTATGTTCCCTGAACACCCAAATACCCAATAAAGGAATGAGTAGAGAGCAGGGGAGAAAGCTCAGGGAGAGAAAAGAGGGGCAGAAAGAGACCAGCAATACCCAAAAGTCTCTGTGGAATCTTACCTATCTCCGTGTTTCCCACCACCAGCTTGGCATCAGGGTGCTGAGCTTTGAGGTCGAGCAGTTCCCCGATGGTCGCAGCCTGGATCCAGGTCACGCGTTCCCCTTCAAAATGCAGCTTCTTCTGGGGAGTGTCTTTCAGCCTCTGGGAAGTGTAGGTAGCTTACTGTAAGTCTCCTTCCTACCACCATTCACCCAAGGATTCACTATTAAATCTGCAATGGGGTCAACCTGTTCATTGATTTGTCTAATACTGAACGCAGGAGGAACTGCACATGCCATGGGCAGAAGCAAGGGGGAAATTCCATGCAGTAACTCACTCTGTTCCCTGTTCAGTACACCATAGCATGGTGAAAGATGCGCTCTGAGCATAACTTAAGGCTGAAGGTCACAGAGGTTATGGAACCTGCCAAAAGCCACCTGCTGTGAGGAGCCCAAACCAGAAATCTCAGGTTCCTGACATTATCCCATACCGTCCCCAGGAGGACAAGGAATGGGAAGGGTTAGAGGCCAGGACAGACATCTAGAGAGCAAAGATCATGTGGAGGAGAGGGCTGAATCTAGTAGATATGGATGACACTGAATGGTAAAAGAAATCCCAGGTATCAAACTGATGGTGTCTTCAAGAGTCCACAGTCCAGAGGAGGATATGGCAGTGACACTGATAATCTGTCCCCTGACCTGTTGAACTTTTGAGGCAGGGTTCTGGAGCCTACATCCCCAAGAAGCATGAACCAAAGAAACACTGGAGGGGGTTTGAATCTTTGCTTGCAATAAACACAAATGGAAATGATGAAGTGGGCACGAGTCTCTAAGATAGAACCTCAGGCCATGCTCGGGCTCTTTGACTGCATCTGTTTGTGTTTCCTTTAAAGAAGTAAGCCACCTGTAGGGAGGGAAATAGCTTGGTTGGTGGCCTTACACAGAGAGATAGCCAGGACGTCCAAACTGATACACAGTGGATACATAGTATATTACTATAAAGGCCAATCTGTTCCCATGGGGCTTAAATCCATCAAAAAGAACGTGGACACGGAATCTGTAACTGTATGTACGACACAGAGAAGGAGGAGCAAAGGAGCATGGGATAGGCTTTACCTCCTAGAAATGGCAGGGAAAGGAAGGAGAGCCGAGTTTAAATGTAAGGCCAAAATATAAGACGAAAATGTAAAGTTCTCAGCAGCTGTGTACACAGGATAGAACTCTGGGGCTCATGGAACAGATAGTTGTCTGGACCTCTTCCCACGGTCACCTACCAGCAACTCTGGGGGAAAGATGGGCTCTTGGGTGGGATCTAAAGGTTTGAAATCCTCCGGGTTGAATAAAGAAGGCGAGGGAGCCACCTGCAAGAAAGGAGAACCACAGTGAGTGCCAGATGCTAGGGCGGGCCGGCCCAGCTCTTCCCAGGCAGAGAGAGGGAGGGGGGCTGGTCCCGGGAGAAGACACGAGCGAGCGGTAAGGAGCATCTTCATCGTGTGAGCATCGCAGCCTCTCACCGATCCTTTGTCCAGCACCACTTGCAGGGATGTGGAAAGAGCGGGAGCCCCCACTCTCCCGTCCCGGGTCTGAGCTGCCCCACTGGGCTTCCAGAAGCAGAAACCCCCATTACCGTTTGGTCTTTTGTCTGGTTCAGGCAGCAGTTTGGGTTGTTTCCACTTCCTCCACAGCACCCACCATCCTGGGAAGATGACACACATTCACATAAGGATATTTCCAGTCTCACAGAACCGAAGTCCATTACTCTTATCTACGGAGGCCCAGATCTGCTCATCCCAGCCTGCGTCAACATCTCATCCAGCATCTGCATCTCATCCAGTCAGTCTCCACTCGGAGAGCAGGGGTCCCTGCTGCTGCTGCTGCTGCTGCTGCTGCTGCTGCTGCTGCTGCTGCTGCTCGTGCTCACTTCTCTAATGCGGCTTAAGGAAGTCTTTGGGACGACAGGGAAATTTGAATTTTTAAAGAAAATTTCTCCGCAAAAGCTAGGCTCTACTTTCTCTTAGGAAGCCCCTAAGAGAAAATGTCTTAGCCCTCACTTGTCAGAAGACGCAAGAGGTGCGACTTTCGGACCAGCTGAGATTTAGGAAGTTTGGCTGGGAGTCTCTGCAGCTGGGGTCTATCATGGATGTCCTACATCAACACCGATCTCAAAGAATGGCTTCTACCACTTAGTATGCATTTCCCATAGAAAGCTAAACACTCCACTCCTCACTGTGACTGTGCTCCTGAGAAAGAGCATGGGTCACCCCTCGCTTATGGGGAGGCTCAGACCTCTCAGGAGGTCTGTGAAGAAACACAAATGAGAAAGAGATTTCTCCATCCCTCAACGGAGGCAGCACATGGTGGATAAATGTGTGTTCGCCTGCCAGACAGACTCAACTCAAAAAGGCAGGAGACCCTCCAAAATCACAAAGTTAACGCTAAGAGACAAATGTGGGAGACTCGGATTTCTGGGGTACCGGCTCATCATGGGGTAAGCTGGAGGCAGGCTGCCTTTGTGTGAGTCGGCTGAGACAACTTTTCATGCTGGCCTTTCTCCAAAGAGGCGACACCCTCTACCTGTGCCTGAAAAAAAACTCTTAGAAGGACTTAGAAGTTGAAGGCGTGGCCTTTGAGAACAAGTAAGTACAAGAAAGAGAACCCCTTGCTAGTTCACCCCATGGAGCTCTGTGTGCCTCTGGCACCTCAGCTGTGTCCTGGAATACCAAAGCTGTTCTGTCTATTCCAGACGCACACCCTCTCCCATCACACCCTTCTCTGTGCTTAGACAGGGAGAATGAGCCCTTAATATCTCTTCTCAGCTTTCCTCTTAGAAAAGGAGTAATGAGGTTGCATTCTCAGCTTTCTGGAAGCAAGAAGAATTTGCATACAGCTCACCCGGCCTTCTTGAGGAAGAAGGAACATATATTACATAAGAAACGTTTTCCAGACAACCAGTGTTGCAACATATTACCACTCAGACCATTTCCTTGATAATTTATTGGTATATTTGTGCCCTAAATTATTGTGGTGTATACTGAGTCACACAGAATCTCTGGAGGCTGGCTTTTCTGTCCACACCCTCCCAGGCTCTCTGTTTTATGGCGCAAGCAAGAAGATAACTGCCTAAAACACTCAAAACACCAAGAGAGAGGAATTCAACCAACTAAGAATTCTGTAAGCTTTGAGACTCCTATTTAAAAAGCTAAACAGAAGAAAGGGGCACAGGGATGCACATGTGTGACCTCAGTGCTTAGGAAGCAGAGGCAGGAGAATCACTACAAGTCAGAAGCCAAGTGTGAGGTCATAGGTACAAAAGCCCAGTCAAGAAGACATAAAAATCCTTTATCTAGAAGTTGGCTGTGGTGGTGCATGCTTTAATCTCAGAATCCCGAGGCAAAGCCAGACAGATCTCTGTGAGTTTAAGGACAGCCTGGTCTATGTAGTGAGCACCAGGACAACCAGGGCCACACAGAGAGATCCTGTCTCACCCCCCCTCACACACACACCCTAAAGAAATCTTAAAAAGCCTTAATGTGTGTGTAGATAACAGTAAGGCATCAAAAGAAAAATATTGCAAGATAATATTTTAAAGTGTTTTAAACCGAACAAAATGAAACAGAGAAGAGCAAAGACAATTACTTTCAGTGGAAATGGCAACACTGTACATAAGAAACAGACAAACCCTGCAGAGATCAGTAAGGGTGCAGCTAGAGCTGTGAAACTGTGAAGTAACACGTGGGAAAGTAACTCATTCCACTTTCCCGACAAGGAAATGCACGTTATTTGTTCTGAAGAAAACGTTGCTTCCATTTAACGAGATTTATTTTCATTTTATAGGGAACGCCCTTTACTGAGGCCATCTTATTTACTGTTTATTGAGAACTTAGAGATCAAACTTTGGATTCAGACTCAATGTTTACAAAAGGTTTTAAGTTAAGGTGAAGTCTGATTCAGAAGAGCCTTAAAAGCCACATCTCCTCTGTTTTATTTTGTTTTAATGTATAAATGCCCATAATGAGAACTGTTACATCGCCACCTTCCGTCTCTTCAACGATAGGCAGAACCAAAAGCTAGGAAGCAAAGACTAAGAGAAACTGTGGAAGCTGAGGTCATGAGGGCTGAAGGGACCATGGAAATGCGATCTAATATCCCACCTGACTGGAGCATCCCTCTTCTGGAATCCCAGGTGCTGAAGGTAAGAGGTTACTCGTGACCCTGCTTTCCAGGAAGCAGTCATGACAGGAATGGTCTGGAGATTTTTCCTAAGTCTTCATTATTATTCATTCAATGTTTATTATTTTATAGTAATCCCCTTTCCTTCATTCTGATATGAGTAACCTGCATTTATCCCTTAGATAGTCTGGCTCAAAGCTTATTGCTTTCATTGATTTTTGTTTTTTTAGAACTTGACTTTGTTACTTTGATTTTTCTCTATGGAATTCCTGGTTTCCATTTCATCCATTTCTGCTCTAAATATGGATTCTCCTGCTTCTTTTAAATTTAATTTGCTCTTTTTTATTTTCCAAAGGTGCAAGCCTCCATTATTGATTTTTAGATTTTTTCCTTTCCTATTTACATTCTTTGATATAAATTTCCCTCTAAGCAATTTGACAAAATATATTTTCAAATTTATTCAGTTCAAAACACGTTTAAATTTACTTGGGGATTCCTTCTTTGCCCCAGGTGTTATTTGGAAGTTTTTATATTTTCCAGCTCTCTTTCCATTGTTGGTTCTAGTTTAATCACAGCCTAGTCCCCAGACAGACACTGTGTAATTGCTATTATTTTTTATTTGTGTTATAATGCAGAATGTGATCTGTCTTGGTGAAGGTCCCAGGTGAGCATGACATTTTTTCTTTCTGTCATTCCCTGCTGTGGTGATAGAGACACTCTAGTTAAGTGCAACTAATTGGTGGTTCTGTTGAATTCATCTGTGTCCTTCCTATTTTTTTCTGTCTCCAGGATATGGCCATTTCTGATACCATGGCAACAAAATATTAAACACTGAAATCCTCTGCCTTTTCAGTTCTGTAAATTTCAAGTTTATTCAACTAAAAAGTTTTTTAAACTTTTATCTTGGAGTTCCTTTTCACGGTGCTCTGCTCTTACTCACATACACGTTAAGAACCTCTGTGTCTTTGCACCGTGGCTTTTGGACCCATGAGCTCACAGCAGGAGTGCCTGGACACGGCCTGCACTGCACAGGCCCATCAACATCCACAAAGCCCCATTTTCCCATGAGAAGCCACAGGCAGCTAATGACTGCCGGGCAGAGGGGGTCATATACATTTCTCAGTGGTGGAGCCCTGGTAAGTTGTCTTGTTAACACCGCCCCCAAGCATGCTTTTAAGAAAACACTGTGTGTCTTCTTAGAGCATTGGTTCTTTTATTGATCCACTCAGTGGCCTAGAATCACTGTACAGCCTGGCTTCAAACTTAGAGAGATCCTCCTGCCTCTGCTTCCTGAGCACTGGGATTACAGATGTGTACAGAATTTATCTCATGGGATCTTTTCCCCTAGATGATTTCAGTATGTCGCTCCCTTCTCTTCTTGCTTACTCAGTTCCCTGTAAGGAGAACATGACCTGTAGCTGTGTGTAGATCAGCTGTAGTTCTGGATCCTTGGGAGGACTAGTTCTTATTTTCTGAAGCTTGACTTTAAAACATGTTGTAGGGATCAGTTTGGTTCTTGTTTTATTTTGTTCTTTCTGACACTGATCCATCTTGGTGTTCTCTGAGATTCCTGGTTATGTGGACTCAAAGATTCCTAGTTTGGACTCAAACATCCATTTGGAGAAATTCTCATTCATATTGTTGAAATATTACTCCTGCCCCTCACTTTCCTCTTCTTCTGGCCCCCTTACTGCACACCCACGTCACACCCCTGTGGTTCCATAGTTCTGGGTCTTCTGGTTTATAGTCTCCTTCCCACTTCTTCTCTTTGTTCTTTGGCTCTGGGAGTCTGCATTTTCATAACCTGAGTCTCAGAACTGCTTTCCTGAACACTGAGGTCACAAAAAGCCCAGCAAGGACATTCTTCATTTTGTTTCGGTGGCTTTGGTGCTAGTGTTTCTCTACCATTCCTTTATGGAATTCCTTTACCTCTGTTTTACACTATCTATCTGTTATTTCATGTCTGTTTGTTCCATTAAAACCTTTAGCAGAGTAATTATATTATTTTTATAAAGTCATGGTTCGATCGTTCTAACACCTCTGTCACATCAACTCCAATCCTGCTGCATGTTCATCCTCTTCAAATTGTGTTTGTCTTTGTGTAAGTATTGTGATTTTTTTACTGGAAAGCAGATACTTTGTACTGAATAAAAAGACCTCTGTCAATATGCCTGTACCAAATAAAAGGACTTCTGTCAATATGTGTATCTGCCCATATACTATGAATTTCACAAGGACATTTCTGGAGTCTATTCCTCCCTTAGATAAGTCAAGGTGGCTGGAGGAGTCTGAGGATGAGAATTTACCTTCTTCCTAGTAGGATAATCTATGATGTGATGTGGTGTGATATGATATATGATATGATATATGATGATATATGATATGATATATGTGATGTGATATATGATATATGATATATAATAGGAATATGATAGGACATATGATATGATGTGATATAATACGATATGATATATGATATTTGATTTGATGCAATATATGATATGATGTATGATAAATGATATATGATTTATGATATGATATATGATGTGATGTGCTATGATATAATGATATATGTGATATATGATATGACCAGAGAAGGAGAGGCTCTAGTACAACATTTTTATGTTTCTGCTTTTTTTCAGTAGTTTTTTTTTGAGATTGTACTGTAATTACATTTTCCCTTTCTTTTCGGATGCTCTTTCTTGTGCCTGTGACTGTCTGGACTTACCTGTCTATCTTTTACCTGAAGAGCAGCATCTGGTCCTCTAACTTCCCTCCCCACAAAGAATCAGAATAGAGCTGTTACCTTCCAGGTGTCTGGCTTTGCATGGACTGAAACATCTACACTCCTCACACACCATACTGGAAACAGAAATCCCATTTCTGCCTGCTTTAATGGCTCCTCCATCCCTTCCTCTCTGCTAGACAGACACAGTCCTTTTTGCTATCACCCACCTGCCAGCTGGACCTTCAGTAGCAATGTGCTGTGTCTGAGAACATAGGAAATCCAAGCTTGATGCAGCCAGAGACAAAAGTAAACAGTCTCTAAATAAGAATCTCGGGGACTCACGGGAAGGAACGTGAAGGCACTTCTACATGCTTGCTCCGTGCCAGGCATTTGGGCTGCTTAGAGCTCTCCTCTTAACCCAGGAAAAACTGGATTGAGAGGAGTAGGGTACTCCACCGTGAAGTCATGCACCAGCTCCGTGAGGCTGGAGGTGGAGAGCAGCTGACATTCTCTTTTGAAGCACTCTCGGGGCTAGTTAGATTGTATATCTTTAAGCAGGAGCCTAAGATGGGTGCACAGTGGCAAGACGAACAGTCCTTGCTTCCCAGAGAAGCCTGGGCAGTTCATGAAGAGCGTATGTCAGATACGAGAAGACAGGTGTCAGCCCTGTTACTTAAAGTGCCACGTGTTGAAAGCCTAAGCTGTACTAGGTATTGTCCCTAAAGGCTCTGCAAGAGATACTTGCAATTTTTTTTCAAACTCGGATCATGAATTTGCTCCTCTCAAAGTCTTATTTTTGACTGGACTCAAATATGGCAGAAGCTTTCCACTAGGACAGCTGATATTTCTCAGCAATCTTTTCCTGGTGTGTGTGTGTGTGTGTGTGTGTGTGTGTGTGTATACATCAACATTTGTGTTGTAGGACAGGTGAAATAACAAGTCGCTGAATCTTTTAGCACTTTGGTTCTGGGCTTGCATTCTTCGTTTAAGGACTTCCTGGCAAAGTATTTCATCTTACTTAGACTGAAAAGCTTTCAGATTCTGCTAGCTCTTGTGGGCCCCAACTGCCAGATCACAGTAGTATTTATCAGTCCAGGAATACCCTTCTCTCTTCTGTACTCAACAACCAAATGGAGACAACTCAGACTGGCATCCACAAGGCATTCCTGAACCAACCTGCACTTCCTCCCTCCAGGCCTCCCTGGTCCATTCCAAGAATTCCCCTTACTCAACAGTAGGTGCATCTGGCATGAGTCAAGACATGTTGCTCCATGGGAAAGCCTTGTTTGCCATTCCCAGCATGGATTCCCGCCGCTGAGACCTCCCCTTCTTCACCCGGAGCATCAGCAGCAACTTAATTTTTATAAACACTCCATGGTAGCTATTATAATCCTTGACTCACAATCCACCGTTTCTATTAGTTCTACCTAATTGCATAGCTTCTGCTTCATGATCAGATTGCTGGATCTCTACCTACATTTAGCCTTCCTGAGTTACATAAACCCAACACTTTCTCCTGATGTGCCTGCCCTAAAGGTTAGCAGGGAACTCCACTGCCTCACTACCCCCAGACACACAATCAAACCATGATGAGAAAGTCTGATTGAAGTTAGAATTCTCTTAACCCAGCTGGGGAGTCAGGTAAGAGCTGAGGCGGATAATTCAAGAGCAGAGAGGCCAACACTCTGCCCTTACCACATGGCGGGTATGTCTGTGTTTATACCACCAGTGCTCACATACCGAGCTACGGTTTCGGACTAGAGGTTTATGAACGCCAAAGTGGTTCCCAAACTGTCTGGAGATCTAATTATCAGCTTCACGAGGCCAGCAGAGTGCCAACTGTGACAGCAGCTAAGAGGAGGAGGGAGGAGGGGTACGAGGCTGAGCCAGGCAGGGATGCTATTAAATGCCACATTCGGCACCTGTGCAGGCAGAGCCTGCCAATCATCAAGGAAAGTGGCCAAGCCTCGAGGCATTGTGGGAAAGTAACACTTGGGTAGTGCACATCTTCCAAAGAATCTGAGCTGCAGGCCTTCCCAGCAGGAAATTTCACACCAGGGATAGGAAGGCAGCATCTGCTTGCCTTAGCACAGATTCCTAGGAGGAGAACTCATACACTGGCTTGCTTCAACCTTCTTCCCAGGAGACCTAAGGTCCTGGGCATCCTTCCCAATTGTGCTTTTTGCAGGTTCCTGTTTTAGGGGCAGGTTGTGCCCATTCCAGGGCCACACCTACCTTGGCAAAGGTCCGGAATCCCTGGAGGATGGGTCTGTAGCCTGTACAGCGGCAGAGGTTTCCTGCAGGCCAAGGGGAAAGTTGTAAGGTTAATGCTCCCTCCCAGGTGACGAGAAGGAGCTCATGACTTTGCTGCATGTGCTTGACCTTTGACATTCCCTGTCTGCTGCCCATCCTGATGCCTTTCCAGAATGCCTATGACAAGCCCACCCTGGCCTTTCCAGAGGGTCCGATCACCTTCCCACTGAGCTTCTCAAACTATATTACCAATTATGCTTCCTCTTCAGAGTGGAGTCCCTGGAGGAAGGGACTCTGGTCTTTGATCCTGTATCCTTCCCACTTGACATAGTACATAACATAGGGCTCAAAAGAAGTTGGAAGGGGTGATCTGCTGAGATATTGAATGGATGGGAAACTTTCTGGATTTAATTCCCTAAATAGAGAGCTACAATGCAGTCACAGGAGATGAATCGGGAAGCCAGCAACCGCTGTGGCTCAGCATCAAGTCTCTCGTCCTCTTGAGCAGCAATCCCCCTGGTGAAGCTTGTTCTCAGGGAAGTCAAGTGACAGAACCCTATCTTATGGGACCCTAGGCCAGCGGCTCTCAACCTGTGGGTCACAACCTCTTTGGTAACAGTCTGTCTCCAAAAACATCATAATTCATAACAGTAGCAAATTTACAGTTATGAAATTCTAATGAAAACAATTTTATAGTTGAGGGTCACCACAACATGAGGAACGGTACTAAGAGGTCACAGCATTAGGAAGGTTGAGAGGCACTGCTCTAGACAGTTTCCCAAATATCAGTGGTCCTCTATGCTTGCTGTCTTGGGACAAGGTTGCCCCATGAAGGGTAGGATATAGACATCCTAGGAAGCAAGGACCAACCTGGCCAACCAGGAGAAGACAAACTTCCCAGCAGATTTTGGCCACCATGTTTTTATGGCCAGAGCTTTCGGAATTCCCAGTTCTTTCTTGACTGTCATTGTATTGACCTGTTCAGGACCCATGTGCCATCTCACCCCCTGTACTGTGCCTAAAGGTCCACACCTTGGAAGGCATTCTCGATCTCCTCAACAGTAGGCTCGGGCTGGTTTCGGAGCAGTGTGTACATACTCATGACAATACCGGGGGTACAGAACCCACACTGGGAACCATGGCTTCTGGCAATTCTCTCCTAAAAAGACAGAAAACATATGCTCATGATGCCAGGAACCCCGCCTCCCCAGATCCTTCATATTTGCTTAAAGCTGTGAGGGTTTACATCAGGCCACTGAGCCTATCTGAAGCAGCACAGGTTCCTCATCTTCAGAACAGGGGTCATCACTGCAGCTAAGGATTTTAAAAGGCAACTCACATAAAACCCTTTATCGTTTTCTCTTCTTTATCCCATCCTTATTTCTCTCTGTTTGTTTGTTATCAAATAACCCTAGGGCCCTGAACATACTAGGCAGGGACTCTATCATTGAACAACTGTAGACCTTTTTCTACTGTTTTTGTTTGTTTGTTTGTTTGTTTGTGATGGTGTCTCATTGTGTAGTGCAGGCAGGCCTTGAACTTGATTTCCTTCTACCCTAGTCTCCTGAACAACTTGGATTACAGGCTCCAGGACAACCTTAAACTCCTGATATTGTCCCTGGCATTCTGTAGGCATTCATCAATGTTAGCCATTAGTGGGCAAGTCCTTCAGAAAATACTGGTTGTTCTAGCACAGGGAATTTAGGAATTTACCCCGGTTCAAGTATCTTAAATAGAAACACTGTGCTGTGTTCTTTTGGCTACTTGAGCCTGCAGTGAAATTCAAGCACCACTCCTGAAAGACCACAGAGCGTGCCCTATTCCAACCCACCACTGCCTTCCTGGATTGTCAGAGCACAGGGAGGTACGTCAGAGCACAGGGAGGACATGAGAACTGGAACAGGACTTAAGCTGAGTTTTCTATATGTATGGGATGTCACAAAACTCCCACACAAAGCTGGTGGGTTTTACTAAAAGTTCCTGTTCCTCATCCACGTGACTTTCTTCTTTTTCTGTCTCTTGGGAATCTCTCTTGGTACTTGAGTAAAACTGGCAGGATGTTATAACATCTGTATCTGTAGCCTACCCATTTATTTTGTGAACATGGACCAAGAATCTAGTATGCAGTAGGCATGGAAAGATTGTATAAACGGAGAAGAGAGATGGGGAGAGATGACATGAAGCCCATACTGTAATAGTACAATTCTGATAAAAAAATGGAATAAGAAAAATTCCATTTCATCGCCAGTGCTGTGCAGAAAATTTGTACAAGATTATATGATCCAGAATGACTGGACCACTCTAGAAAGGATCTCGAGTCTGGTTTCAATATCACAGTTTGGATCAAGAAAAGAGAACTGTCAGCAAGAAGGCTTGATACAGCACAAGCTTGGCGTGCCAGAGTGACTGAGAGAATATGGGCGGAACCTGCTGAGTCTAAACACATCGGGTGGGAAAGCAGCTCCTCACAAGCCGGGACAGGCTACAGAACCTCCTCTGTGTAGGTTTAGGAGATTTCAGGCATCAGTGATGTGATTCATGTCGTTAAAAAAAAAATCACTCTGGGCCACTGAGTGGAAATTACATTCTAAAAGCGAACACAGAAATGGGTCTTTGGGATATAGTATAGCCATCCAAAGAGAGATAATGACATGGACCAAAGTATCAAGAGTAAAACAAATGGGGAAGGTGTCATAGATGGTTTAAGTTGGAGAGTGGATCACACTTCTGGGTGGATAGGGTGTTGTATGTGAGAGGATCAAAGATTACTCCTAGATCTTATCTTGAAAAATAGAATGGACTGCTTTGCCGGTGGCTCGAGTAGAACAATACCCAAGAAGGAAGACGTTATGGACAAAATGGGATACAGTTGAGATTAGACATTTGTGCTGAAGTGCCAAGTAGGCAATTGCAAATGAGTTTCACTTCTGAGGAGAGGTCAAAGTTGAAAGTACAAGAGTGTACCATCTACAGGTAGTGGGTGTTAAGTGTACCTACTGTGAGAGTGTAAGAATGGGAAAAGGGCAGGGCTGAGCCCAGAACCTGGATACTGTGGCCATCTGTGGGGAGTCAACATATGACACCAATGGGAGTAAGAGGGAAAAACATGGGAAAGCCAGGAAAAAGGAAAATCAAGTGCACTAGGAGTAGAATCAGCCATGATGCTTATATGGAGATAAAATAAGAACATCAAGAGTAAAAGTTCACGCTGTTGGAAGGGTGGGTACAAATTCCTGTGTTCAAACTACTCATTCTTCATTTCGCTACAGAGAAAACAACAGGCTCAAAGTAAGCTCACACTTCTCACAGGTTGAGAAAGTTTAGAGGCGTCTCCTTTTCCTGTCTAAGAAACAGAGATGAAGCAATATCACCCTCACCCTGCTCTGACACCACAGACTGGATCACGGGCTCCTCCTGTGGAACAGAACCTGTTTAATCATCTGGAGGCCCTAGTGCTTGGTGTCTTGGAAGGAGACCAAGGAAGTACCACCTCCTGAAAGACATGTCTCTTTAAATGGCCAAGAGAGGACTAAGACCTGGGTTTAACTCTGGAGCCATTTCTGATTGCAATTTTTCAAAGAACTCTTGCCTTAGTTATCCTGGGGTGGGGCTGCTCACTGCTCTGCCTCCACCTGTTTCAATTTGGCCTAAGAGCATCCAACTTCTCTCTTCAAACTCCTGGATTTGCAATATAGTCGCCCTCTTGGTTCCTGACTTCAATACAATGCCAACGTCTAGTTCCACAAGGGAGAAAACCCCCAGTGAGGTATCTATAGATGTGTGTGGTTGGCCCTTGGAGTTGCTGAGGGTGTGGATAACCTTGAACTTCTGATTCTCCTACCTG
Source organism: Apodemus agrarius (assembly GCA_964023405.1). Taxonomy (NCBI): domain Eukaryota; kingdom Metazoa; phylum Chordata; class Mammalia; order Rodentia; family Muridae; genus Apodemus; species Apodemus agrarius. Next base: position 116,790,682 of record OZ030011.1, on the reverse strand, counting down.
CTTCCAAGGGCTAGGATTACAAGTGGGTAGTGCCCCATATCTAGTTTATATGGTACTGGGAATCCAATCTAGAGCTCCATGCACGATAGGAAGGCAATCTTGTCAACTGAGTCACACAGCCCCTAGCTATTATCTTATCTCCATTCTCAAGAGAGTAAAGATCTGACAGTCCATATTCATGGTGGTTAATATTGATCGATAACTTTATAGGGCATATAATATAGAAACAAACCCCTGGGTGTATCCCTCAAGAAATTAACTAGATTAGGCTTGCCTTTGGTCAAGGCCATGAGGACTTATCTGGATTAGTCCAGGTGGGGAAAACGGTTGAATCCAGGACTGGATAAAAAGTCAGAATGGCTAAGATTAAAAACTCAAGAGACAACAGGTGCTGGCAAGGATGTGGATAAAGAGGAACACTCCTCCACTGTTGGTGGGATTGCAAGATGGTACAGCTGCTCTGGAAATCAGTCTGGCCACTCCTCAGAAAATTGGGCATAACACTTCCAGAGGACCCTGTCATACCATTCCTGGGCACATACCCAGAGGATTCCCCTGCATACAATAAAGACACATGCTCCACTATGTTCATAGCAGCCTTATTTATAATAGCCAGAAGTTGGAAGGAGCCCAGATGTTCCTCAAAGGAGGAATGGATACAGAAAGTGTGGTATATTATACAATGGAATACTACTCCGCAATTAAAAATAATGAAATCATGCAATTTGTAGGCAAATGGTTAGATCTGGAAAATATCATCCTAAGTGAGTTAACCCAATCACAAAAGAATACACATGAAATGCAATCACTGATAAGTGGATATTAATGAGCCCAGAAGCTCTTAATACTCAAGGCACAATTAGCAAATCAAAAGATTCCCAAGAAGAAGGAAGGAGAGGACCCCGGTCCTGAAAAGACTGGATCCAGTTTTGTAGGAGAGTACCAGAACAGAGAAATGGTGGTGGTGGGGGTGATTGGGGAATGGGTGGGGAGGGGGGAAGAGGACTTATGGGACATATGTTGAGGGGGGAACTGGGAAAGGGGAAAGCCTTTGGAATGTAAACAAAGAATATAGAAAATAACAAAAGAAGTAAAGCTAGCTAGATATGAGCACTCCAGTGCTCTCTGCTTCCTACCTGTGGGTGCAATGCGCCCAGGTGCCCCAAGCCCTGACCACCATGACTTCCCTACCATGGGAACGGGTACCCTCAAACTGTGAGTTAAAATAAATTCTTCCTTATTATTTTAACTATTAAAGTAGCCCATTTTCCTTTGTACCGGTTTTGAGACTGGTACAATGGTAGCTGGCCCTTACTATTTATCTCTAGTAGCTTCGGACAGACCTTTTGCACCGGCAGTGTGTAAAGTAACTAATGCAACATTTGTAGTATCTGGGGAAGGGGGGAAGGAGTGTTGCAACTGGAATTATCACTCGAAACAACAGGAAGTACATGGGCTTATATCAGGAGTCATGGAAATCTGGAATTGGGGGACTATCAATTGTCAAAGCATACTCAAGAACAAGATGCCCTTCCTTGCCTTCCCACATCTGGAGTGAGGATGCCGCTGGACATTGGATTCAGTTGAGTTGTTGTTGTTCCAGGGGCCTTATGTAGTATTAGATCATCCTGGTCCTAGTGATAGGGGAGCTTTGGGTGTGGGTGCATACTCTCTCTACCTTGTAGCATCTAGAAGAGACTCAGAGGGTTGTGAAGTTTCTCCCAACGACTCAGAGAAAAGCTACAGCCTTGGCCTAAGCCCTGTAAAATGCTATAGCTTCACATTTACCACCCCACTCACCTGTACAGGATGCAGCTTCTTGGTGTTTCCTATGCCTTCCACGGTTGTCACAGCAACATGATGCAAGGAGCAGATGGGGGCCAAGCAGGCATTGACGGAAAAATGACTAGAACCACAGATTAAGGCCGTTTCATTATTCTGGAGTCATCAGAGCAGCACAGGGGTTGCCTCATTGGGCTTGGGGTCTTCCCGAGTGTCTCTGCTCTGTGCTGTTAGTCTCTGCTGTTATTGTCCTTCCCACTCCACCTAAGACCCTGAGCCAGGAACAAAGAGGCTCAATTCCAGCTGAGACTGAGCCTCCTTAGAGTCCGCGTGGGCCAGCTACCATCACACCAGTCTCAAAACCGGTACAAAGGAAAATTGACTACTTTAGACAACCTCTTATCCCAACTCTAGAGGGCACCGAAAAGAACTTTTCAGCAGGCTATAACCCTGAAGCATGCTCCTCTCTACAGGACCCTTCCTTGGTTCTCAGTATTAGAAATTCACATTATTTTTGCTTTCATTCCCCCTCTTCCTCCATTTCCCCAGGGTAAAGGTAAAGATGGGACTCTAGCCCCTTACCTGTATCCCTCCCTTAGTTATCACTCTTTCATCAAAACAGACAACACTGGTTCCTTAACAATGTGCCAGATCTATGCTAGGGGCTGAGGAAGAAAGGCTAAATAACATGAAATCCCTAGCCTGGAAAAGCTTGTGGTCAAGGCAGGAGATAGAAGTGGATGTGGAGATGTGATGTAAAGATCTGACAGTGAATGATTCAGGAGTGCTGTGTAGAGGGCGTTAAGAAGTCTGCATAGACAAGGAGGACCTATCTCAACCACGAGGAATCAAGCAGCCCTTATTTCCAGGTAGAAAATCCCTGGGTGAGAGGACATGCAGAACAGGAAACAGTATATAGGAAGATCAAGAAATAAGTATGTCTGGGCCATGAGTTCTTCATATTGTTCAGCTTGAGGTGTTTTAGACCCTCGATGGCAAAGGAAACTGGGGAGAAACTCAGGGACATACTGTGAAGTGTTGAAGGCTTTTATGGGATGGCATGTAGAATGGTCATTTTATCAGTAGTCCAGAGCTTGGTCCCCATTTATCAGCGAGGAAAGATACCCTATAAGACATCATTCTATACTCTTTGCTCATGATTGACGTCTTCCCAGAAGCACACATGCCCACACACTCACTCACAAGATGATCCCACATCCTGCCCTCCCGTGGAGCACCAGGCAGCAGGCAAAGGATACATGATCTTGTTCTGAAGACGGTCATACTTGGAGATCATCACGGTGCATGCCCCACAGCCGCCTTCTCCACAGCCAAGCTTGGTTCCACACAGCCCCACTGAGTAGCCACTTGTTAAGGACACAGACCAAGAGAAAGGACTCTACAAATGGCTGGGGATGCTGGGCAGAGCCTCACAGGCCCAACTGAACACACAGCTGAAGCCCTTGACACAGGAGACGGCAGACCTCTGGCCTCCTCAATCCATGAGGCTGCACTGTACCATACAGATGTAAGAACAGAGCAGTGGAGTCAGTGCCCACAGAACACCATCCAGGACCCAAGTTCCAGGCTCAGGGTCACTCAGTGTCTGAGCAAGAGGACCTTGCATCTCAAAGACAGCATATGGGGTATTGAGGTGAGCAGTGACACTTCTCAGCCATTTTGAGGCTTGGATTTTTTTACCCTGAAATCTACAGGCTGATAAAGTCCCAGAAACCAAAATTAAATTTGAACCAGGTTTTTTAATATCTCCCATAATGTATTCAAATGAAAAATAAAAGATTGGGAACCAATAATGGACGCAGCTCTTACATATATTGTGGAAAGATAATCTGTTACCTTGTCAACTGGTAGGCTATTCCAAACCTACAGCAGCCACGTGGCCATCTTTCTTGAGCCACACAGGTCTCTCTGTTTAGTTTCTGATGGTCCCTAAGCTCCCATCTCTCTTCTGAGAATGGGAGACACAGAAAATTATTAGCAGATCACCTTATCCTCCATTTTCAAGATAAAATTAACAAAGAAAAAAAAAACGACATTGCATCTTACATCGAAAGCTCTTGATTTCCACAGCAATTTGCTTAGGCAAGAGCTACTATTTCTCTGCAGATTAAAATGCAGAGTAAAACCAGGCTGAGGCCTAAACTGTAACAGGAGCTACAGAGTGTCATTTTGTGTGTTACAGTCCTCTGACTCAGAGTCTCCTGACTCCAGAGCTGTGTGTGATCCTCCTCCCCCTCTGTCAAAGAGGCGTCCTAAGACCTCAAGATTTCTTTGTTTGCTTCTTTGTTCTCATTATCTAAGGCATATATAGTTATTTTCAACAGATATGCCTAGAAAGTGTATGGACAGAGACAGTATGGTGGCAGTCTAGTCTTTATCTTCTAGCCTTGACATCTTTCTAAAAACCCTTGAATCGAGGCTAGGAACATTTCTCCTGCTCTCACAAATTAACTTCTGGCCCAGGCTGTAAGGAAGAAGACTTTATACTTTCCGTGACAACTTTCAGTTTTAAATTTCATTTGAGGTTTGATTTACTAAACCAGACCACTGAGATAAGGACTTTCTGGGGCTCTTAGACTTCAGAAAGGAAAACCGAAACTAGTAGAAAACTAAAATGAGCTTTGTTTACAGAACACTGAAATTAATCTCAACAACTTCCTAGTGGGGTTGGGCTGGTATCAGAATCCCCCTTTTCCTACTCACTGAACCCCTAGGGCCATCTGCTGAGCCTTCAGATATGCCCATACCCAGTCACCCTCTATGCTGTCTGCTAGCAGAGGGCTGAACCAAATGGGCTCGCATCTGTGAGTACTGAGCAAGTGGGTCACTCATACCTCTGGGACGGGGATGAGGACCCCCATAGACAGATGTCAAGAAGAGCAATGGGTCCCAGAGAGTGGCCAGCCTGGATGAGAAAGGTATGGCTGCACCTTCCATGCAGGGTCTGCCAGAACTTGCCCAGAATACACTTAGTGAAAATCAGGTCACTTAATCAGGGCTGGCCTCACTTCCTCTCAGAGGGAGATAATGGTATACTTCCACAGAATTTCTGTGAAGATTACGTGACATCAGCTATACAAACTACTTTTGAACTTTGCCTGTACATGACAAGCATTCATTAAATGTCAGCACCTATATTTTCTGTTGTTTTTGATCCAGGGTCCCATAATACTTTAATAACATGAAAGAACAAAAGGTGTGGGAGCCTACAGAAGCCTTCCCCACAACGGACGAAGAGCAGCAGCCCAGGACACTCCACAGCAGTGCTTCTCAGCCGTCCCAATGCTGTGTGGGACCCTTTAATACCTCATGTTGTGGTGACCCCTATTATTTTTGTTGCTACTTTATAACTACAGTTTTGCTACTGTTATGAACAATAACGTAATTATCCGATATGCAGGATATCGGATAAGCAACCCCTGTGAAAGGGCCATTGGACATCTCTCCAAAGGGGTTGTGACACCCAGGTTGAGAACCACCTCTCTAAGGTGTCTCCTTCCTTTGGTGTCTCTAAAGCCTGACACTGAGAAGTTGATGCCTTACACAGTACCCACTGCAATCAGCCTTTCTCAGGAGGATCCCTTGTCTGGGAATGCTCAATAACCATATAAAGTTTACCCAGTATATGGAAGTCCCTAGGTTCAATACCCAACAGTGCAAGAAAAAGTAATAGAAACCCCTCTTCTGGTCTCTCTGGGCCTAGAGGCTCCTGGGTAAGGCAAAATGACCGTGACGCTCATGGGAGCTGCGGAGGAGGGCTTTCCTGGGCACAGAAGATCCTGAAACTACTAGACTCTTTGCTGAAGAAATCTGCAAGAATACCATGAAGAGCCTCTCATTTGAGGACTGAGAGTTTACAGTCTAGGGAGCCAAGGATTACCCAAGGCCTCCCAGCTACACTGAGTGCCACAGCTGTCCAGAGCTCTCTGAGGTCACTGGGAAATTATGTAAGCGTCAGAGAACAGTCCCACAGTCCCCTCACCCTCATTTCCATTGAAGAGTCAGGATACACTTTCTTCTAAGGTAGACCAGCAGTGTTGTTTCAGGATCTGCATTTTTCTCCACCACCTACCAAGAAAATACATCAAAGAATCACCTCTCCGTTCTTTTTTCAGGTGATTTCCTCCCTTTCATCGCTCACCCCCAAATCTGTAGAGTTAATGGGCACAGAGTAGATAGATCATGACAATCAAGGCATTGTTTTCTCAACAATTCCATAAAGAGTAAACACATGAGCTATAAAACACAATCATGCCCTCGGGTCCTAGAATTCCACCTGGACACACCACAGCAGCTCAGGGTCTATGCTGCCAAGAGCGTCTTCTAAGTCCAGCATGAAGCCTCATTTCTCTTGCCTCTTCCCAGCTACACATTCCAGAGTTGGAGCTGTCGGCACGCAGATTCTAACTTTGCATGCTTGAGTATGCCTGCTCAGACTCTGTGTGTGATGAGAGAAAGCTGGATATGTAGTCCTTGCTCGTAGCAAAGGGTTGTGTGCATCAAGCTACACAGTAGCAACATGAGCACGCTACTACAGAAGAGCCATCTCAGGACAAAATCCCATCCATGTGTGCAGTAAGGTAGAAAAGGCTAATGTGAGACGTTCTCCCCAGATGTAAACCTTCAAAGAAGATCCAGGAGGGGCCATTGCACTATTCCCCATACTTAAAGGCAGAGAATTTGTAATAAGAGATCTTTTAAGAGAACTGTGCTATATATTGGCCCCAGAGTTTCTTCAAGTGAAAGGAAAAGAAACATCTGCCTCACACCTTAAACTAAAAGAAGGGATACCCTTTGTACCATACACAAATACATTCCTCCTTCACAGTAGTGTCAGGGGCCAGACCAACCCAAGACATTCTCAGAGTCCCCAATGGAAGAATAGGAACTTTAATTCCATGTCTTAGTCCAGGAGTGGACTTGGCAAGGCCAGTCTAGGGCTGGAGCCTGTATATACTCAGAAGATCCAACGTGGAAGCTTCTGGGGACCAGATTTTCAGTCCTAAGGCAGCTGTGTCTGCAGAACCCTTGATTCTCTTTGCCAAGATCATCTGACTTAGCTCTGCTGACTTTGACCATTTTTCCCTCTGCAAATGGAACATATGATGCTGCACTTAAGAATTCTGCTTGGCATGAGTCACCACCTTGTGGGAGACCTCTTGGTCCTAGCTATTGCTTTTGCTTCTTTATTTCTTGTTTTCCCTATTTCTTGGTCCTGGTTTTTCCTCTTGATATGTCACCATTCAGGACCCATATTCCTGCAGGTTCTGGACAGCATAGGACATATAGTAGTCTGCCATACCACAAGTAAAGGTAGACCTAGCATAATGTTGCTAACTAGAAATCATGTGTTTAAACTCCTACTTAAGTGTAAATGGACAAAGTGGGGGTGTTGGTTCACATTCCCAGAGTTTAATAGGTCCAAGAATTTTGTTAGCAGTGGATATACTACATCCCATCCATGACGTGGATAGGGTTGGCTTGAGTGTATTTAAGTCAATCTCAGGAAGGTTACCTAGAGGAAGTAACAGGGCAGATAATAAAAGTATTCTTTGTACAATGGTCCCTTCATGTTGGGGGCTGAGGTAAAGCAGAGGGCGTAAGAAATGCACATCACTCATGACATGGAATGCATGAGTCAACGCTCCCTGATGTAGCTCCTGAAAAATCTTTGAAGCCGTCAAAAGGATTAGCTGTGAACAGTTGAAATGGCACCTTAAAAGAGCCAGTTAAGTGAGACCCTTCTTGCTGTCTCATGAATCATTCTAAGTTCAGACTGTTTAAGAAAACTTTGCTAGAAAATAAAATGGTGCATGTGTATGTGTGCATTGTGTAGTGTGTGGTGTATATATGTGTAGTTCATGGATGTTAGTGTGTGTGTACATACATACACATATATACACACACATATATGCATACATACATACCTAGATAGATAGATAGATAGATAGATAGATAGTAGATAGTAGATAGCATAATAGGACATCAGTTGTCTTTCTCTAGCTCTCTCAGACTTACAGTCTTACTATCTTCAGACAGGCCCTCTCACTGAACCAGAAGCTCACTGCATAGGCTAGATTCACTGGTCCATGAGCTCTTGGGACCTGCCTGTCTCCAACCACCAATGCTGGCATGAGTAGCCATTCCTGGCTTTTTATATGGAAGCTGGGGATTCAGACTCAGTTTCTCATACATGTAGAGCCAGTGTTCTTAGCTACTGCACCACCTCCCTAGCCCCAGTATTGGTATTTTTGTATTGACTCTAAATAATACATTGCTGAAACTTGCAGAATTTCCCCTTCAATAATGTTTAAAGGGAGTGTGAGATGCAAAGTATAATCCTTAGGCAGATATTACATTCTTTCTCTCATTTGGGATCCATAGATTTAATCTATATGTAGATGTGTATGCATATGACATGACGGTACAAGTGAAACTATGTAGGGAGAAGGGAACTGACAGGAGGGGAGGGGAGGAAGTGGGGGATATGAGTAATGTGATCAACATACAGCATATACAAACATACAACATATTTGTATAGTTTTTAATCCAAATGTAAAATTAATGTTTTCTTTAATTAGTTTCCTTTTATGATAATACTCCAGGATTCCAGCTGGCTCAATATCCTGGTTATTAAGGCAAAACTTATTTTCTTGGAGAAGTCAAAAATCACCCAAAATGACCCCTATCACCCTCCTGGTAGGCATCAGTGACCTTAGTGTGCCATTTCTCCCCATGTTTCTCCCTCCTCCTTTATAGTATATCACACTAGTCACACACATACACACACACACACACACACACACAGAGAGAGAGAGAGAGAGAGAGAGAGAGACAGAGAGACAGAGAGAGAGAGAGACAGAGAGAGACAGAGAGAGACAGAGACAGAGAGACAGAGAGAATAAATTCATAGAATTTTAAAAAATGAGTGAGTAGATTGCTCTGAAAATTTGGACTTTTAAAAAAAATAATGATTGCTGGGCATTGTGTTGTGTTGTAGTGGTGCATGCTGTTAGCCACAGCCCTCAAGGCTCAGAGGCAGGCCAATCTCCATGAGTTCGAGGCCAGCCTGGTCTACATAGTAAGACCTGTCTTTAAAAAAAGGAAGGAAGGGAGGGAAGGAGGGAGAGAGGAAGGAGGGAGGGAGGGAAGGAGGGTGGAAGGAAGGACGGAGAAAGAAGGTCCTAAGGGATAACATACTATATGCATTAAATCTATAACATTAAAATTATAATTAATCAGTGAAGAAATAAATCTGCATGCCTCCAGCTATAGCCTCCTTCTGCAGGGATTCCTCCTGCATCCCTCTCAGTAGGACTCGAATCCTCCCCTTAAGAGGACATCACTACAATGCTGGGGAAATAGTGGGCAACTCTCTCCCTTTAGTGCAGACTCCAGAAGATGATAGGTCACCAGTGTCCACGCCACTCCCAGAAGATCCCACAGGCGCTTGGTGCCTCACACCTGAGCCCTCTCTAAGCCCCCTAGTGCAGACAGAACCATGCACAGGGTCAAAAACAGGGAGAGAAAGAGGTTCCCCGAGGAGAGCCAGTTGCCATCTTTCTACTGCTTCTTTGGTAATTTCTTTGCACAACATCTGTGGCCCAACACCTAGAACATCTTGAAGAAGGAAATGAATCTGAACTTGCTCACCCAGAGTGCCCGGTGCTGTGGCTTCTTACCACTCACTAATTTGCCCTTACTCTCTCCATCCTTCTGGAACTTTCCCGAGAGCACACACCTTTTTAAATGACAAACATGGCCGGCTATTCATCACGACAACCTGACAAGATCAGAAGCTCCCAGGGATGGAAGGGATTGGTATGACGCTACACTCTAAAAATCTAAAAGTCACTTCTCTACAGTGCCAATAAAATGCAAGGAGAAGCAATTTCAGCCAAGCCAGTTCACCTCAAAAAACACCCCTTTCTAGACACAGAGGCTAACAACAAGCTATCCCCTCAGAAGAACAGTAGGTCACATACAAATCAGCACCATATAGACCTTAGAGTAAGATATGACCTTCAGAGCACTTTGAACCTGCCACTAGCTCACTGAAAAAATTCATTTCTGAAACTCCCCAAGTCCTGTACACACAGTATCTCCAGGAAGCCAAGTTTCTGTTTCTTACACCTCGGTGATGTAACTGCTGAGCACAAAAGACATTTAAATTATTTAGTGCAAAAGCCTTACGATCACCAGTATAGACATTTCACCCTAGCTCTTGTCCTGGTACCACCTGCCCAACTCAAAAAAGCAATATATCAGAGAGATCCAGGGATCCAGGGATGGGATCGCTCACACCAAATCCACAGGTTGTACAGTACTGGTGTTGAAATGGCTCCTAACGTTTCCGTGCTAGTTACCCAAGCAGATCCTGGCAGTCTAAAGCCTTAGGAATTCTTGGAAGCACATGTTCATTCTTGCAAATCTCCTTGGAAGTTACTCAGTGTCTTCAATCAACACAAAAGTGTCAACATAACAAGACAAGGGGAATCGTTTCGGAGGATCCTTTGGTCCACTCATGGCTTATAATGTCCATGTGGTCAGTTACAGAGGGGGAAGTGACAGTTTTCCTGTGATCTCATGGGGAAGCTGCAGTGCTAGGAGCCCCTTGGCGGGAGGCAAACAGGCCGGAGACAATATACTTACCTTGCTCCTTCTCTCCCTGCACTGAGTTGAAGTTGCAAAGATTCTCGGGCTATCAGGGAGTTGTGGACCCCATACCACTCTGTCTACATTCACAAGTGACGTTTAAGGGGTTTGCAGTATTTACATATAGAACTGAGAGATGGTGGCGGGGGTGGGGGGGGCGGGAGGGGGGAGTCCTTTCTGAAAGTAATAATGACAATGATGGCTTGCCACAAGGTGTCAGTATATGTCGCCACACAGTAAATCAGCTCTAGCTGCTAAATCTGTGTACAGGGTCATATATCAGAATCAGCGGCTATGTGTGTTTTATGTCCTGACATTAGCGTAAAGATGCCGACCTGCTGCTGGTCGTAGTAAAGAGAGCCATCAAAACACTAGGCTAGACTTACTTAAACACAGACCTAGAGAAGCACTGGGGACCCCCATCTCACCTAGACTCTATTCCTTTCCCATCGCGGAGCCAGTGTGTCCACTAGCACGGAGTGGGCATCCCTCTCTCTTCCCTCCCCCTCCTCCTTTGCCCTCTGAGTATCTTGCATGTTTTCTTCTTGCTCAAAAGTTTCCAAACGACAGCAATACCTTTTAAGGGATGAGACCAGAACAAGTCAAAGTGTCCACATAAGAGAAATGACACATGTCCCTTCTCAGGCAGCAGAATCTCTAAACCGAATGCCAACTCCCACTTACCTTTCTGCCATTCACAAAGAAGACCAACTCGTCAGCTGTCATCGTGGCTGCTGGAGTCACTGAGCTCCTGCTAGGTACTTGTAGATATCACTGCCCTGCAACTCAAAAGATACGCCTCCTAGCAAAACTGAAACAAAGTTACCCAATGAGAAAGAACCAGCTCCAGGCATGGATAGTTCTTGGCAAGAGTCTCAGGTTTGCACAATCCAGGAAGGACGGGATAGCCACACCGCAGATCCTACTCTGTCCTCCCAGCCAAAGTGCAGGCAAAGATTAGGGAGGCCTGCGTCTTGGCACCAGATGACTGGATTCTGGGCACCTGCCCTTGCGGAACCTGCTTCCTCCTCCCACTTACCATACCAGGAAGAGAGAGGGAAGGAGCCGTTTGCCAGCCCGTGAAGCTGATTCACTCTCTTCCCTGCACACTTGGTATTTTCCCAGACCGGCTCACCCTGACACAGACTCGCCACGGGCATGCTCGACTCCTTCTCTCAGGGCCTGAGAGGAATGTGAAGGTCACAGGCACGGATCCTCGTGTCCAGACTCAAACCCTGACCTTTGACTACAGCCTGTCACTTATCGCCTGAATGACTCAGCTGTTTTCATCCTGGACAGGGACACCAAAATGATAACCAAAAGCAGAAAGCTGAAACACGAACTTGGACTCTCGGGTGTGCCTTACAAACTTGCCGAGAATGGAAATATGTATTCCTTTTGAACAGTCACTGGAACAATCCCCGATACCTAATCATGTTTGAGACTTTCACAAAACTTGTCAAGTTATCAGAGGAACTCATACACCAAAACAGGTAAATAAAAAAGGGAATACAACATCATCACAGTCTGAGAACCAGCCCCATCCCCGACCAAGTACCATTAGCTTCTGGTATAAATGCCTGTGTACAGGGTCAGCTCAGGCAACTCCCGAGGGCTCTCCCTGCTCCGCCCCTCCCACCACTCCACTCCACCTACCTTCGCATCTGCAGGCACTCTGTCCTTCCCCGGCCCTGCTGTCACTCAGTCACTCTGCTAACCTACAGGGGACACTTCTCACCGTCCTGGAGGACCACAGAGAAGGAAGAAAAATGGATGAGTCAGATGTGCCTGGTACAGCAACAAGATCTTGAGAAACAGGACTCCTGGGACAGTCCCGTCATCAACACAACACCCTTCTGCTGGCACGGCCCTGACAGAACCAAGAAGGAACTTATTTGTCAGTCGATTGATATCCCAGTTTGACCCCAGACTATGCACCAAATCCCTATAAGTTTCTCCGTCCAGGGCAAATGGAGATTCTGGTCATCATAAAACAGGGCTTGCTAGCCAGACTCAAATTCCCTACAAAATGGGTCACTTGGCTGTCTGGGATGTTAGTGGCATGTCTGGAAGGGCTGTTGTCGTTGATGGTGATGATGGTGATGATGGTGATGATGGTGATGATGGTGATGATGATGATGATGGTGATGATGATGATGATGATGATGCTTCTAAGACCAGGAAATGGAACTAAACATCCCAAGCCCAGGACACTCCTTCACAATAAAGAATTGTCCAGCCTACAGCATCAATCAAGCAGAGGCAGAGACAGGGTGCTGTGAAAGGGAGAGGGGTGGAGAGAGGGACTAATGCTGAATCTAAGATGTGTTCCTCACACTCCTATGACGGACTGGCTCTTCTGTTCACTGACTCATCTGCAGAAGCTCTGCCTTTCCCCCACAGCCCCGAGGTAAGCTGTGGAGGCTGGATTTAGTGTTAGCTCCACCTACCCCCAGACCATGTGAGGGCTCCTGCACCACTGCCTTGGGTTTGGTGGTCACATTCACAAACACGGCTTACTATAACTACTCTACAAAATCAGTTCTGCCAAAAAGGGAATAAAGAAGGCAGCTGTCCCAGCAGATGTTGAACACGTGCTGGATGGAGGATACCGGAATGGAAACTGAGGGGTTTATAATGCCCACAGTAGCCCTCCCCCGCCATAGTCCGAGGTGCGAGTAACCTGACTGAGGCAGTACAAGAACAGACCAAACTGAAAGAGATGAGAGATCAGCCGGAGCTGACTTCAGCCCTCGGGCAGTCAGTCATCTGCGAGGGGAAAGAGCAGCCCACAGACACAGCTCCAGAGTGAGGAAACAGAACTCTGAAGCTGGGAAGTTCACACCACCCGCATCACGCTGGACCCCAAGGCTGCTGGTGCCTTGTGGAGCCAGAGACCCCTGGGAACCACAGGAAGTAAACAGGTCACAGCCGCTGGACCTAAGGCACACAGACTGTGGCCATAGCTGAAATGTGGTAAAGGAAACCGGAAGCAGAGAGATTCTCAACACGCCCCACCCTGACCGCAGCTGAGAGAAGCTATGTGGATAACAGGAAGCCTGTGGTGGAACTTGTTGCAATGCACTGATGGATCTGTAGAAATGGGGTTGGAGCTTTCCCCTAACCAATACGAAACATTGGCTGAGAACATATTTATTTCCGCTCATTGTTCATCTGCATCCATATGGCTTTTATTTTATTTTTTGTTATATCTTAGTTTTTTTAACTCTTTAATTTTTTTCTGCTAATATGTATACGGTTATATTTTAAGTTCAGGTGTTGTGATGTGACTTGTGTCTTGCTGGGGAAAGCCCTTACATCTTCCTTTTCTCTAAATTTAATGGAACATTTTCTTTGCTGCTTTTCGTACATCTAGCCCATATACTTGATTTAATTCTGACCCTGTCCCCCCCTATCCCATCGTCCACAGCCAGCCCTTCACTTTACCACTTAATATGTGACATTCCCCCCCAATGAGAACCCTACTTCTCCTGTCTTCAAACTTTTTAGGAAACACCAGTCAAGAGCATGATATCTTCAACAGCTATCCTGGGACTTGCGGTGACTCATAATAGCTGCCAGTACAGTCAGCTTGGGGGATAATAAACCTAAGAGAGAAGAAACTACCAAAAATAAACAAAGATATCCATAAAGCAAAGATAGAAGCCATGGGGAAGTGGAAAGAGTTGCAAACCAGAAAACAGATACTCCCCAAGAGAAGCACAAAGCACACCAAAGAGACACAAAAGGCATGAGAAGGGAGTCCACTATAACAACCCAAAGGGTGACATGTTATTAACAAGAGAAACCAAAGATGATAAGATGTTGAACTGCATACACATGCCAAAAAAAAAAAAAAGATTGCAGTTTTATCAGAAAAAAAAATCTTTTTCAAAGGACAAATAGAGGATGCAAATAAACGGATAAGGAACTTAGCTTAAGTTATGAAATTGATTCAAGACACAGAAAGAAAGTTGCCAATGTGGCATGGCTATAAGAGCCAGTAAAATGGAGGAAAAAATTAAAATATGGAAGAAAAATCATCAAGGAAATGCAGTCTGTACAAGGAATAGCAAGATTCTGGAGATGTAAGACTCAATCAGGTAACAAGTAACACAGCAGAGCATCACCAACAAACATGACCAAGAAGGGGAATTCATCTCAAGAGCAGATGCCAAGGTTGAAACAGTAATGCGCACAGACAGATAGAAGGGGAAATGGGCTAGGGAAATTTCTTGGTGGCTAGAATGCTTGCACGGCCTGTAGGCTTTGGGTCCCCAGAGCCCACATAAGTGTCAAGTGGGCATGCAAGCCCACCTGTGATCCCAGCCTGAGAAGGTAGATACAGAAACTCTCCAGAGCAAGCTCTCTAGCACAGATAGCCATCCTGACAAGTTCTGGGTCTGATTTTGAGACCAGTGGACATCACCACGCATGCCCATACACCCAAGAGAACAAAGTCAAGACTACGTGGGATGGAAGAAGATGACAGACAATCAAATGTCTTAGATAACCTAGCCAATGAAATTCTAGCCAAGAATTGGCTGAATCTAGAAGGGCAGACATACAAATAGTGGAAGCCTTCAGAACCCCAAGAAGTCAGGACCATACTCAAAAATACAAAGCAAGGAACCCATATGAGGAAAATGCCCACACGCAGAGGCATAAACATTAGAGTAACATCAGGTCTAATGTCAGCAACCATAGAAGCACAGAATAATATATTTGAATCCTTAAAGGAAATTATCGTTAGTCAAAATTGCTATACCCTGAAAACATAGGAAGAAAATAAGAATATCTCAAGACAACACAAGCCTACATATGCATTAAATAAATAAATCATATAATTCATAACAACTAGGCCAGCACTAAGAACAATCTTTAAAAATTATTATACAGAGAGAAAGAAGAAAGAAAGCTTCACACATGAGAACAGAGGAAAGAAGAAAGAATACATTCCATGAAAGGAGCAAACAAAGGAGACCTGGGAAAGAATCAGTCACATCCAGCACAGGGAACTTGCAACACTGCCAGGAACAGAAGAAAGGAGCTGCCAATCATCCCACCGACAAGGGCAACAAGCAACAAAATCACAAACAAGCGCAAACCTCCTCCATTGAATAGCAGTGGCCTTAAGACAGCAATTGAAAGACACAGACTAACTGACTATGCTTTTTTTATATTTTCACATTTATTCACTCATTTATCTTGTTACATTTTACCTTTGTTAAATTTAACAAGTATTTGAGGACTGGATTAGCATAACATTGGCTATTATTATACTTGTACTGTTTTCAGAAATATCTGTTTTTACTTATTTTGCTTTTTTATCCTTTTTTTTCTATTTTCTTTTCTTTTTTAACATGTCTACCTTTTATTTATTTATTTATTTATTTATTTACTTATTTACTTATTTATTTTTGATATATTCTTTATTTACATTTCAAATGATTTCCCCTTTCCTGGGAAAGGGAGAAATTCCCCCCTCCCTGAAAGTCCCATAAGCCTTTTTCCCTCCCCCCTTTCCCCAATCAACCCCTTCCTGCTTCCCTGTCCTGGTATTCCCCTACACTGCTGCATTGAGCCTTTCCAGGACCAGGGGCCTCTCCTTCCTTCTTCTTGGGCATCATTTGATATATGAATTGTTTCTCGGGTATTCCAAGCTTCTGGGCTAATATCCGCTTATCAGTGAGTGCATACCATGTGTGGTTGGGTCACCTCACTCAGGATGACATTCTACAGTTCCACCCACTTGCCTAAGAATTTCATGAATTCATTGCTTTTAATCACTGAGTAGTATTCCATAGTGTAAATATACAATATCACTAGTATCCATTCCTCCATTGAGGGACATCTGGGTTCTTTCCAGCTTCTGGCTATTATAAATAGGGCTGCTATGAACATAATGGAGGATATATCCATATTATATGCTGGGGAATCCTCTGGGTATATGCCAAGGAGTGGAATAGCAGGGTCCTCCGGTAGCATTATGCCCAGTTTTCTGAGGAACCGCCAGACTGATTTTCAGAGTGGTTGTACCAGCTTGCAACCCCACCAGCAGTGGAGGAGTGTTCCTCTTTCTCCACATCCTCGCCAGCACCTGTTTTCTCCTGAGTTTTTGATCTTAGCCATTCTGACTGGTGTGAGGTGAAATCTCAGGGTAGTTTTGATTTGCATTTCCCTGATGACTAAGGATGAGGACTAAGGATGTATTTAGGTGTTCCTAAGGTGAAAATTCTTTATTTAGTTCTGTATCCTATTTTTAATAGGGTTATTTGGCTCTCCAGTCTACCTTCTTGAGCTCTTTGTATATGTTGGATATTAGCCCTCTGTCAGATGTAGGGTTGGTGAAGATCTTTTCCCAAATTGTTGGTTGCTGTTTTGTCCCTTTGACAGTGTCCTTTGCCTTACAGAAACTTTGTAATTTTGTGAGGTCCCATTTGTCAATTCTTGATCTTAAAGCATAAGTTATTGGTGTTCTGTTCAGGAAATTTTCCCTTGTGCCCATGTGCTCAAAGGTCTTCTTTTCTATCAGTTTCAGTGTGTCTGGTTTTATGTGGAGGTCCTTGATCCACTTGGACTTGAGCTTAGTACAAGGAGATAAGAGTGGATCCATTTGCATGCTTCTGCATGCTGCCTTCCAGTTGGACCAGGACCATTTGTTGAAAATGCTACCTATCTTGCCTTGGATGGCTGTAGCTCCTTGGTCAAAGATCAAGTGACCAAAGTTGTGTGGGTTCATTTCTGGGTCTTCAATTCTAGTCCATTGATCTACCTGCCACTATACCAATACTATGCAGTTTTTAACACTATTGCTCTGCAGTACTGCTTGAGGTCAGGGATACTGATTCCCCCAGAAGTTCTTTTACTGTTGATAATAGTTTTAGCTATCCTGGGGTTTTTGTTATTCCAGATGAATTTAAGAATTGCTCTTTCTAACTCTATGAAGAATTGAGTTGGGATTTTGATGGGGATTGCATTGAATCTGTATATTGCTTTGGGCAAGATGGTCTTTTTACTATATTAATTCTGCCAATCCAAGAGCATGGAAGATTTTTCCATCTTCTGAGGTCTACTTTGATTTCGTTCTTCAAAGACTTGAAGTTCCTGTCATACAGATCTTTCACTTGTTTGGTTAGAGTCACACCAAGATACTTTATATTGTTTGTGGCTATTGTGAAGGGTGTCACTTCCCTAATTTCTTTCTAAGTCTGTTTATCCTTTGAGTATAGGAAGGATACTGATTTGCTTGAGTTAATTTTATATCCAGCCACTTTGCTGAAGTTGTTTATCAGCTGTAGGAGTTCTCTGGTGGAGTTTTTTGGGTTGCTTAAGTATACTATCATATCATCTGCAAATAGTGATAATTTGATTTCTTCCTTTCCAAATTGTATCCCTTTGACCTCTTTTTGTTGTCTAATTGCTCTAGCTAGAACTTCAAGTGCTATGTTGAATAAATATGGAGAGAGAAGGCAGCCTTGTCTGGTCCCCAATTTTAGTGGGATTGCTTCAAGTTTCTCTCCATTCAGTTTGATGTTGAAAACTGGTTTGCTGTATATTGCTTTTACTATGTTTAGGCATGGGCCTTGAATTCCTGTTCTTTCCAAGACCTTTAACATGAAAGGATGCTGAATTTTGTAAAATGCTTTTTCAGCATCTAATGAAATGACCATGTGGTTTTTTCTTTGAGTTTGTTTATGTAGTGATTACATTGATGGATATCTGTATATTGAACGATCCCTACATCTCTGGGATGAAGCCTACTTGGTCATGGTGAATGATCGTTTTCATGGGTTCTTGGATTCAGTTGGCAGGAATTTTATTGAGTATTTTTGCAACGATGTTCATAAGGGAAATTGGTCTAAAGTACTCTTTCTTTGCTAGATCTTTGTGTGGTTTTGGTATCAGTGAAATTGTGGCTTCATAGAACGAGTTGGGTAGTGTTCCCTCTGTTTCTATTTTGTGGAATAGTTTGAAGAGTATTGGTGTTAGGTCTTCTTTGAAGATCTGATAGAATTCTGCACTAAAACCATCTGGTCCTGTGATTTTTTTGGTTGGGAGACTGTCAATGGCCACTTCTATTTCTTTAGGGGTTATGTGACCATTTAGATGGCTATCTGATCCTGATTAAACTTTGGTAGTTGGTATCTGTCTAGGAAATTGTCCATTTCATCCAGATTTTCCAGTTGTGTTGAGTATAGGATTTTGTAGTAGGATCTGATTTTTTTTTAATTTCCTAAGTTTCTGTTGTTATATCCCCCTTTTCATTTCTAATTTTGTTTATTTGCATACTGTCTCTGTGCCCTCTGGTTAGTCTGGCTAAGGGTTTAACTATCTTGTTGATTTTTCTCAAAGAACCAGCTCCTGCTTTTGTTGATTTTTTGTATAGTTCTTTTTGTTTCAATTTGGTTGATTTCAGCCCTGAATTTGATGATTTCCTGTCTTCTACTCCTCTTGGGTGAATTAGCTTCTTTCTGTTCTAAAGATTTCAGGTATGTTGTTAAGCTGCTAGTGTATGCTCTCTCCAGCTTCTTTTTGGAGGCACTCAGAGCTATGAGTTTCCTCTTAGCACTGCTTTCATTGTGTCTCATTAATTTGTGTATGTTGTGCCTTCATTTTCATTAAATTCTAAAAAGGTTTTGATTTCTTTCCTTATTTCTTCCTTGACTAAGTGATCATTGAGTATAGCATTGTTCAGCTTCCATGTTTATGTGGTCTTTCTGTTGTTTTTGTTGCTATTGAAGATCACCTTTACACCATAGTGATATGATAGGAGGCATGGAATTAGTTCAATCCTCTTATATCTGTTGAGTTCTGTTTTGTGACCAAATATAGTCAGTTTTGGAGAAGATACCATGAGGTGCTGAGAAGAAGGTATATTCTTTTGATTTAGGATGGAATATTCTATAGATATCTAATAAATCCATTTGGTCCAAAATTTCTGTTAGTTTCACTGTGTCTCTGTTAAGTTTGTGTTTCCCTGATCTCTCCATTGAGGAGAGTGGGGTGTTGAAGTCACACACAATTGTTGTGTGGGGTGCGATGTGTGCTTTAAGCTTTAGCAAAGTTTCCTTTATGAATGAGTGTGCCCTTGTATTTGAAGCATAGGTATTCAGAATTGAGAGTTCTTCCTGGTAGATTTTTCCTTTGATGAGTATAAAGTGTCCCTCTGTGTCTTTTTGATGACTTTTGGTTGAAAGTCTATTTTATTGGATATTAGAATGGCTACTCCAGCTTTTTTTCTGAGACCATTTGCTTGGAAAACTGTTTTCCAGCCTTTTACTCTGAGTTAGTGTTTGTCTTTGACACTGAGATGTGTTTCCTGTATGCAGCAAAATGTTGGGTCTTGTTTATGTATCCAATCTGTTAATCTATGTCTTTTTATTGGGGTCTTGAGTCTATTGACAAACTCAGGGCTGAAATCAATCAAATAGAAACAAAGAGAACCATACAAAGAATCAACAAGACCAGGAGCTGGTTCTTTGAGAAAATCAACAAGATAGATAAACCCTTAGCCAGACTAACCAAAGGACACAGAGACAGTATACAAATTAACAAAATTAGAAATGAAAAGGGAGACATAACAACAGAAACTGAGGAAATTCAAAAGATCATCAGATCCTACTACAAAGGTCTATACTCAAAACAACTGGAGAATCTGGAGGAAATGGACAATTTCCTAGACAGATACCAAATACCAAAATTAAATCAGCATCAAGTAGATCAGCTAAATAGTCCCATAACCCCTAAAGAAATAGAAGGGGTTATAGAAAGCCTCCCAACCAAAAAAAGTACGGGACCAGATGGTTTTAGTGCAGAATTCTACCAGACCTTCAAAGAAGACTTAACACCAATACTTTTCAAACTATTCCACAAAATAGAGACAGAAGGGACACTGCCCAACTCATTCTTCGAAGCCACATAAACAAACTGAAAGAAAAAAACCACATGGTCATCTCATTAGATGCTGAAAAAGCATTCGACAAAATTCAGCATCCTTTCATGCTAAAAGTCTTGGAAAGAGCAGGAATTCAAGGCCCATACCTAAACATAGTAAAAGCAATCTACAGCAAACCAGTAGCCAACATCAAAATAAATGGAGAGAAACTTGAAGCATTCCCACTAAAATCAGGGACTAGACTAGGCTGCCCTCTCTCTCCATATCTTTTCAATATAGTACTTGAAGTTCTAGCAAGAGCAATTAGACAACATAAGGAAGTCAAAGGGATACAAATTGGAAAGGAAGAAGTGAAACTATCATTATTTGCAGACGATATGATAGTTTACCTAAGCGACCCAAAAAACTCCACCAGAGAACTTCTACAGCTTTTAAACAACTTCAGCAAAGTGGCAGGTTATAAAATTAACTCAAGCAAGTCAGTGGCCTTCTTGTACTCAAAGGACAAGCAGGCAGAGAAAGAAATTAGGGAAATAACACCCTTCACAATAGCCACAAACAACATAAAGTATCTTGGCGTAACTCTAACCAAACAAGCGAAAGATCTGTACAACAGGAACTTCAAGTCCTTGAAGAAAGAAATCGAAGAAGACCTCAGAAGATGGAAAAATATTTCTTGCTCCTGGATTGGCAGGATCAATATAGTAAAAATGGCCATCCTGCCAAAAGCAATATACAGATTCAATGCGATCCCCATCAAAATCCTAACTCAATTCTTCATAGATCTAGAAAGAGCAATTCTCAAATTCATCTGGAGCAACAAAAAACCCAGGATAGCTAAAACTATTCTCAACAATAAAAGGACTTCTGGGTGAATCAATATCCCTGACCTCAAGCAGTACTACAGAGCAATTGTGTTAAAAACTGCATGGTATTGGTATAGCAACAGGCAAGCAGATCAATGCAACAGGATTGAAGACCCAGAAATTAACCCACAGACTTATGGACACTTGAGCTTTGATAAAGGAGCCACAACCATCCGGTGGAATAAAGATAGCCTTTTCAACAAATGGTGCTGGTTCAACTGGAGGTCAACCTGCAGAAGAATGCGAATTGACCCACTCTTATCTCTTTGCACTAAGATCAACTCCAAGTGGATCAAGGACCTCCACATAAAACCAGACACACTGAAACTAATAGAAAAGAAACTTGGGAAGACCCTGGAGGACTTGGGCACAGGGGAAAAGTTCCTGAACAGAACACCAATAGCTTATGCTCTAAGATCAAGAATCGACAAATGGGACCTCATAAAATTACAAAGTTTCTGCAAAGCAAAGGACACTGTCAGAAGGACAAAACAGCAACCAACAAAGTGGGAAAAGATCTTCACCAACTCCACATCCGACAGAGGGCTAATATCCAATATATACAAAGAACTCAAGAAGTTAGACCGCAAAGAAACAAATAACCCTATCAAAAAATGGGGCACAAAGCTAAACAAAGAATTTTCACCAGAAGAAATTCGGATGGCCGAGAAACACCTTAAAAGATGTTCAAAATCATTAGTCATCAGGGAAATGCAAATCAAAACAACCCTGAGATTCCACCTCACACCAGTCAGAATGGCTAAGATTAAAAACTCAAGAGACAACAAGTGCTGGCGAGGATGTGGAGAAAGAGGAACACTCCTCCACTGTTGGTGGGATTGCAAAATGGTAAAACCGCTCTGGAAATCAGTTTGGCGGTTTCTCAGAAAATTGGGCATGTCACTTCCAGAGGACCCTGGCATACCACTCCTGGGCATATACCCAGAGGATTCCCCTGCATGCAATAAGGACACATGCTCCACTATGTTTATAGCAGCCTTGTTTATAATAGCCAGAAATTGGAAGGAGCCCAAATATCCCTCAAAGGAGGAATGGATTCAGAAAATGTGGTATATTTATACAATGGAATACTACTCAGCAATTAAAAATAATGAATTCATGCAATTTGTAGGTAAATGGTTAGACCTGGAAAATATCATCCTGAGTGAATTAACCCAATCACAAAAGAATGCCCACGAAATGCAATCACTGATAAGTGGATATTAATGAGCCCAGAAGCCCTAAATACTCAAGACACAAATAGCAAGTCAAATGATTCCCAAGAAGAAGAAAGGAGAGGACCCTGGGCCTGTAAATATTGCATCCAGTTTAGTAAAGAAACCGAGGGGGTAGGGGGAATGATTGGGGAACAGTTGGGGGGGGAGAGGAACTATGGGAACTATGGTGGGTAGGATCTGGGAAAGGGGAAAGCCTTTGGAATGTAAACATAGAATATAAAAAATAAAAAAAAAATTTAAAAAAAAGTTAAAAAAAAAAAAAAAAGAAAGAAATAGTGATTGTTGGTTCCTGCTATTTCTGATGTAATTTTTATGTTTGTGTGGTTATCTACTCTTGGGTTTGTTGAAAGAAGATTACTTTCTTGCTTTTTCTAGTGTGTAGTTTCCCTCCTTTTGTTGGTGTTTTCCATTCATTTTCCTTCAAAGGGCTGGGTTTGTGGAAAGATACTGTGTAGATTTGTTTTTGTCTTGAAATACCTTGGTTTCTCCATCTGTGGTAATTGAGAGATTTGCTGGAGATAGCAGTCTGGGTTGGCCTTTTTGTTTCCTTAGGGTCTGTATGACATCTGCCCAGGCTCTTCTATCTTTCATGGTCTCTGGTGAGAAGTCTAGTGTAATTCTGATCAGTCTAATTGACTATATTTAAAAGCATGATCCATTTATCTGTGGTCTCCAAGAAGCTCACATAGCTAGGGAAGTAACTGAGTTTCAAAGGGTGAAAAGCAAACTGTCAAGGAAACAGAAGCTGCAAACAGTTTGGCAGAATGATTCTGATAGCTGATTACATAAGTCTCAAAACAACACTAGTCAAAAGAGATGAGGTAGTTGACAGGGTATTAACAAAAGGAACAATTCATCAAAAGGATACAACCATAAATATTTATGTCTTGAATTTTGAGACCCAGTTTCATAGAAAACTACATAAACCCAGATATAGTAATAATGGAGGATTTGGTGCTCCATTGTTATACCTGGGTAGGCCTTCCAAACTAATAATCAGTCATGGGAACTCAGAGATAAACTACATCATAGATCAAATGGAGCTAATAAATCTACAGAACATTCCACCCAGTCGGTAGAAGTGAACTTTCTTTTCAGCTACAGTTGGAACCATCTCTAAAACTGACCACATTATAGGCCACAACACAAGCCCTTCATACATACCAAAAAAATCAAAATAATCTCCCACATTGTATCGTATCACAGTGGCCTAAGCCAGAAGCCAATATCAAGAGTAACCTCAGAAAATTTACAAATATCTAGAGACTGAATAATATGTTTTTTAACAGAAAATGTGTCATTGAGGAAATCAGGAGAACTTAAAAATTCCTAGGAACAAACAAAAATGGCAACACAAATGAACAGAATTCCCGGGATACAGGCAAGTCAGTCCTAAGAGCTTACGCATTCACATTAAAAGAACAGAAGGGCTGAAGAGATGGCTAGGCAGTTAAGGATACTAACTGCTCTTCCAGAGGTCCTGAGTTCAATTCCCGGAGACCACATGGTGGCTCACAACTGTCTGTAATGGGATCTAACTAGGACAGTGTACTCACATACATGAAATAAATAAATCTTTAAAAAAAAAAAAAGAAAGAAGGATCTCAATTAAATAAGCCAATGAATAACTTCAGGACTCCTTGAAATCAAGAAGAAGCCTGCTCCAAATACAGCAGACAGATAGAGCTGTGAAATAGAGACTGAGTATAATACATGGAATTAATCAAAGAATTGTTTCTTTGAAAGTATTAACAAATTTAACCAACTTCTAGACAAACTAATGAAAAGAGACACAAATTAAGAAAATTAGACATGAAAAGAGCATTGCAACAATAGACAAATGAAGGCATATCATTAAGGACTGCTTTGAAATTTAATATTATTGGAAAAATGAAAAAATCTAGAAGAAATGGATAAATGTCTAAACTCATATGGCCTACCAAAATTAAAGCCAGAAAATATAAATAATCTGAACAGAGCCATGACAAACAAAGAGACTAGAGCAAAATTTAAAAACTCACCACAAAAAAACATCTCAGAGCTAGACCCATTTATTGCCAAATTCTACCAAACTTTCAAGGAAATTCTAATACCAACACTTCTCAAACTGTTCCAAAAATTAAAAATTAGAAGGACCATTACTGAACACAGTCTACAAAGGCAGTGTCATATCAATGCCCAAACCAGACAGAAACATAACAAAATAGAAAACCACCAAACAACCTTCCTAATGAATATGGATGCAAAAAATCCTCAACAACAGCAACAAAAAGGAGAAACTTAAAGAACATCCATGTCTCTAGACTTCCAGAATTAATAATGTGAACATGACTTTACTTTCTAAAGCAATCTATAGATTCCATGCATCCCTTGTCAAAACTCCAATGACATTCTTGACAGATCTAGAAAAGAACAATCCTAAATGGATATGGAAACACAAAGAACATGAAGGCCAACACAACTCTAAGCAGCAATAATATAAACAAAACTATCGAGTGGCTTGATGTCAAACTATACATAGTATCAAGGACAGTGTGGTACTAGAATAAAAGCAGACACATAAACCAATGGAATGTGGTAGAAGACTCAGAGGTAAACTCACACAGCTTTTAACATCAAAATTTTGACAGATTTTCCAGGACTTTTTTCTGTTTGTTTGGTTTTGGGGGGGGTGGAATTTTTTTGGGGGGGGTGTGGTTGTTGTTTTTTAGTAAAGGCTTTTGTAGCAGGATCTGATGATTTTTTAGATTTCAGTTTCTGTTGCTATGTCTACCTTTTCATTTCTGATTTTGTTAATTTGGATACTGTTTCTGTGCCCCCTGGTTAGTCTGACTAAGGGTTTATCTATCTTGTTGATTTTATTAAAGAACCAGTTCCTGAATTGGTTGATTCTTTGTATAGTTCATTTTGTTTCTACTTGGTTGATTTTAGCCCTGAGTTTGATTATTTCCTGCCATCTACTCCTCTTGCATGTATTTACTTCTTTTTGTTCTAGAGTTTTCAGATGTGCTGTCAAGATGGTAGTATATACTCGCTCAAGTTTCTTTTTGTATGTACTCAGAGCTATGAGTTTTCCTCTTAGGGCTGCTTTCAATGTGTCCCATAGGTTTGGGTATGTTGTGACTTCATTTTCATTAAATTCTAAAAAGTCTTTAATTTCTTTCTTTATTTCTTCCTTGACCAAGTTATCATTGAGTAGGGTGTTGTTCATCTTCCATGTGTATGTGTCTATTGTTTTTATTGTGATTGAAGACCAGCCTTAGTCCGTGATAATCTGATAGGATGCATGGGATCATTTCAATCTTCTTGTGTCTATTGAGGCCTGTTTTGTGACCGATTATATGGTCAGTTTTGGAGAAGGTTCCATGAGGTGCTGAGAAGAAGGCATATTCTTTTGCTTTAGCATAAAATGTTCTAGAGATATCTGTTAAATCCATTTGGTTCATAGCGTCTGTTAGTTTTACTGTTTCTCTGTTTAGTTTCTATTTTCCATGATTTGTCCATTGCTGAGAGTTGGGTGTTGAAGTCTCCCACTATTATTGTGGGAGGTGCAATGTGTGCTTTGAAATTTAGTAAAGTTTCTTTTATGAATGTGGGTGCCCTTGCATTTAGAGCATAGATGTTCAAAATTGAGAGTTCTTCTTGGTACATTTTTCTTTGATGACTATAAAGTGTCCTTCCTTATCTTTTTTGATAACTTTCGACTGAAAGTCAATTTTATTCAATATTAGAATGACTACTCCAGCTTGTTTCTTGGGACCATTTGCTTGGAAAGTTGTTTTCCAGCCTTTTACTTTGAGATAGTGTCTGTCTTTGTCACTTAGGTGGGTTTCTTGTATGCAGCAAAATGTTGGGTCCTATTTATGTATTCAGTCTGTTAGTCATGTATTTTTATTGGGGAATTTAGTCCATTGATATCAAGAGATATTAAAGAAAAGTGATTCTTGCTTCTTTGTATTATTGTTGTTAAAGGTGGAGTTATGTTTATATGGCTGTCTTCTTATTGATTTGTTAATGGAAGATTACTTTCTTGCTTTTTCTATGGTATAGTTTCCCTCCTTATGTTGAAATTTTCCATTTATTATCCTTTGAAGGGCTGGATTTGTTGAAAGATATTGTGTAAATTTGATTGTGTCATGGAATATCTTGGTTTCTCCATCTATGGTAATTGAGAGTTTTGTTGGGTATAGTAGCCTGGGCTGGCATTTGTATTCTCCTAGAGCCTGTATGACATCTGTCCAGGATCTTCTAGCTTTCATAGTCTCTGGTGAGAAGTCCAGCCACTGCCTTTATATGTTACTTGATCTTTCTCCCTTACTGCTTTTAATATTCTTTTAGTGCATTTGCTGTTTTGATTATTATGTGACAGGAGGAATTTCTTTTCTGGTCTAATCTATTTGGAGTTCTGTAGGTTTGTTGTATGTTTGTGACCATCTCTTTCTTTAGGTTGGGGAACTTTTCTTCTATTACTTTGTTGAAGATATTTACCTGCCCTTAAGTTGGGAGTCTTCTCTCTCTTCTATATTCTTAGGTTTAGTCTTCTCATTGTGTCCTGGATTTCCTGGATGTTTTGGGTTAGGAACTTTTTGCATTTTGCATTTTGCACTTTCTTTGACTGTTGTGTCAATATTTTTATGGTATCTGTTGCACCCGAGATTCTCTCTTCTTTCTCTTGTATTCTGTTGGTGATGCTTGCATCTATAATTCCTCATCTCTTCCATAGGTTTTCTATCTCCAGAGTTGTTTCTCTTTGTGATTTCTTTATTGTTTCAACTTCTACTTTGAGATCTTGGATGGTTTTGTTCAATTCCTTTACCTGTTTAGTTATGTTTTCCTGTAATTATTTAAGGGATTTTTTTGTGTGTGTTTCCTCTTTAAGGGCTTCTACCTGTTTACCTGTGTTCTCCTGTATTTCTTTAAGAGAGTTTTTTATGTCATTCTTAAAGAACTCTCTCAGCATCATGAGATGTGATTTTAAATCCAATCCTTGCTTTTCTGGTCTATTGGGGTATCCAGGTCTTGCTGTGGAGGGAGAATTGGGTTCTGATGTTGCCAAGTAGCCTTGGTTTCTGTTGGTAAGATTCTTGGGCTTGCCTTTCTCCATCTGGTTATTTCTGTGTTAGTTTGTCTTGTTGTCTCTGGCTGGAGCTTGTCCCACCTGTGGGTTTATAAGCCTGTGTCAGCACTCCTGGGAGATCAGCTTTCCTCTGGTGGGCCATTTCACAGAGGGCTGTGTATCTACCAGCTCCCGGGTGTAGATGGTGACCAGAAGGATCCTGTCCCAACTGCTCCATTGATCGTATATCTTGTGCACTCTAGCCAGTTGTCTTCAGACAGTTATTGGAGAGAAAGTGGAGATCTCACCTCCACACCCAGATGTGAAAGCGCTGCTGGGAGATCAGCTCTCTTCTGGCAGGCCTTCAGCAAGAAATTTCTAAACAGAGTCTTGATAGCACAAGAAACAGCCCCAAGAATTGATAAATAGGATTATATGAGATTGTAAAGCTTCTGCATTTCAAAAGAAACTATTAGCAGGGTAAACACATATATAGAACAGACCAGACAGGCAGCACCAGGTACACAGAGACACATTTTTAGAAAATCTTTGTCAACTATATTTCAGTAAAGAGGTTAATAGCTAGAATATACAAAGAACTGAGAAAAGTAAAGACAAAAATTGCAAATAAACAAATGAGCGAATGAACTAAGCAAGCAGTTCTCAAAAGAAATACAAGAACTCAAGAAGTTAGACCGCAAAGAACCAAATAACCCTATCAAAAAATGGGGCACAGAGCTAAAAAAAGAATTTTCACCAGAAGAAATTCGGATGGCCGAGAAACACCTTAAGAGATGTTCAACATCATTAGTCATCAGGGAAATGCAAATCAAAACAACCCTGAGATTCCACCTCACACCAGTCAGAATGGCTAAGATTAAAAACTCAAGAGACAACAAGTGCTGGCGAGGATGTGGAGAAAGAGGAACACTCCTCCACTGTTGGTGGGATTGCAAAATGGTAAAACCACTCTGGAAATCAGTTTGGCGGTTCCTCAGAAAATTGGGCATGTCACTTCCAGAGGACCCTGGCATACCACTCCTGGGCATATACCCAGAGGATTCCCCTACATGCAATAAAGACACATGCTCCACTATGTTTATAGCAGCCTTGTTTATAATAGCCAGAAATTGGAAGGAGCCCAAATATCCCTCAAAGGAGGAATGGATACAGAAAATGTAGTATATTTATACAATGGAATACTACTCAGCAATTAAAAATAATGAATTCATGCAATTTGTAGGTAAATGGTTAGACCTGGAAAATATCATCCTGAGTGAGCTAACCCAATCACAAAAGAATGCACATGAAATGCAATCACTGATAAGTGGATATTAATGAGCCCAGAAGCACTAAATACTCAAGACACAAATAGCAAGTCAAATGATTCCCAAGAAGAAGAAAGGAGAGGACCCTGGGCATGTAAAGATTGCATCCAGTTTAGTAAAGAAACCGAGGGGGGAGGGGGAATGATTGGGGAATAGTTGGGGGGGGGAGAAGAACTATGGGAACTATGGTGGGTGGGAACTGGGAAAGGGGAAAGCCTTTGAAATGTAAACATAGAATATAGAAAATAAAAATAACTAAAAAAAAAATACAAATTGCTGATAAATATTGTTTTCAAGTATTCAACATCCGTAGGCATCAGGAAAATGCAAATTAAAACTTTTTTTCAAAACAAGATAGAGGATCATATTGTTTTCAAGTATTCAACATCCCTAGGCATCAGGAAAATGCAAATTAAAACTGTTTTTTTTTTTAAAAAAAAAAAACAAGATAGAGGATCTTCGCTCCCGGACAGACCAGACAGGCAACAACAGGTACACAGAGATATCCTGAGTTTAGCACAGCCAGCCAGGCTTCAACCTGCACCCAAGGCCTGGGCAGCTCTGCAGGTCGTCTGTGTGCCAGCCCTATCTTGGGATGTTTGCCCTGCAGAGTGACTGGCACTTGGAAGGGGTCCCCGCAGCCTCCACCATATTCCTGCTGGACAGACCAGGTGGGCAGCACCAGGTACACAGAGACAACCCCAGTATAACATTCCTTGGGGCAAGGCACACCAGGGCTCCAATGGCACCCAAGAGTAGGGCAGCCCATCAGCAATCTGTGCCAGGGGAAACCCAGTCATCCAATGATTCTCAGAAATAGCCTTATAATCTCATAGGAGGTTCAAGCACCAGCCAGTGACAACAGGACCAATTAACACCAGCGATAATCAGATAGCATAAGGCAAATGTAGGAATGTTACTAACAGAAATCAAGACAATATGGCAGCATCTGAACTCAATTCTCCCACAACAGCAAGTCCTGGATAACCCAACACACCAGGAAAACAAGATTTGGATTTAAAATGACATCTCATAATGCTACTAGTGGATTACAAGAAGGACATAAATAAATCTCTTAAAGAAATACAAGAGAATCCATCAACGTAATCCACTACACAAACAAACTCAAAGAAAAAAACCACATGATCATCTAATTGGATGCTGAAAAAGCATTTTACAAAATTCAGCACCCTTTCATGCTAAAAGTCTTGGAAAGAACAGGAATTCAAGGCCCATACCGAAACATAGTAAAAGCAATTTACAGCAGACCAATAGCCAACATCAAAGTAAATGGAGAGAAACTTGAAGCAATCCCACTAAAATAAGGGACTAGACAAGGCTGCCCCCTCTAACCATATCTCTTCAATATAGTACTTGAGCTACTAGCTAGAGAAATTCGACAACATAAGGAAGTCAAAGGGATACAAATTGGAAAGAAAGAAGTCAAACTATCACTATGCACAGATGATATGATAGTATACCTAAGTGATCCAAAAAACTCCACCAGAGAACTCCTACAGCTGATAAACAACTTCAGCAAAGTGGCTGGTTATAAAATCAACTCAAGCAAATCAGTAGCCTTCCTATACGCAAAGAATAAGCAGGCCAAGAAAGAAGTTAGGGAAATAACACCCTTCACAATAGCCACAAACAATATAAAGTATCTTGGGGTGACTCTAACCGAACAAGTGAAATATTTATATGACAAAAACTTCAGGTCTCTGAAGAAGGAAATTGAAGAAGACATCAGAAAATGGAAAAATCTTCCACACTCGTGGGTTGGCAGGATTAATATAGTTAAAATGGCAATCTTGCCAAAATCAATATACAGATTCAACGCAATCTCCATCAAAATCCCAACTCAGTTCTTCATAGAGTTAGAAAGAACAATTCTCAAATTTATCTGGAATAACAAAAAACCCAGGATAGCTAAAACTATCATCAACAGTAAAAGAACTTCTGGGAGAATAAATATCCCAGACCTCAAGCAATACTACAGAGCAGTAGTGTTAAAAACTGCATGGTATTAGTACAGTGACAGGGAGGTGGATCAATAGAATAAGATTGAAGACCCAGAATTGAACCCACACATCTATGGCCAATTGATCTTCGACAAAGGAGCTGAAAACATCCAGTGGAAAAAAGATAGCCTTTTCAACAAATGGTGCTGGCTCAACTGGAGGTCAACATGCAGAAGAATGAGAATTGATCCAATCTTATCTCCTTGTACTAAGATCAACTCCAAGTGGATCAAGAACCTCCACATAAAACCAGACACACTGAAACTAATAGAAAAGAAACTGGGGAAGACCCTTGAGGACATTGGCCCAGGGGGAAAGTTCCTGAACAGAACACCAATTGCTTATGCTCTAAGATCAAGAATAGACAAATGGGACCTCATAAAATTACAAAGTTTCTGTAAGGCAAAAGGCACTGTCAAAAGGACAAATCGGCAACCAACAAATTGGGAAAAGATCTTCACCAACCCCACATCCAACAGAGGGCTAATATCCAATGTATACAAAGAACTCAAGAAGTTAGACCCCAAAGACCCAAATAACCCTATCCAAAAATGGGGTACAGAGCTAAACAAAGACTTTTCACCTTAAGAACTTCGGATGGCTGAGAAGCACCTTAAAAAATGTTCAACATCATTAGTCATTAGAGAAATGCAAATCAAAACAACCCTGAGATTTCACCTCATACCAGTCAGAATGGCTAAGATTAAAAACTCAGGAGACATCAGGTGTTGGCGAGGATGTGGAGAAAGAGGAACACTCCTCCACTGCTGGTGGGACTGCAAGCTGGTACAACCACTCTGGAAATCAGTATGGCGGTTCCTCAGAAAACTGGACACGATACTTCCAGAGGACCCAGCCATATCACTCCTGGGTATATACCCAGAAGATTCCCCAGCATGCAATAAGGATACATGCTCCACTATGTTCATAGCAGCCTTATTTATAATAGCCAGAACCTGGAAAGAACCCAGATGTCCCTCAACGGAGGAATGGATACAAAAAAATGTGGTATATATACACAGTGGAGTACTATTTCGCCATTAGAAACAATGAATTCATGAAATTCTTAGAGAAATGGGTAGAGCTGGAGGACATCATACTAAGTGAGGTAACCCAGTCTCAAAAGAATACTCATGGTATGCACTCACTGATAAGTGGATATTAGCCTAGAATCTTGGGCCACCAAAGACACAATCCACATATCAAATGATATCTGACAAGAAGGAAGGAGTGGACCCTGGTTCTGGAAAGGATCAAAACATCAGTGTAGGGGAATACCAGAACAGGGAAGTGGGAAGGGGGTGGATGGGGGAACAGGGGAAGAGAAAAGGGCATGTGGGACCTTTGGGGGATGGGAAACCAAAAAAGGGAAATGAAATGTAAATATAAAATATATCCAATAAAAAAAATTTAAAAAAAAAGTTTGCATAGAACTGAAATGCAAAAAAGAAAGAAAGAAAGAAAGAAAGAAAGAAAAGAGAGAGAGAGAAAGAAAGAAAGAAAGAAAGAAAGAAAGGAAGGAAGGAAGGAAGGAAGGAAAGGAAGGAAGGAAGGAAGGAAGGAAGGAAGGAAGACAGGAGAACATGAATAAGGTAGAAGCCCTTACAAAGGAAACATAAAAATCACTTAAAGAAATTCAGCAGAATATGGGTCAACAGATAGAAGCCAATAAAGAGGAAATGCAAAAATCACTTAAAGAAAAGCAGGGGAACTTGGGTCAACAGGCAGAGGTCATGGAAGAAGAAACACAAAAATCCCTTAAAGAATTACAGGAAAACACAATCAAACAAGTAAAGCAACTGAGCAAAACCATCCAGGATCTAAAAACAGAAATAGAAAAAAACTAAGAAATCACAAAGGGAGACAACTTTGGAGATAGAAAGGGAACACTGCCCTACTCGTTCTATAAAGCCACAATTACTCTGATACCAGAATCACACAAAGATCCAACAAAGAAAGAGAACTTCAGACCAATTTCCCTTATGAACATCGATGCAAAAAATACTCAATAAAATTCTTGCCAACTGAATCCAAGAGCATATTAAAATGATCGTTCCATATACCCAGAGGATTCCTCTGCATACAACAAAGACACATGCTCCACTATGTTTATAGCAGCCTTGTTTATAATAGCCAGAAATTGGAAGGAGCCCAGATATCCCTCAAAAGAGGAATGGATACAGAAAATGTGGTATATTTATACAATGGAGTACTACTCAGCAATTAAAAATAATGAATTCATGCAATTTGTAGGTAAATGGTTAGACCTGGAAAATATCATCCTGAGTGAATTAACCCAATCACAAAAGAATGCACATGAAATGCAATCACTGATAAGTGGATATTAATGAGCCCAGAAGTCCTAAATACTCAAGGCACAATTAGCAAGTCAAATGATTCTCAAGAAGAAAAAAAGGAGAGGACCCTGGGCCTGTAAAGATTGGATCCAGTATTGTAGACCCAGAAGAGAGAAATCGTGGGGGGGGGGAAGAGTGGGGAATAGCATGGGGGGAGAGGAATTATGGGACATATGGTGGGGGGTAACTGGGAAAGGGGAAAGCCTTTGGAATGTAAACAAAGAATATAGAAAATAAAAAAAAATAAAAATAAAAAAAAATGATCGTTCACCATGATCAAGTAGGCTTCATCCCAGGGATCCAGGGATGGTTCAATATAAGGAAATCCATCAATGCAATCCACTACATAAACTCAAAGGAAAAAAAAACTACATGATCAGTTCATTAGATGCTGAAAAAGATTTGACAAAATTCAGCATCCTTTCATACTAAAAGTCTTGGAAATAACAGGAATTCAAGGCCTATACCTAAACAGTCAAAGCAATATACAGCAACCTGGTAGCCAACATCAAACTAAATGGAGAGAAACTTGAAGCAATCCCACTAAAATCAGGGACTAGACAAGGCTGCCCCCTCTCTCCATATCTTTTCAATATAGTACTTGAGGTACCCTCTATACCACTCCTGGACATATACCCAGAGGATTCCCCAGCATGCAATAAGGACACATGTTCCACTATGTTCATAGCAGCCCTATTTATAATAGCCAGAAGCTGGATAGAACCCAATGTCCCTCAGCAGAAGAATGGATACAGAAACTGTGGTATATTTACACAATTGGATACTACTCAGCTATTAAAAACAATGAATTCATGAAATTCTTGGCTTTTCTTTTTTCTTTTCTTTTTTTGGTTATGGTTTTTCAAGACAGGGTTTCTCTGTACAGCCCTGGCTGTCCTGGAACTCACTCTGTAGACCAGTCTGGCCTCGAACTCAGAAATCTGCCTGCCTCTGCCTCCCAAGTGCTAGGATTAAAGGTGTGCGCCACTACCACCAGGTTGAATTCATCAAATTCTTAAAGCAAATGGATGGAACTGGAAATTATCATCCTAAGTGAGGTAACCCATTCACAAAAGAACTCACATGGAATGTCACTGATAAGTGGATATTAGCCCAGAAGCTCTGAATACTGAAGACACAATTCACATATCAAATCATTCCCAAGAAGAAGGAAGGAGAGGGCCCTGGTCTTGGAAAGGCTTGATGCAGCAATGTAGGGGATTACCAGGACAGAGAAGTGGGAGGGCGTTGATTGGGGAATGGGTGGAGGGAAGAGGGCTTATGGGACTTATGGGGAGGGGGAACCAGGAAAGAGGAAATCATTTGGAAGGTAAACAAAGAATATAGAAAATAAAAATAAATAAATAAAATAAAAACAAGATAGAGAACAATCAAGACATCCTGTGTAACCTCTGGCACACACATGCATATACATATACATGCACAAAACAGACATTCAAATATACCACATACAATTTATATGATCTGTGGGTCTGTGTGACTGTGTGTCTGTGTGTCTATCTGTGTGTGTGTGCACCTGCCCCAGTGCACATGTAGAGGACAGAAGACAACTTTCAGGATCCAATTCTCTCTGTCTACTATATGATCAAGATGATAGAAATCAGTTTATGAGACCTGACATACCACTACCATCTCAGTGGCCCTGAATTTTTAAGTAAACTGTAATGGCATGGAATTCCAGTCAGAAAGACTACCACAGAACAAATTTCAGCAAGTTCTATGTCGAATGTGGGAAGAGAAAGACTCTCATCCACTGTTGCTGGAGTGTAAACTGGTACATACAACCATCAAAATTAGTGTGGAGACTTCTACAACAACTAAAAATAGCTCTGCCATGTGACCCAGCTATCCCACTCCTGAGCAATTACCCAAATGAGGCTACATCCCACCACAGAGGCATGTGTGCCTCTGCTGCTTGCAGCTCTTTTCACAATAGCAGGGAAATGGAACTGGCCTAGATATCCATCAATAGATCAATGAGTTGAAACTCGGGTACATGGATACTACTGAATTTTATTCAGCCATAAAGAAAAATTAAAATGCGAAACTTTCAGGAAAATGGGTGGAACTGGAAAAACATATTAGGCTAAGTAACCTGGGCTCAGGAAGGCAAATATCATGAATCTGTGCTTATGTTCAGATCTAAGCTTCCAGTTGTTAAATATGTGTATCTAGGTAGAGGCAAAGGCGCTTCCAGTTGTTAAATATGTGTATCTAGGTAGAGGCAAAGGCGATGTCTTAGTAACTGATTTATTCCTGTGATGAAACTATGACTAAGGTAACTTATGAAAGAAATCATTTAATTGGGTGCTTTTTTTTTTTTTTTTTTTTTTTTTTTTTTTTTTTTTTACAGATCAGAGAGTTGATCCATGATCATCATGACTAGGATCTTGGTGTGAGGCAAGCGGTCATGGTGCTGGAGCAGAAGCTGAGAGCTTACATCCTGATCTCCAGTCAGGGGGGCGGGGGCAGGGATGGGGAGGGGAGCTGGGCCTAGCACACCTTCTCCAACAAAGGCCATACCTCCTATTCCTTCCCAAACAGTTCTACTAACTGGGGGACAAGCATTTAAACATATGAACGTCTGGGCCCATTCTCATTCAGACCTCCACAATACCCAAACAAAAGCAATATGGTTGCTATGGGTTCATCTACAGCACAGCCATGTCAGGTCCTGACAACATTCGCAACTCTCCTCCTCAATGCCTTTGTACCCCCTTCTTTCATAGTGTCCTTAAGACAAATGCCATTTAAAATAGTCCACAGTATGGGTTATTCATGCAAAACAGGCCCGTCACTCAGGAAAGCAGCAGTTCCCATGAGGCTGCTGGTGAAACTGTTTGTACTATGCAGCTGTTCAGCTGACCTGCTGACCTGCTGGATGTTCTCCTCAGCTGAGAAACCAAACTACTTGAGATATTTTTAAGCATGGGAGACTTTAGATCTTCAATATCTTGTATATCCTAAAAGTCATAGTATATATTCACATTAAAAGATGTATGTTTACTTCACATATGTGTTTATTTTACATTTGATTTCTAGTTTAACTAATAGTATCATTTTTGTTATGTGTTATCTTGCCCTTAGCCACAAACTAAATTGTATCAAATGCTATAAAGTTGTGATGTTCTGATGATTCCTGTGATTGTCTAATGCTTAATTATAAAACTGCTCTCAAAAAAAAAACTGCTCTCAAAGTCTGTCAAGGCTCTAAAGAAAATTAGAAAGATGTTGTGCTACAGCCCCACAATTCTTTGAAATCTTCTGGATCAATATCTGGATCTGGATATGGATATAGATAGATGGATGGATGGATAGATAGATAGATAGATAGATAGATAGATAGATAATTGATAGATGATAGATAATAGACGATAGACATTTGTTTTTCAAGAGTTTCTTTTTTTTATTAGACATATTCTTTATTTACATTTCAAATTATTTCCCCTCTCCTGAGAAAAGGGGAAAGTCCCTTCTCCCCAAAAGTCCCATAAGCCCTCTTCCCTCCCCTGTTCCCCAATCAACCCCTTCCTGCTTCCCTGTCCTGGTATTCTACACTGCTGCATGGAGCCTTTCCAGGACCAGGGGCCTCTCCTTCCTTCTTCTTGGGCATCATTTGATATGTGAGTTTTGTCTTGGGTATTCTGAGCTTCTGGGCTAATATCCACTTATCAGTGAGTGCATATCAAGACCGAGTTTCTTTGTGCACCCCTGACTGTCCTGGAGCTAACTCTGACCTCGAACTCAGAGACATACACCTGCCTCTGCCTCCCAAGGGATGAATCAAAGGCCTGTGCCATTGCCACCGGGCTCATCTATATTATCAAAGACTACACATGCATTAACTTGTTCTCATGACAAAACCTTGATATCCGCTCATAATCTCCTTATGGCTCCTTTTAAAAAGGATTTGCCTGCTGTTGGATGGAGCTAGGGAGTTAGTTCAGTGGGTAACAATGCTTGTCATGCAAGCAGGAGGGCCCGACTTCTTGCCATGCTAAATGATCTTTTAATGATGTTTCAGTGGTGTTAAATGCGCTTCATCAAGAGATTTTTGGGGAAACCTATGTAGAGCTTGCTATGAGTGAGCTTGCTGCCAATGTCTGAATCAGCTGGTTTGATACCTTGGTCAGCAGACAGTGGGCCTGGCACCCAGTTCTATGGGGTAGCAAGATATATTTGGTCAGAACTGGTTAGCTTGAAGCCTGAATCTGTGAGTGTGGACCTGGGGTCTGTTTCCCACAAGGGCCAGCCTGAAGCTTGAGTCCGCAGAGGCTGAGACAGCACCAGAGTGAAGCCTGAAACCTTGGTCTACAGAGACAGCCAAGGACCAGGATGCAGCCTGGTACTCGGGGTTCCCCTTGGTGTTCTACTGTGCCAGAAGGCTCAATCTACAAGCCTTGGGGCTGTAGAAGCTTTCTTGGACATGGATTTACTGGATCAGATCCAGTGTTCAATTCAAGAGAAACTCTGGTGCTCACTTCTGTCTTCTTCCCCCAACTGGAAAGTCTGTCTCCACACCAAGAGCATAGTGTTGGAGGAATGGACACAGATAATACAAACCCACCTTCCTGCCCTTTCCAGTGTATCTCTTCGATCTGTTATGCCCAGCTACTGTAAACTCATACTGCATTTTCCTAGCTCTCGTGAAGCTCTTTTCAAGTGCAGACTTTTATTCAAATTGATGTTTTTGCCAGAGTAGGAACACCAGACGGTTCTATGCTGTCATCATGTTAATGTCAATTCCCTCCCTCTGAGACTTCTCAGGCTACCAAAATTAGAGGCAAACAACCTAAAATGAGGACTTTTTTTTTTTTTCAAACTGAAGGGTCTACGTGTGCTTTCAATGTTGTAATGAATCCTGACATTTGAGGTGTGTTAATAGAAATTTATGGTCTGAAAATGGGCCAGCTATAACTTACATTGGATTGCATTAACTTACTCCACTTTCTTAAGAGAAATCTTGGCTCAATACTGCATGTCACATTAGCACAAAGAGTCCCAAAGTCCACAGAAAACACAGATAAACAAAACTCCTCCCCAAAACAGGCTCCTTCCCCATTGGAGCATCATTTCCAGGAATTCGAAAGAGACCAGAAATGATAAAATGCTGCCAAGAGCATGTGGTTGCTTCTGAAAACAGGATTTCCCTCAGAGCCAACCACTCCCTGATGTAAAGTACATTCAGGCAAGACTTTAGAGCTGGTCTCAAAGGCCAGCATTGAGCCAACAATGAGAGTCTTTCCTGGTGTTGAGCCTATGTCTCGGCCTGTCACACTCCTGCTGTAGAAGCTGCAGTGTGAGCCTCTGTTGTGGTCTGTACACTCCCTGTTTGTATCTTCATGTGCAGTCATGTCTGTAATGCCATATTCATTTTCTTTGTTTGCTACAAATTTTACTTGCAAGGAAAAGAAAACTTTTCTTCCAATCTGCGCCATTGTTCTAAATTATCTTGTACTAAACCTGATCACACCCTTGCATGTGCCCCACTCTGAATAAAAGGTCTGGCTGGGTTCTCAGAGCATCACTACCCGATGTTCAGTTCCTTCTTGGCCCTGCCAGACATTTATATTATTAAACTGGTCTTAATAATAGTCCTTGACACCTGAGTAGGATTTATCTCCTCCCTTGTATTCATTTGATCCTTCTAATGGTCCTGTGATGTGAGCAAGGGAGCTATTATTATATGCCCTCTCTAGACAAAACAAATGAAGACAGGCAATGTAGACTTGCCAACTGTGGTGATGGAGAGTGCCAGTTTCTACATCTGTCACCAACTTGCCAATAAAGGACTCATCTCTTTGATGGGACCTCAGTAATAAACAGGTATTCCCCTGGCATTCACGATACCTCCATTTGCCCAAACTGCAGCCTTCTCATAGGGAGTGTCGTCTTCCAATGCCTGAATGGTAAGCCTCTCGGACCAGGCTGCTGACCACTCTCTGCATGGGGCTAATATAGGGTCATGGGTACAAGAAGTTTCAACAAGTCCTGGGTGAATTGTGTCCACCCTGCAAGGAATGAACTGTTTCCAACACAGTTTGAGTCTCTGCTTTTCTCTAAGCATAGGGCTTCCCTCAGCTCACCACTTGACATATTCCTAGCATCAGTTAACTTTCCTCACCATCTTATATCTACCTAATCATCTGTTAAGTAATCTACTAGTCTTCCCTAGTATATTCTCTAATGATATTCCATTTCTCTTATTTTTTAACATATCATATAAAAATAGACACAGTCAAAACCAAAATATTTTTTAATTTTTTTATTTGTTGAAAAGGGAAGTAAAAACACTTTATGATAAAAATTAAAGATTTACATGGAAAATATTTCAGATAAACATGTTAAAAATGACAATTTTCATAGAAAATTAAGGAGTAAAGTGGTAGACATGTAAAACACTGCTAAATTAGTTGAAATATGGGATAGAAACATTATATGATAAAATCAAAGATTTACGTGGAAAATATTTCTGATAAAATTGTAGAAAAATGTAGAAAAACATGTTAGAATTGAAGATTATCGTGGAAAATTTGAAAATAATGGTAGGCATAAAAGTATTCCTAAGTTAATTAAAAGTAGAATAAACATTTTCTGATAAACTTGAAGATTCACATTGAAACTATTTCTGATAAAATTGCAGAAATATATAGAAAAACGTCTTAAAATTAAAGATTATCATGGAAATTATATAGAAGATAATTCTAAGTTGATTGAAGGTGGAATTATAAGCATTTTCAGATAAAATTGAAGATTTACATGGAAAATATTTCTGGTAAAATTCAAGAAACAAATAGACAAACACGTTAAAATGACTATTTCCTGGAAAATTTAACATAAAAAATGGTTGATGTAAAAACTCTTTCTAAATTAATTGAACATAGAATAAGAAACAGTTGTGATAAAATCAAAGATTTACATTGAAAACATTTCTGATAAAATGGAGGAAGTCCCCGCTGAGCCACTGATCACAGAAGGCTCAAACCAAAATATTTTTATTGTAGCATGATTCTATGCTACAACACACAGAGACTCAAGGCTTTAAAAACCCTCAGAAACAAATTTAAAACCACTACAACTTTAAATTTAAATTTAGATTACATTTGAATTATTGCATATTCCTCTTCTGTTTTGACGAAGTCTTTTGTACTAAGTAAACCAGAAGGTCGCATGGCCATTTGTAGTGTTGACAGGGTAGTGTGTGTGACTAGTTGACCACCTGGGAAGGCTCTCTAATCTGAGTTACTCTCACATCCTACAGAATTCACCTTAACTTCTTCACTGACTCAAAGAACTAGCTCACAGGTACCCTGAGGGCAACACTGGCCAGCAGGGACCAACGCGGAATGTTATATGAACGTTAAGGCACCTCTCACCCCCCTCACTTGGTTTAGTTCCCTTGTTATCGGCTGAAATGCTACACAAGGATTGCACTTGTATGTGTATTGTCTCTGCTTCCCTGTGTCCAAGGAAATCCAAGCATGAGTGTTGATCTATCTACCTGCCCATCAGATAGCTATGCTCTCTTTTGCTACTGAAGACTCTCTATGGGAATGCCACTGCATACATAGTGAGAAACTTCGTTTTCTGGAATTTTTATACATGGATAAAGCCATATGGTTGAGGTTCTAGGAAGTCAAAAGGGTACCTGTAGGGTGCACAATATCCTATCTCCTGTTTTTTTTTTTTTTGTTTTGTTTTGTTTTGTTTTTCTCTACAGGCAGACATCAATATCAATGTCCAGAATGACCTTAGAAGTCACAGTGGACATAACACAGCTTTGGGCTATCTCATTCCTTAAACGCTCCCTCAAGCTAAACGTCTATCTCTCCTACTTGCACATAAATGCATAAAATTTTTATTTAATCTACAAGGATAAAGATAATTAACATGAAGCATTACCTGGCTGTAGTAGACATGATAGAAGGAGTAGACTCCTTCTCATCCACAAATTTGATTTTCACAATTTTAGTTATTCATGATCAGCCATGATCTGAAAATATCAGTGGAAAATTCCAGAAATAAACAATTCCTAAGTTTGGAACCTCCAGAAATAAACAATTCATAAGTTTGGAACCACCTTCTGTTTGGAGTAGTACGATCACATCTCAAGTACCCTGCTCTGCTCTGCCAGAATATGAGTCATCTGCACAGTGTGCACCAGCCTCACGTTTATGTTCAGATAAGCTTTGTTTTAACATCGCCCAAAGCACAAGCCTAGTGATGCTGGAAATCAAAATATGCCACGGAGAACCTAGAACATGCTTTTTTTTTTTAATTGAAAGGATTTTTATGCTAGGAGCACACATAATAAACAAAGGATTCGCCACCATCCATGGTTTCAAGCCTCCTGGAATATGTCCCTACATATCCGAAGGATTAGTATAATGATGTTGTATTTATTCAGGAAATGTTTGATGACATGAATCAAAAAACATAATGACAGTAATGGCAAGCCAGCTTGATCACATGCAAAGCTTCATAAACAAACGTCACAGTGAGTGTGAGCTCCTATGTAGAAGAATTTTGGTCTTATCCTTAGGCTCTGGGCCTTGGGTATCCCAGTCCTTATACTTTGTCAAAGGTGGCCTGTACACCTTGTACATCTACTCATTTATCAACTCTTGTGAGACTTAGTCCTTGGTCAGTCATCATGCCTAAGTAAATCTAGGGCCACAAGGAGCTTAGGAGTATTGTTATTGTACCTTATTATATATTATTATTCCCATGATGCTCTGGGCCACAACTGTAGGTGGCCATTGAGCTTGTTGCCTGCCTTCCAAAAGTCACCACTCCCCCAGCAAGGATGCCAAATGCAGATTTACATATTAGGATATTTTAAATGGCAGCTTCTAAGGACTCAAAAGGTATCAAAAGATCACCTGCCATTCCTATTCTGAATGTCTTAGTTCTAGAACTCTCCAAGGGAATGCACTGTTATGATTGCTCTTTTTTTTTTTTTGCCTCATCTTTCCTTTTAAAAGGAAGACCTCTTTCTGTCCTACAAAAAGAGGTGCACGAGGGCAGGGGACGGGGCTGAATTGAGTGGTTCAGAGCACTTGCTGCTCTTACAGAGGATCTGGGTTTGGTTTTCAGCATCCTCTTTCCCCACATCCTCGCCAGCACCTGTTGTCTCTTGAGTTTTTAATCTTAGCCATTCTGACTGGTGTGAGGTGGAATCTCAGGGTTGTTTTGATTTGCATTTCCCTGATGACTAATGATGTTGAACATCTCTTAAGGTGTTTCTCGGCCATTCGAATTTCTTCTGGTGAAAATTCTTTGTTTTCAGCATCCATACAAGAGGCTCACAATGTCCTGTTACTCCAGTTCTAAGGGATCCAACAACCTCTGACCTCCAGAAAATACTCATAAACTCACACACAGGCACACACATATGCTGGATTTTTAAAAATGAATATTTATAAGAAAGAGACCCACTGCTTATATTCTCAGGCTGATAGTGCTCAAAAGAGAAAAGCTCCCAGAGCAAACTGCCTACCTCAC
Organism: Apodemus agrarius; assembly: GCA_964023405.1. Lineage (NCBI taxonomy): Eukaryota > Metazoa > Chordata > Mammalia > Rodentia > Muridae > Apodemus > Apodemus agrarius. The sequence continues at coordinate 116,747,935 of OZ030011.1, read as the reverse complement.
ACCTATTAATTCAAGCATTAATTCCTTTTTCACAGCCTTTAAGAGAGGGAACCAAACTTGGGCAGGCCTGGGCATCACTCTGTGTCCTGTGCAGGGCACACACTGATGCAGTTGCTCATGTTGAGCTCATCCTGTCCTCAGAGGATCAGATTTTTCATTGACCCTGTGTCACCATTTGAAAGGCATTGGCCTCTCTCCATAGCCTTAAAGAAAACCAGTTGACATTTGGCAGTTGTAGATTAAAACTTTAGCTATTCATGAACAATTCTGAAAAGTTATTGACCATTTTAGGGCATTTTTATCATGTGCTATGGATATACATCTCAATAATGAAAAGCTGTCACTGAAGGTCCCAAGGGACTAGCTCAGATTTCTAGCTCTGTTTTATGGTGTTTGGTAAGGTTTTGGAGCTTAAGACATTCCTGTATCTATCCCAATTTACCAACCAAACTCAAAGTCTTTAAAAGGGTATGTATAGCTCTTATAGTAAATATTGCAGCTGAAGACCTCAAGCCCTGAGATTTGTCTGAGGGTCAAGGCAAAGTATCTTCATAGTGAGCGTTTTGAAGAAGACAACGTTTTATGCAGCAGCTAATGCCTGTCCCATCCTAAGAGAGGCATTCCTCGGGTATCTTACTCTTCTTTCCAAAAATCCCTAAGGCATAAATATAACTTTTACTATACAGATGATGATACATAAAGATTAAGCTAGCCCACAAAGTCACATAGGTGGTTAGGTGGAACTAAGATTTGAACCTAAGTCCTGTGCTTCTAGAATCTCCCAATGGCACTAGAAAACTGAGACTAAGTTTTTCCAGTCAGAGACTATTGAGAAATATCTTTTGATCTTTACAGGGGAGAGCGTTGAAGAAAAGCTCCCCACTGGCAGAAACTCGGTTGGACTCAACAATAAGAGCTTGGCTTGAAATAAGAATGAAGAAGATAGAGGCTGGAATAACAACATCAGCATGTGTTGCAGCACAGGCAGGTACGGGGTCCTTTGGGATACCCTAACAAGAGGTAGATTGTTCTGTGTCTACACTAACAGTCACTCAAGAATGCATCGTGGATAGGACTACCTGGTGATCAAAAGTCTGAGAGTTGGCTAAATGAATCTTCAGAACTTTTGATTTCCAAGATTCTTGTAAACCATGAAGAAGTTATAAGGAAAGGAACACCTTTAGTGGATAGCAGTGACAAGCAGTCACTCATGTGAAACCTTGGCTCCTTGAGGACCCCTAAGAAGGTTCAAGATTACATGGTTCACTCTCTTGGGAGAAGCAGATACAACAGAACTTGTGAATGCTATCATTTTATCAAGATCCAGGCCAAGAATATGCAAAAAGAACAGAAAAGTGTTCTTGTGAGGTCTACCCAACACTTAAACTTGGTCTTCAGTCTCCCATAAAGACAAGAGATTTCTGGAAAGAAGTTACTGGTGGCTTGGAACTTTCCAGGAACATAAAGAGAACATGAATTTGGGTGTGTACATTTTTTATTAATTTTTTAATTATTGATAATATTATACTGGTGGACAATGAAATGTGATCATATATGTGCCCTTTTCCTCTCCTCTGCATCCTTAATACATCCCTCTCCCAACTTCATGTTTCTTTCTTCTTTCTTCCTTTCTCTTCCTTCCTTCCTTCTTTCCTTCCTTCCTTTCTTTCTTTCTCTTTCTTTCCTTTCTTCATTCTTTCTTCCTTTTTTCTTTCTTCCTTTCTTTCTTCCTTCCTTCCTTCTTTCTTTCTTTCCTTCCTTCCTTTCTTTCTTCCTTCCTTCCTTCCTTCCTTTCTTTCTTCCTTCCTTTCTTCCTTCTTTCCTTCCTTCCTTTCTTTCTTTTTGAGATTGCCAACTAAGTCTAGTTAGTACTTCCCATGTCTGCATGGGTGTAGAGCTATCCACTGGACCATGGAAAACCTACCAGCAGCCACACCCTCCCCTCCATGTATAACACTTGTGGGCTGAGTGAAGTGAATGCGATAGGCTTGAGACTAGGTTGATAAGAAAGGAGGCAGGCGTCCCAAAGGAAGGAATACTAGAAGAACAGTGTGTCTAGGAGGCGATGAGCCCAGAGGAGCAGCTGTAGTTCCCTCAAAGAAAAGGGATCTGGAATGGCTGAGAAGCATTCGATGAAATGTTCAACATCCTTAATCCATCAGGGAAACAAAAATCAAAATGACCCTGAGAGTCCACCTTACAACCAGTCAGAATGGCTAAAATCAAAAACTCAAGTCACAGCACATGCTGGCGAGGATGTGGAGCAAGGGGAACACTCTTCCATTAGCAGTGGGAGTGCAAACTTGGACAACCACTCTGGAAGTCAATCTGGTGGTTCCTCAGAAAATTTTAAATAGTTCTACCTGAAGACCTAGTTATACCACTCCTGGGCATATACCCAAAACATATAACAAGGACATATGCTCCACTATGCTCATAGCAGCTTTATTCATAATAGCCAGAAACTGGAAATAACACATATGTCCCTCAAGCAAAGAATGGATACAGAAAAAGTGGTTCATTTACACAATGAAATACTATTCAGATATTGAAAACAAGGACATCATGAATTTTGAAGGCAAATGGATAGAACTAGAAAATATTATCCTGAGTAAGGTAACTCAGACCCAAAGTATAGGCATGGTATGTACTCACTGATAAGTGGTTATTAGCCATAAAGTACAAAATGCCCATGATACACCCCACAGACCCAAAGAAGGTAAAAGGCTCAAAGATGGTTGAATCACACTGGGAAGGGGAAACAAAATAATCACAGTAAACAGAGGGAGGGAAGGAACTGGGTGAAGGTACTAGGGGCTAGATCAGGTGTGGGGAGAGACAGGAGAGAGGCCCAGAGGGTGAGGAGAATGAATGGAAATCTGCAGCTGCTGGGGGTGTGTGGAAGAATCTCTAGAAAGTCCCAGAGACATGGAATAGGGGAGGCACCCAGGAGTCAATGTGGGTGACCTTAGCCAAGATGTCTCACAGTAGAAACATGGAACTGGAAGAAGCCACCTCTTACAGACAGGCAGGACCCCCAGTGGGTAGAGAGGGACACCAGGCCACCCACAAAATCTGTGACCCAAAATTTGTCCTATCTAAAACAAATGCAGGGATGGAGCAGACTGAAGGAAAGGCCAACCAATAAACAGTCCAAGTCAAAACCCATCCCATGGGCAAGCACAAATCCCTGACATTATTAATGATACTCTGTTATGCTCGCAGACAGGAGCCTAGCATTACTGTCCCCTGGAGCCTCCACCCAACAGTGGACTGAAACATACAGATACCCACAGCCAAACATTGGACAGAGGTTGGGGACACTTATGGAAGACCTGGGGGAAAGATTAAAGGCCCTGAAGGTGATAGGAACCCCACAGGAAGACAGTCAACTAACCTGGACCCCTGGGAGCTCTCAGAGACTGAGCCACTAACCGAAGAACATACACAGGCTGTAATGAGGCCCCCTATCACATATGTAGCAGACACGCAACTCAGTCTCCATGGCTGCGTTGCCTGGTCTCATGGGAAGAAGGTGTAGCTAATCTGGCAGAGACCTGATGTGCCAGGGTTGGCGGATATCAAGGATGGGGATGTTCTTTTATGGGAGAAGGGGGATGGGAGGAAGGACTCTGTAAGGAAGGGACTTGGAGGGGGGGCAGTGTTTGGGAAATAGACAGACAGACAGACAATTCACATCCTCCTCATCAAATTTCTTATCCCCAGGACTCTTGGCTGTCTTCTCTCTCCTGTTGGGTATCCAGACCTGATTATTACTAGTCACTACTACTATGCCAACTATCATTTTCCAGACCTGATTACTATCAATATTTTCTCTCTCTCAAAATGTCCCCATTCATCATCTTTATCTCTTTATCGTTGTTATTCTGAGAATCCCACGGTATTAATTGAAGTGATAAGAATCCGTGTGCTGGCTGCCTTGCGAATGTATCACACATCCCAGTGGTCATACCTAAAGTCCCACAGGAAGAGTAAGTGTGTGTGTGTGTGTGTGTGTGTGTGTGTGTGTGGTGTGTCCTTAAAATAAAGATATGACTAGCTGCTTCCAGTTCCCACTTTGACGTTTCTACGGCGATGAACTATAACCTGGAATTGTAAGCAAAAATAAACCTTCTCTTTCCTAAACTGCTATCTGTAAGAGTATCTCATCACTGCAACTAGGGCAGAAATAAGTAACGAAACTTAGGATATTGCTGAAGTAGACCTAACCATGTTGTGTTGCTGGGAGGAAGGTAGAAGGCTTTGGAATTTTGGCCTTGAAAAGTTTATAGCTTAATGGCTGCATTCTACTAGGAGCTTGGGAGATGAAAATGCTGATAGAAATGCAGACGGTGGGGGCCCAGCGTGGGAAGCATCGGGAAGGTAATGAGGCCTCCATCAGGAACCAGCATGAGAGCCACTTTTAGCCAAGAATCTAGCTTTGCTCTGTCTGTGTCCTGAAGAATCTATGTACATCTAAATTTGAAGATGATAGAGCAATTTTTGGTAGGGAAAAACTCAGGATGGACTGGTGCTAAAGAGACGGGCAGAATTAATAAAAAAAAATCATCCCCATTGTAGAGAAGCCTCCTTATGTTACACTCGGGTGATAGGAAAGTGTTTCCTCAGGGTCAAGGCACGGAAAGCGATGTCTCTGAGATCAAGGAGGCTGGGCTACACCTCAAGCTAAACACAGAACATAGCAATGTAAGAGTTATCCACTTGGTACTGGGTTGTAAATCATAGAATACAAAAGTCAGAGGTGGTGCTTGAAGGGCAGTTGAGGCCAGGAACCTTTGACGAGGTCGGAATCCCTGTGGAAAGAGCCTCAGTGGCTATTGAAACTGTGACTGTAAATCCTAAGCTATAATAAGACCCCAGAACACTGGAGATGCCAGGACTGTGGAGTGTCCACCAAGGAGAACTGCAAGTGTGATGGAGCTGACATGATCCTAAAAGAAAACTTCTGTCAAATTTAGGCAGCAGAGCTGAAGGGGTAGGGCTGCCCGGGCCCTTTGGGTCCCAGAAAATTTTATTGTAAGCTCCAGGTACTCATCACCAAAGCCACAAGATTTGTTGTTCCCCCTATTAAATTTTAGTATCGCTTTGGTGCGAGTGTTCATTTGCTATGCCCTATTCGTCCCTTCTGGAATTAGAGTCTTTATTCTGGGCCATCATATGTTGAAAGTATTTAAATTATTTTTATTTGATAGGATTTCAAATAAAAGGATTTGGACTTTTAAAGTGTTGAACTTGTTAAAGACTATGGAAATATTTACGGTAGGACTACATTTTTTTTATGATGACATAGACATGAGGCTTATAAACAAGGCTTAAAGTAATTTGTTTGTATATCAAGTTGGCAAGGGGTGGAGTTGTGATGGTGAGTTTTAATTGTCTACTTGACAATTAAAAGAAAAAGTAAGAATGATTATTTCCCATGCTTTAGGCCTGAGCCTGATAGAATCCTATTTGTTTGAAAACACTAGTTTCTCTTTTAAAATGTCTCCATGATGCCTCCTCCTTTCCCTCCTCCTCCTCTCCCTCCTGCGCATCCTCTCTCTCTCTCTCTCTCTCTCTCTCTCTCTCTCTCTCTCTCTCTCAAAGAAAATCGGTTTCACTGTGATATTTTCAAGCAATTAATATTATTATACTTTGTGTTTATAACTGAGTGGCTCGCAAAAGCACTGGCAACAAACCGGTACAGAGATCCAGCCAACACTGGATTTGAGCCAGTGGGAAGAATTGAGGAGGAAGCCTCAGAGCTCCAAAAACAAAGCAGCCACTGCCCTCAACAGGAATCCAGGGACAAGGAAGTGACTTCCACTAAAAATAGACTCACTCACCAGAAGTGCTGGTTTAAGAGAAACAGCTTTCCAGATAGGGGTGGGCCCTGTGGGTGTTGGTCAGAGTTCACGACTCCATCCGAATGATGATTGGTGGAACCCTCCTAAAGGGGGTTGGGAACAGCAGTCACTAAAGGAAACAGAGTGGACTAGAAACAGGTAAATAATGTGCTTAGGGATAAAACTGGGCACGTGGAGAAACTGGTCCAGCTAGAGGATGAGGAAGGAAACAGATGGGACCTTGCCTACCTTTGTGGCCTGCTGGTCTCTTGTTGCATCATTCCAGCTTGTCTGCCCCAGCGCTTGTGAGTTGTTTGTGGGGAAAACAATGGTCATTTTGAGAATGGTTGAGACCAAGGGCTGGTCTACCTTTCTCCACCAAAAGCCCCAGAGAGTAGTACAACGCTTCCCACTTCCCTGCCTGAAGGAGATTCTGCACCTGTCCCCTTCCCCTTCCCCTTCCCCTTCCCCTTCCCCTTCCCCTTCCCCTTCCCCTTCCCAAGACCCTTCTGCTTCCCCTTGTCCCTCTATGAAAATGAAAGTTCCCTCCTGCAGACAGAGGGTGTGAAATCTGGCAGTGACTTTCACACTGTGTGGGAAGCATGAAGCTCCCTTGGACATGGGTAGAATGAGCTGGTATATCCACCCTCACGTCCTTTTGGTAAGTTCAGCTTCCCGTTCTGAACTAAGAACAAGGCAAGGGAATCAGATATCACTGCAAAGAAGCTACTTGGCATCAATTTCACATGCACAGCGCCCTCCCTCTCCTGCTCTAAGGCCCTGAAGCTCTGTGTCCTTTTGGCTAACATCCATGGGTGGGAAGGGGAAAAGTGGGGGAGGGGAACGAAGAGAGGATTGTGTACGGGATGGGGGACACCACTCTGGACAAACAGAACTCCGATAGGCTATTCCTGTTCCTATCGGGAGCTCCTCATAGGCAGTTGCCACAGGTCCTGAAAGGCCCAGGGCAGCCTCCAGCTGAGAACTAGTCACCCACAAAGTTGACAGGCTTGAGAACAGACCCTGTGGGAGCGGGGAGTGGCACTGTCGGATGGATCTGTGGGTGTCAGCGGGTGTCTTATCATGCTGCCTAATTGTGATGTTCTTGCTGACTTGAGAAAGACACAATTGGTTCTAGAAAGAGCTCTGGGGAGAAGAGTCTTGCAGCTGGTTTCGCCTCTTCTCGAGCACCCTAGTATTTAGGCAGACATTAGGTGATGGCTGTGGGTATCTGAGGAGATTCCCTAGCTTGGTCCTGTGGGCGGGGCTAGTACCTTGGATGATGCATGTTGCTTGCAGGCATGTGTGTCCTGCTACAGTCTCTCACAGTAGACTGGAAGACAAGAGGGGGCCAAGAATGCTTGCTACCATGATTCCCACAACTTGCCCCCATCATCCTTGTAAGAACAAAGGCTTGTCACAAAGAAACTATTTTCAGGAGACTTGGAGGGGGTGCAAAATGTCCTCTTATTTGCAGGCCAATAGAAAGAGTTATTAAGAAAGAGGTCCTAGAATAAGGGTTAAAAAAGAGAATAATGTAATCTGAGAGACATGAGTGTTCTAATAACTAACTACACGCCATGCAGATTAAGAGGGCAGCAAGCATAGAACTCAGATATTTGCAAAATTCAAGGGGCAACCTTGGTAAGATCCTTATGTTCTTTAACCTTTTCCCCATCTGTAGAATGGAAATAGCAATGTTATCCTTAGCTGGAATTGTAAGATGATGTTTGTGAATTGCCAGGAACAGGAGATGTTTTTTCTGAGCAGAAACAGAGCTTTGCAGTTGTTATATTGTTTCAAGTCACTCTCCCCAGAGGTCCCGTGAGTCTAATGACAAACCAACGATGTTCACTAGGCACGTCTCAGAAGGAAGCTCCCTACACCCACACTGAGACACCAAGGACCACCCAGGAAGGGAGGGGTGTGGGCTTGTCCCACCAGGTCTATCTGGGGCCACATTGCTCAAGTGAGTTAAAGTTCATGGTGCCTGTTTGTTTCAGCTGCTAGGAACCAAGCAGAGCTCGAACTAAGTGACCTCTAATAGCAGGGCTTCAGGACCCTTAGAGGATGAGATGGGTAACTTCAGTCTTACCATCGACTCAGAAATAGCTAATCAACCCTCTCAGCCCTGTGTCCCTGGGTCTTAACTGGCCAGCTGTACCTGCACACAGTTTTGACTTCCCATTCCCGGAGATACTTGGTCGAGCTACACCTGCCTACATGAGACGCACATTTCAGCCAGTCACGTGGTCGCCTGCAACTTCAAAGAACTGAGCGCATCACTTGACCATAGGTTAGATTCAACTGTAATCACCAGCCCTCAAAATTCTCGGGTATTGCCCCGAAGAATGCCTGAGGGAGGCAGAGACGTGGAAGCATGGCCGGGGATTAGGACAGCAGGGGTGGTCAGTCGGCAACTGTCTGGACGTTGGTTCCGTGGTCCCTTAGCGAAAGCAGAAATGGTGACCGACCAGGGCACAAAACAGCTGTGAGGCAAAAATGAGATGGGATCCAGAGCATGGCGGGGCACCTTGGCTCCATGGAGAGGAAGAAGGAACAGCCCCTTCCAGCGTGGGAAAGAAGGAAAAAGCTGCATGGTGACGCCACCAGGTGTTTGGATTTGGTAGTGGGAAAAGACTGAGTTTTAAATTCCGCGCTGGGTTTGGTAGGTGATGCTGTAATTTGTTTGCAATGAATACAGGACAATTAAAGTATCTGAGAGGATTATGGTCTGGGGTGAACGAAGTCAGGAAAATGGAGATGTGTGGCTACTCCTTGAGAGGGCGAAGGAGCTGACCTCAGCAGTGGGGCAACACCACAGTGCTTAGTGTTAAAAGTCATGCACCTACAGCTAGAACAGTTACAGTAGAAGAGAAATGCCATACATATCTACCCAGCTGGGCACTGAGACACTCAGTGTGCCTCGCTTTATGTGGGACTGTGTTGTGTGGGACTGTGTTAGAACAGAAAAACGTAGGAAGAAAAGAAGGCTGGGGTGTTTGCAAGGGAGCGATAATATCACAGGATGGGCTGTAGAGAGGAAAAGAAAGAGGGGAAATAATGTAATTATATTTTAATTAAAATACATTAAATAAATAATAATGGGCCATAAGCTGTAACCGCAACAAAAGAGAAGTGACATCAAAAAGTGCTGGCTCATACAAAAATAAAGAAGTCATGTGGTCATTAGCAGGGACTGCTTCACAGAACCAAGAAAGCCATCTGAGAGCGGAATCAGAGAATTCCTGTTTAGCACTCGAGGCAATGGCAAGTGGAAACCCCCAAACAACGTTCTTAAAGCTTTAACTTGTATACTATTAGATGTACAAATCAAGTGCATTGTCCATAATTTTGGGCAAATGTATATATTCATTTTACCACCACAATTTATATCATTCTAGAAAGTTCTTTAATGACTACTCTCAGTCGTCACTCCCTCTCCCCAGGAGTAGAGATCCTGTTCCATTTGCTGCTGTTACAGGTTACACTACTGTTGTCTGAGGGTTTCTGTCAATGTAATCGTACAGAATATCTTCTTTTGGATCTCGAATCTTTCCCCTGGTGTAATAAAATTCACCCGTGTTGTTCTGGCTCTAGTCATTCCTTCTTTTAGTTTTAACTGTTAAATGGTTTCTCACTGGGAAAGCACTCCACAATTATTCATCTTTTCTATTATCTTTCTCTAAAGAATATCATATTCTCTTACATTAGGCATAGGCTTAATTTCATAAGGAATGTCTAGGTTGTCCTCCAGGATGAGTGTTACATTTTACATTCCAACTACAGATACTGTAAAATCTTAGCTACCCCACAACCCGTCCAACATTTAACATTTTCAGCCATGTTGATTTTAATGACTATGTTTTTGTGGTGCTTTCTGCTTTCATTTCTCCAAACTATTGATACTTTTGAGTAATTTCCATGGGCTCCTCTGTCAGTTTCGTTTCTTGATTTATGCAGTGTTTATTTCAGATTGAAGCTATTCTCTTTTCTTTACCGAACAGATGAGACCCTGTCTATTGATTTTTTGTGAATGGTGTGAAGCAGGAGTAAGATTCTCATTTTCTCATACGGTAACCCAGGTGTTCTATTAAACTCATGGTCACAACTCGGATCACATTGGCTTCTTTTGGCAACTTAAAGAGTCAATTGACTCTCCACCTGAGGATCTGTTTCTGGATTCTCCCAAGCATGTCTAACCGTTTGATGTTGTGACATGACAATTCCATTGTGCTGGCTAGTTTTATGTCAACTTGACAGAAACTAGTCATCTGAGAGGAGTAAACCCCAACTGAGAAAATGTCTCCATTATACAGGGCTGTAGTGAAGCCTGTAGAGCACTCTCTAAATTAGTGATTGGGGTGGGTAAGCTCACCTCACTGTGTGTGGTGCCACCACTGGGCAGGTGGTCCTAGGTTCTATAAGAAAGTAGGCTGGACTGTCTAGTTCCTGTTTTTTGGAATTTACCCTTGTGTACTTAATGTTGGTGGCTAGACTGACACCTGATTGTCACTGTGGGCACATCTTATGCCTGTCATTCAATTGGTCAGATTGGTTCTGTATGGTTTTTAGTGGACATAAAAACTAGTCAGTCCTTCTCACTTAAATTTTAAAGGAGAAAGTTACCAGTAAGTAAATGTTGATTACTGTATTGAATGCAAATCTTTCTTTTCATATTTAACATGTTTTATAAACCATGAAAATGTATGGCATTTCCCTTCCTGAATGATTTTTTAGGATGCTGTTTTATTAAATCTTTTTTCTCTTATTACTGGAAATAAAAAAGCAGGCTGAGCAAGCCACAAAAACAAATCCAGTAAGCAGCACCCCTCCATGGCCTCTGCATCAGCTCCTGCCTCTGGGTTCCAGACCTGCTTGAACTTCTGTCCTGACTTCCTTCAGTAATGAGCAGTTATGTAAAAGAGTAAGCCAAATAAACCGTTCCCTCCCCAACTTGCTTTAGTCGTGGTGTTTCAACATAGCAATGGTAACCCTAACTAGAACAGTCATCTATAAAGTTCATGTATGAGAACCATGTAATTGAGTAGCCCAGTAACAACAATATTAAAACCTTATAGTATTTTAAATCAGTTTGCAGTGGTGTGTTGGGCCACATTCATAGCTATCCTGGGGTGCTTGCAGCCAATGGGCTACAGGTTGACTGCTCCTGATTCTACTGTCTACTTGACAGTTGGTGTCTATGCCCCAGTGTCTTAATCACGCTTGTTTTGTAAGGCCTGTTGCTAGGAAGCAAATGTCCTCTAATAACCTTTCCAAATTTGTTTTTAGCTATTCTGGGTATTTTGTAATATTTTCTGTGTTTAAAATCAGCTTATAAATGTCAACACAAGTGTCTAGTGGGATTTTGTTTGAGAGTGCATGTCTTTAGAACAGTTTAAGAAGGATTGACATTTAGGCATTTTATGTTTGAAGTTAAGGATGACTTTACCTTGAAATTTTCATTTCTCAGTGCCTCTATAAAGAAACATTTATATTTTACAGGCTAATTTTAGTATATAAATTCTATATACTCATCTTGGATTCTATAACGCTGGTAAATGCCAGTGTTCTTTCACCTTTTGTCTTGGAGTAATAAGTCTTAGTTACCTATGCCTGGTATTTATGACTTTCCTTTCTCTTTGTCAGTTTGCTTTATATCAGCAGCATAGATGACCTTGCCTTGCCCTTCTTGTCCATAGAAGGAATAAACTTAGGTTTTATGCCTTTCTTATTACTCCTCCTGAACAGTAAAAATCTTTAGTGTAGGAATCAAAACTTACTCCCAGATGTATTTGTCATCACAGTAAAAGTCTGACATTTCAGAAACCTTTGATAAATACTTGCTGGTGTGTTTATTAGGTGAGCTACAGATTGCGGAAATGCCTTGGGGCTGCTATTTGATTCATGGCCACATATCAGCTCTTAAAATGGACTGACATCTCATAAACAGGAAGCCAGCCACTGATGAAAAAATACTTTTAAAAGTACTAGTTGTTTCATAGACTGAGTTTTATATAAACATTCTGATAAAATTCCAAGGCATAGCCAGAGAGTTCTCTTTGATAAGGCCTGACAGGAACAGTTTTAAGGAAGGGGAAGGGCATATGGAGAAGACATAGAAACTAGAGAGTCATCTATCGTGGAAGAAGCTATAGTGATAGCTTACTTACTACACTGATGAGTCAGAAAGCAGAGAGCGTGGGCTGTGGCCACCAATATGATCTTCAAGGTACATCCTTCTCCCAGCCCCAGTGGCCTACGCAACCCAATTATGCTCCATACCCCAAAGGTCCCACAACCTACCAGAATAGGGCCACCATGTCGGGGCAAGTGTGCCAACACATAAGCTGTGAAGGACATCGCACATTCAAACCATAGCAGTGGCCATTTTGAACCGGGTGTGAAATGAGACACGACACATTATTCTAAGTCTGAAGTTCTAGCACAAAGAACCATTACAAATAATAATAGGACTCAAGTTCACCAATATGATGATATTTGTACATATATAAAATGATTAAATGATACATATATAAAATGATAAAGGTGTTTGAAAAATTAGATTCATCTATTCAATACTCATGCACAAAGTACAATACTTAGCAATAATAGTGATATTAATACATGATCATCTGGTTCAGTAGCTACTGTTAATTCAAAGTTTTTTGCAAAATAATAGGTAACAATAGTATATACCACTTATTTGGAATGCATGCCAAGGGCCTTAACTATTGATGCTATATTACTTCTCAACAGTTAGAGCTAGGTTGTGCATCACACTCTCAGTGGGAAGGCTGAGGTTAAATTACTTACCTAAGACATGTGCTGCTCCTGTGTGTCTCAAGTCCAGACTTTAAGCTTAATCAATACACTAGGCCTTCAGATTGATCCTGTGCTGAACAAGGATGTCTCGGGAGTCTTCTCAGGGACAGACTGAGTGGGTCACAGATCCTGGGCCACAGTCACACGCTGGCACTCTAACCAATGCCTACAATGGGCTCTGCCACAAAGCAGGCTCTCGGCAAACTTAAAAGGGAACTTAATTCTCCACTAACGCTAACCATGAACCTAATATTTGTCCATTTCACAACGCAACAACTGAAAAGTGATTTCGTTAAAACTTCCCTCCTGGTGCCAACTCTGTCCATCTGTCCTAGCAACTTGAGGCAGTTTGTTGATCTTCACTTTCTGGCCTTAGAGCTCAGCGAAGGCTTATTTCTGATGATCTTAACTCTTTAAGTCCTGTATAGTGACATTAGTATTGCTATTAAAGATGCTTCTTAAAATCTGTTTTAACTGAATTCAATGTCATTGATGCCTTCTTTGTGCATTTTATGATTTTCTATTTTTTATTGCTACCTAACCTTCTTAATCTTTAAGTTTTAGGCATATTTTATAAAAAGGAATATGAAGGAACTTTATGGCACCATTTTCAAAACCGTTCTATTTTAGCTAAAATATTTTCTCCATGTGTATTTTTTATTAAAATACTTGTGGTTTTCCTATCCTTTTATTTTGTACTTCATTTTCCTGTGATTTTCCTTTCTCTTATTTAGTTTAATAACTAGTATTCATTGTTTTTCTTTTTTCTTTTCTATATTCATTGTTTACATTCCAAAGGCTTTCCCCTTTCTAAGTTCCCCCCTCACCATATGTACCACAAATCCTCTTCCCCCCAGCCCATTCACCAATCACCCCACACACACACCATTTCTCTGTTCTGGTACTCTCCTACAAAACTGGATCTAGTCTTTTCAGGACCAGGGTCCTCTCCTTCCTTTTTCTAGGGAATCTTCTGATTTGCTAATTGTGCCTTGAGATTTCAGAGCTTCTGGGCTCATTAATATCCACTTATCAGTGATTGCAATTCATGTGTACTCTTTTGTAATTGGGATAACTCACTTAGGATGATATTTTCCAGATCCAACCATTTGCCTACAAATTGCATGAATTCATTATTTTTAATTGCTGAGTAGTATTCCAATGTATAAATATACTACATTTTCTGTATCCATTCCTCCTTTGAGGGACATCTGGGCTCCTTCTAGCTTCTGGATATTATAAATAAGGCTGCTATGAACATAGTGGAGCATGTGTCTTTATTGTACGCAGGGGAATCCTCTGGGTATGTGCCCAGGAGTGGTATGACAGGGTCCTCTGGAAGTGTCATGCCCAATTTTCTGAGGAACCACCAGACTGATTTCCAGAGTGGTTGTACCATCTTGCAATCCCACCAAGAGTGGAGGAGTGTACCTCTTTCTTCACATCCTCACCAGCACCTGTTGTCTCTTGAGTTTTTAATCTTAGCCATTCTGACTGGTGTGAGGTGGAATCTCAGGGTTGTTTTGATTTGCATTTCCCTGATGACTAATGATGTTGAACATCTCTTAAGGTGCTTCTCAGCCATTCGAATTTCTACTGGTGAAAATTCTTTATTTAGCCCTGTACCCCATTTTTAATAGGGTTATTTGGGTCTTTGGGGTCTAACTTCTTGAGTTCTTTGTATATATTAGATATTAGCCCTCTGTCAGATGTGGGGTTGGTGAAGATCTTTTCCCAATTTGTTGGTTGCTGTTTTGTCCTTCTGACAGTGTCCTTTGCCTTACAGAAACTTTGTAATTTATGAGGTCCCATTTGTCAATTCTTGATTTTAGAGCATAAGCTATTAGTGTTCTGTTCAGGAACTTTCCCCCTGTGCCCATGTCCTCCAGGGTCTTCCCCAGTTTCTTTTCTATTAGTTTCAGTGTGTCTGGTTTTATGTGGAGGTCCTTGATCCACTTGGAGTTGATCTTAGTACAAGGAGGTAAGAGTGGGTCAATTTGCATTCTTCTGCATGTTGACCTCCAGTTGAACCAGCACCATTTGTTGAAAAAGCTATCTTTTTCCCACTGGATTGTTGTAGCTCCTTTATCAAAGATCAAGTGACCATATCTCTGTGGGTTCATTTCTGGGTCTTCAATTCTATTCCATTGATCTACTTGCCTGTTGCTGTACCAATACCATGCAGTTTTTAACACAATTGCTCTGTAGTACAATTGAGGTCAGGGATATTGATTCCCTCAGAAGCCCTTTTATTGTTGAGAATAGTTTTAGTTATCCTGGGTTTTTTGTTACTCCAAATGAATTTGAGAATTGCTCGTTCTAGATCTATGAAGAATTGATTTGGGATTTTGATGGGGATTGCATTGAATCTGTAGATTGCTTTTGGCAAGATGGCCATTTTTATTATATTGATCCTGCCAATCCAAGAGCATGAAATATTTTTCCATCTTCTGAGATCTTCTTTGATTTCTTTCTTCAAGGACTTGAAGTTCCTGTCATATGGATCTTTCACTTGTTTGGTTAGAGTCACGCCAGATACTTTATATTGTTTGTGGCTATTGTGAAGGGTGTTATTTCCCTAACTTCTTTCTCAGCCTGCTTGTCCTTTGAGTACAGGAAGGCTACTGATTTGCTTGAGTTGATTTTATAACCAGCCACTTTGCTGAAGTTGTTTATCAGCTGTAGGGGTTCTCTGGTGGAGTTTTTTGGGTCACTTAAGTATACTATCATATCATCTGCAAATAATGATAGTTTGACTTCTTCCTTTCCAATTTGTATCCCTTTGACTTCCTTATGTTATCTAATTGCTCTCACTAGAACTTCAAGTACTATATTGAAAAGATATGGAGAGAGAGGGCAACCTTGTCTAGTCCCTGATTTTAGTGGGATTGCTTCAAGTTTCTCTCCATTTATTTTGATGTTGGCTACTGGTTTGCTGTATATTGCTTTTACTATGTTTAGGTATGGGCCTTGAATTCCTGTTCTTTCCAGGACTTTTAGCATGAAAGGATGCTGAATTTTGTCAAATGCTTTTTCAGCATCTAATGAGATGACCATGTGGTTTTTTTTCTTTGAGTTTGTTTATGTAGTGGATTACATTGATGGATTATCGTATATTGAACCATCCCTGCATCCCTGGGATGAAGCCGACTTGATCATGGTGAATGATAGTTTTGATGTGCTCTTGGATTCGGTTGGCAAGAATTGTATTTAGTATTTTTGCATCAATATTCATAAGGGAAATTGGCCTGTAGTTCTCTTTCTTTGTTAGATCTTTGTGTGTTTTGGTATCAGCATCATTGTGGCTTCGTAGAACGAGTTGGGCAGTGTTCCTTCTGTTTCTATTTTGTGGAATAGTTTGAAGAGTATTGGTGTTAAGTCTTCTTTGAAGGTCTGATAGAATTCGGCACTAAAACCATCTGGTCCTGTGCTTTTTTTTTTTTCCTGGTTGGAAGACTGTCAATGACCACTTCTATTTCTTTAGGGGTTATGGGACTGTTTAGCTGATCTAATTGATCCTGATTTAATTTTGGTATTTGGTATCTGTCTAGGAAATTGTCCATTTCCTCCAGATTCTCCAGTTGTGTTGAGTAGAGACTTTTGTAGTAGGATCTGATGATCTTTTGAATTTCCTCAGTTTCTGTTGTTATATCCCCCTTTTCATTTCTAATTTTGTTAATTTGGATACTGTCTCTGTGCCCTTTGGTTAGTCCGGCTATGGGTTTATCTATCTTGTTGATTTTCTCAAAGAACCAGCTCCTGGTTTTGTTGATTCTTTATATGGTTCTCTTTGTTTCTACTTCATTGATTTCATCCCTTAATTTGATGATTTCCTGTCTTCTGCTCCCCCTGGGTGAATTAGCTTCTTTTTATTCCAGGGCTGTCAGGTGTGCCATTAATCTGCCAGTGTATGCTCTCTCCAGTTTCTTTTTGAAGGCACTCAGGGCTAAGAGTTTTCCTCTTAGCACTGCTTTCATTGTGTCCCATAGATTTGGGTAGGTTGTACCTTCATTTTCATTGAATTCTAAAAAGTCTTTGATTTCTTTCTTTATTTCTTCCTTGGCCAAGGTGTCATTGAGTAGAGTATTGTTCAGTTTCCATGTGTATGTGGGCTTTCTGTTGTTGTTCTTGCTTTTGAAGACCACTTTTACTCCATAGTGATCTGATAGGAGGCATGGGATTAGTTCGATTTTCTTGTATTTGTTGACATCTGTCTTGTGACCAATTATATGATCGATTTTCGAGAAGGTATCATGTGGTGCTAAGAAAAAGGTATATTCTTTTGCTTTAGGATGAAATGTTCTATATATATATATATGTTATATATGTGTGTGTGTGTGTGTGTGTGTGTGTATATATATATATATGTTAAATCCAATTGATCCGAAGCTTCAATTAGTTTTCAATTAGTTTCACTGTGTCCCTGTTTGGTTTCTGGTTTCCTCATCAGTCCATTGAGGCGAGTGGAGTGTTGAAGTCACCCACAATTATTGTGTTAGGTGTAATGTGTGCTTTAAGCTTTAGTAGTTTCCTTCACGAATAAGGGTGCCCTTGCATTTGGAGCATAGATGTTCAGTATTAAGAGTTCTTCTTGGTGGATTTTCCCTTTGACAAGCAAGAAGTGACCTTCCTTGTCTCTTTTGATGACTTTAGGTTGAAAGTCAATTTTATCTGATATTAGAGTGGCTACTTTGGCTTGTTTCCTGAGACCATTTGCTTGTAAAATTGTCTTCCAGCCTTTTACTCTAAGGTAGTGTTTGTCTTTGACACTGAGATGTGTTTCCTGTATGCAGCAAATTGTAGGGTCCTGGTTCCATATCCAGTCTGTTAGTCTATGTCTTTTTACTGGGGAATTGAGTCCATTGATGTTAAGAGATATTAAGGGATAGTAATTATTACTTCCTGACATTTTTGAAATTTTTTTTTGAGTGGTTATCTTCTTTTGGGTTTGATGAGAGGAGGTTTCTATCTTGCTTCTTCTGGGGTGTAGTTTCCCTCCTTGTGTTGGTGTTTTTCCCCTATTATCCTTTGTAGGGCTGGGTTTGTGGAAAGATATCGTGCAAATTTGGTTTTGTCATGGAATACCTTGGTTTCTCCATCTATGGTGATTGAGAGTTTTGCTGGGTATAGTAGTTTTGGCTGAAATTTGTGTTCTCTTAGAGTCTGCATGTTATCTGCCCAAGATCTTCTAGCTTTCATGGTCTCTGGTGAGAAGTCTGCTGTAATTCTGATAGGTCTTCCTTTATATGTTACTTGGCCTTTTTCTCTTACTGCCTTTAATATTCTTTCTTTGTTTAGTACATTTGGGGTTTTGATTATTATGTGATGGGAGGTATTTCTGTTCTGGTCCAGTCTGTTTGGAGTTCTGTAGGCTTCTTGTATATTCATGGGCATTTCTCTCTTTAGGTTGGGGAAGTTTTCTTCCATAATTTTGTAGAAGATATATGCTGGCCCTTTAAGTTGTAAATCTTCCCTCTCATCTATACCTATAATCCTTAGGTTTGGTCTTCTCATTGTGTCCTGGATTTCCTGGATGTTTTGGCTTACAAGCTTTTTGCATTTTGCATTTTGCATTTTTTTGACTGTTGAGTCCATGGTTTCTATGGTATCTTCAGCATCTGAGAGTCTTTCTTCTATCTCTTGTATTCTATTGTTGATATTTGCATCCATGGCCCCTGATTTCTTCCCAAGGTTTTCTATCTCCAAAGTTGTCTCCCTTTGCGATTTCTTAGTTGTTTCTACTTCTGTTTTTAGATCCTGGATGGTGTTGCTCATATCTTTCACTTGCTTGTTTGTGTTTTCATGTAATTCTTTAAGAGATTTTTGTGTTTCCTCTTTAATGACTACTACTTATTGACCCATGTTCTCCTGTATTTCTTTAAGTGATTTTTGTATTTCCTCCTTATTGGTTTCTATTTTTTGATCCATATTCTCCTGAATTTCTTTAAATGGTTTTTGTGTTTGCTGTGTAAGGGCTTCTAACTTTTGATCCATTTTCTCCTGTATTTCTTTAAAAGATTTATCTATGTGTTCCTCTAACAGCATCCTGACCAGTGATTTTAGATCTGAATCTTGCTTTTCTGGTATGTTGGGATATCCGGGACTTACTGCTGTCAGGGAACTGGGTTCGGATACTGCCATATTGCCTTGATTCCTGCTAGTAACTTTCCTACTTTTGCCTTTTGCCATTTGTTTATTTCTGGAGTTAGTTAGTCTTGTTATTCCTGGTAGGTGTTTAAAGCTCCTGAGATCCTGGTGTTTGGTGCTGCTATCTCAGAGGGTGTCCATGCTCCCGAGGTGGAAACGGGAAGGGTTCCTCCACTGGGCTCCAAGTTACCTCCTCAGCTCTGCTGGGACGGACTCAAGTCTCCTCCCAGCTTGCCTCTGGGCGCTTAACTAGCCTCCAGCGGTCTCCTCCTGGTTTGCCTGGTTAGTCTAACAGCTCCAAGATGGTGGAGGGTCTCAGGGCTTGGTCTGACTATGGGAATCCCTGCAGGACCGGGGCTTCCCTGGCTGGACTTGCTGAAACCTAGACGGTGGCTCTCTCAGTCCGCAGGGCTCCATCTGGTTGAGCTGCTCTTCCCAAGATAGAGTGGGACCATGGAGCTCTGTCTAACCTCAGGACTCTCTGTAGATCGGGAGCTTCCCTGGTTGAACTGCAGGATCCAAGATCCATTGTTTTTCTGATTCTGTTTCTTCTTCTCGTCTTGTTTGACATTTTTGAATGGTATTTCAATTCTCTTAATACCTGTCTTTGAAAGTTACCATTTAAATTTATTGAAACATTGCTTTATTTTATTTTTAGATGTTTTTTTCTCTTTCAAATAATCCAGAATTTTAAAACATTCATCTTTTCTAAAAAAAAAAAATCTATCAACTACTTGGCAACAAATGTGACAAAAGAAAAAGAGAGCTGATCTAAAGCAAAATGTTTTCAGGCAGGATATATAAAGTCAATGCAAGTGCTTACAAAATAGTAAATGTCTAGACTTCAAAATTTCATTATGTGAAAACAGAAATTTTGATCTGCCAAGAAAAAAAGAAAAATAACTTTTACTTGAAAAAATTTAATTTTTTTAAGGCTAGAGGAAACTTCTTAAAATTTTTTAAAAGTACAGTGTGTGTATATGTGTATGTGTATATGTGTGTATATTTGTGTACATTTATGTGTATGTGTGTACATGCATGTATTTGTGTGTGCATGTATGTGTGTGTGCATATGTATGTGTGTGTATGTGTATATTTGTGTGTGCACATGTGTGTATATTTGTGTGTGTATGTGTATATGTGCACTGTATGCAAGTATACACATACATGGTACTTACTAGGATGTCCAAGAATAACTTAAGGGAGTCATTTGCTCCTTCAATCATGTAGGTCTCAGAGATCCACCTCAAGTCACCATGTCTGGCTAGCAGAAACTTTTATGGTCTAACTAAGCTTCTTATTTCCAGAGAATAGAAATGATCTGCCTGAATATTGATTTGTGGGCATAGAGAACACTATGAAAGAACCTTTTTTCAGCAGCTACTCATACATGGAATTGGAGAGAAAACCCAAACATGAAATACAGCTGTGAGAATAAGACAGTTCCTTCCATAAGCCTCTGTCTCCAGGCATAAGTGATAGACTCCCTTACCTCAGGGAAGGTGGTAGGAAACCGGATCACACATAGAAAGGAAGGAAAGAAGGAAAGAAAGGGGAAAGATGGAAGGATGGAGAAAGGGAGAGGGGGGAGAGAATAAAGTAAGAAAGAAAGGAAGGAGGAAAAAGAAAGAAAGAAAGAAAGAAAGAAAGAAAGAAAGAAAGAAAGAAAGACCAATTACCAATTGTGTAATTACAATTGCTGTCTCTAGATTGCCTTAATTTTTTAACAAGTCGCATGAATTCAGGCATCCAAATCACATGTAGGTAGCTATTGCCTGGATGATAATGAGTGATTGGTATCTCCTTCATTTTCTGAAAAACCCATACAACTCAGTTTCAATTTGGCCAATCAGATTATTTAAAGATTTTTAAATCTATGGTCTCAGTATCAAAGCACAACAGATTGATTTTTCATGGCTAATCCAAGGTTCAGTAAGAATATCTACAAATAATGAGCTTTTGAAGTTCTTAAAAAAAGCCATCCATTGCTTTGCAGACATATCTACTATACAAATGGTAGTCGTGTGAAATGCTGCTTTCTAGACTGGTATTTTGTAGAAAGTCAATTCTAATGGGTATCAAGTGATTACTAGGGGGAAAAATAGTCCTAAGTTCAATTACACATGAAACTTTAGGACTTTTTTTAAAAATATATATATATTGTATTGCAGATTCTCTAGCTGATCCAAACAGAATATTTTCCCCATATGTTCTTTGATGGAACACAGGTTAAAGTTATAATTAAAGAAATACAGTTTTTTTTTTCAGGGTTGGAGTGACGACTCCATGGGTAAGAGTGCCCTATTTATAAACCTGAGGTCAGAAGTCCAGTCCCACAGAACTAATGTGACAGCCAAGTATGGCTGCACCGGCCTGAAATGGCAGCTTTCAGGGATGGAGACAGTAGAGCCTGAGATCTCCCTGGACAGCCAGTGTAGACAAGACAGTGAACTTCCAGTTCAATGAGAGACCCTGTCTCAGTGCAAGAAGGTAGAATGCAGTAGGAAGCATCCAATGTCCTGCTCTGGCTTCTGCTTGCATATACATGAGCAGATATACCCACTTATTTCCATGCACATATGCATAGCACACACGCATAACACACACAGAATATAAACTTTGCAGATGACACAATTATCTTTCTCACTGCTTTTCAAATCTTGTAAGATATGAATGGTATAAAATCTACCACTTGAACTGCTTTTAAACATACAGTTACAAGTGCCCAGTCCCAGATAGCACACCTACAATGCAACCCCTGCACCTATGGCTCAGGAAACATTGTTGAAGAAAGGATAAAAAATGCTTAAAAGAAAAGAAGTCTTGGATGCCCGCTGCTAGATAGTGTTTTCTTGACAGGACAGGGATGCTACATCCATGAACTCTCAACAATAGGGCAGGCTAAACAAGACCTGTATAATACACCACAACAGTTGTCATGCCAATGCAGATAGGGGATATTTTACCAGGTCTCACCCAGATAAAGAGCTATAAAAAATCAGTAGCAACTGAAAGAGGAAGAATCAGTCAGTGTTCTCCAAGGACTGGTCCCCTGGTAGGTTAACCCATCCCAAGTGGTCAGCACAATACACACGTACATAGGAGTGACGCTAAGTGGGCCCCATAGGTTATATATACATGTATGCGAGTGTGTGTGTATGTAACACTAGCAATTACAGGAGAGATTATGAACTTGAGAGGGACTGGGAAGGACTCATGGGAACAGGAAACATGGGAATGATATAAATCCAGTTCACAGATGAAACTCAGAAATAAAAGATGTAAATATAAAAAAAATACAATTCACTGAAGAGGCTACCTCCTATAGCCAGGCAGGAACCCCAGTGGAGTGATAGGTACATCAATCCACCCACAAAACTTTCCACCCAAAATGTATCCTGTTTACAAGAAATACAGGCACAGGGGATGGACCAGACACTGAAGGAACAGCCAACCAATAACCCGCCCAATTTGAGACCTATCCCATGGGCAAGCACCAATCCCTGACACTATTAATAATACTCTGGTATGCTTGCAGACAAGAGTCTAGCATGGCTGTCCTCCGAGAGGCTACACCCAGAAGCTGACTCAGACAAATGCAGACACCCACAGCCAAACAATGGGTGGATCTTGGGGTTCATATGGAAGAGCAAGAGGAAGGACTGTGGATCCCAAAGGGGATAGGAACTCCACAGGAAGACCAACTGAGTCAACTAACCTGGACCCTTGGGTCTCTCAGAGTCTGAGGCACCAACCAAAGAACATACACAGGCTGGACCCAGGCCTCCCCTCTCATATGTAGCAGATGTGCAGCTTGGTCTTCATATGGATCCCAAGCAACTGGAGTGGGGACCATCCCAGGAGCTGTTGCCTGTATGTGGGATATGTTCTTCTAGCTGGGCTGCCTTGTCTGGCCTCAGTGGGAGAGGATGCGCCTAGCCTCACAGAGAGAGAGTTGATGTGGCAGGGTAAGGGATACCCAGTGGGGTCCCAACTCACTCAGAGAAGAGAGGAAGAGTTGTGGAGGGGGTGGCTAGAAGCAGGGCAGTGAGCAGAATGTAAAGTGAATAAGTAACCAAAATAACCATCATAATAATAATAATAGTTAATAAATACAGTTCAATTCCACTAAACGCATTTGTGTTATTTTGCAAACATTGCCATACATCTCTAGAACCTTTTGCTCTTTAAAAATTGAAAGTCCCCAGCCTTTAAAGAATACTCCTCTCCCCTCCCTCCTTCCAGCCCCTGGCAATTATCATTCCTCTTTCTGTCCCCATGAAACTGACTGCTCGGAGTAACTCCTAAGTGGAGGCATACACTATTTGTCTTCCTTTACGGCTGCTTGGTTTCTCTTATCGTAATGTCCTCCCAGCTTACCTGCATTGCACCATGCATCAGAACTCTCTCTCCTTGTGTTCTATGGTAAATTGTGTCTTGCTGTATAGATCCCATTGGGCTGATTTGTTAGTGGGCACCTGGGATCCTTCCACATCTTGCCTGCTGTGAAAAGGGTGGCTATATTCACTATGCTTTATTTACTATAAATGTTGCTGTTTCTGTTCATGACTCTGAAAAAAAATTAGTCCAAAACTCTTTTTTTCTCTTTTCCTTTTTGTCCCTGCCCCTCACAATGTGCTTCCTTTTGATTAAACCTCCTGTCTCTGAATAAAGCACTAAAAGGCTTTATCCATCTTCTGTCAAAGTTTTTCACAAGCTACGTGCTCCGCCCTTTCAAGCATCTGGCAGCCACACAGAGCCTTCTAGAGAGAAGAGTTATCTATTCCTGCTTTCCCCGCTCAGCTGGTCTTTGTCTATAACGAACTTCAAACATCCATGTGCACTCTCAGAAGGTGTCCATGGGAACCCAGTGACAGGGTGTAAGGGTCTTTTTTTTTCCCTCCCACTTGGGGAAAAAAAAGCTCTCTTCTTAAAAGGAAGTGATTTTCATCAAGTGTTTAAGAAATAGCTATTGCAACCTTTCGTGGGATGACATTTTACTGCTCTGCATTATCATTCCTCCGAGATGGAAGAGCAAAGTGGAGGCATTCTGTCTGCTTTCATGTAGAGGCAGAGAGGCATGAATTGACATGACCTGAAGCCGTGTTCGTGAGAAGAAAGTAGGCAGGTGCTCTTAGGAATGAGAAATCTCACTGGCCAGTCACACTACATGAAGTAGGAGGAAAGGTCTAGATTGAGAGCAGCAGAATAGCCCCAGTGTCCACCACAGGAAAGTGTTATCGACGCCTTCCCACAAGGGCAAACTGAATATCAGATGTTAACAGCCTCACTCCGAGTACAGGGCATAAAGCTCACGTCACAGTCTCCAGCTCCAGGCTCAAGGAGACTCTGCCTCCCTTAAGCCAATTTACAACTTCTGATTGCAGGGAATCTAGTTCTCCCAAGCCCTCACCAACTCCGCCCCACCCAATTGCTCTGACCTTCCAGATTTAAATAAAACCAGACCACACTAGAGCCTTCACTTTACAAGCAGTCAGTACCCTCCCTGGCTCCTTCAGTTGGAGTTGGTGGAGGACTAGAAACTTCTCTTTCCTGATCATTTGTTGAATACAAACCTGCCCCTTTCGAAGAATTCTGGTACTTGGAGCATTGCCGCTTCTAAGCCTATTTTCTTCTCCTCTGCTTTAGTTTGCTTTGGTTCATACCTGGAGCTCAGTCTCTTCCCCTTAAACTCTCAAAGCAAAGCTTTGCTCACTCATTCAGACATGTATGAAGAGTGGGTTTAACAAAGATCCCAGAATGCTAACAGGGAGGTCACAGCCCTTGTGAGCTTCCCAGAAATGAATAGTGAGGTTTTGCCTGCCTCCCCTTCTCTGTTCTATAGGACTTCATAAGTCCTTTTCCGGACAGACCTTTGGTTATGGAAAGAAGAAAGGATAGAAGGTCTGACTCCTTGGTCTCCTGGAAGTACCCACCCAAAGTTCTGCTTCCACTGTTCCTTCTTCAGTTGACATCAGCCAACCTAAGAAGTTCTCCAGTGACCATTTTAATGTTAAAAAAACAAAATAGTATATTAAGATGCTTCCCCACCACCCCTTCTCTAAGAGACAGAAAATCATCTTAGTCATCAAACTCAAGTCCACTCTTCCTGCTCAGGTCTGACCTTCACTCCAGCGCTACACACCTTTCTAAAGATTGCTAGAGTCAGCCACAGGTCGTGGCAAAGTCCTGTGCAAGTTGTAAACCCTGCAGGATGAGCTTCTCATTGGCAGAACACCCACAAAGGTGAGATCTGCAGCTAGGTGACACTTTCTCCCCTAGCCTCCTGCTCCTCCATGTTTGGATCAGAAAGGAAGTTGGTCTCCTTGAAATCACAGAGTTTGGGAAGTCAGAGGCACTACTTTGGAGAGTCCGTCTAAGCATTATCCAGGAAAGGTGAAAAGCCGGAGCCCTTCGTTAGTCTGGTCCTGGGACTAGTCTCTCCATGATGAGGCTCTTGCTTCGTTTCCTGAGGCCCGCTCAGGAATACCCTTGAGACACGAGTTCTAGTGTGAGTGGAGAACACATAGAGAAGTGCTGGTCAAGCTGGCACATGCTTTGGGGCATCTTGGCAGTGTGTCCCACACTATAAATTATTAACCTAGCATTTTGGTTTCATAAATTCTCTTCTTGAAAGGCCTGTTAGTGTGAATCAGCCTCATCAGCCTTAACGCAGGGCCTATTGAAGGCCCAGCACACTCTCGAAGGTAAATGCCACATTGGTTAAGCCTCTTCTGTGCTGGGCCAGCTTACCCTTCCCCGACAGCTCTCCTCCAGTTCCTCAAGTCCTACTGTTCAGTCCCAGGAAATAGAAAACATCTTTAAAAACTCAAGCAGGAAGGGATTTAGTTCAGAGAATTAGGTCTTTTGAAGTTCATCAAAAGGACCTAAGGATCAGGTTCCAAATTGGTCATCTGAAAAAGCCCTAGAGAAATCAAATGGGTCCTTTATGAGAACCACTCCTCAAGCCCATAACTGTAGCCACAGAAGCAGCTCTTCCACCTCTTTTGAGACAGTCTCTCACTGGCCTGGAGCACACCAGAGCTCCTTCTGTCTCTACTTCTCCAGCACTGGGGTTACAGGCATGTCCCACCACACCAGAACTTTTGCATAGGTTCCTCAGATAGAATTCAAGTCTTTACTCTTGTCATCCCATTAACCCTGGGTCGGGTTTTTCATGATGTTATAATCAAGGTGTTGTCTGGGGCTGACATTGTCTGGAGGTGGCTGGAGATGATGCTGCCACTGCTGAGGTATGTCGGTCATAGGGCTTGTCACACAGCTCACTGCAGACTTCAACTCCTTACCATGCAGACTTGTCCAAAAGAAAGCCTGTGTATATTCATGACAAGCAGCTTGCCCCAGAACAGGAGACTGCACACTGCCACCCAGCATGGTTCGTGTGCTCCATTGAGTCACTATGAGTAACCACTTTCAAGGGATAAGAAATCACAATGGAAACTATAATATAAAGATGAAGAGAGATGTGACGATTTGGGATACATTTGACGATGGTGTGATTGTGTGTGTGTGTGTGTGTGTGTGTGTGTGTGTATGTGTGTGTGTGTAAAAGAGAAAAAATTAAAACATCTACAAATGTTTGACCAAGGCACAAAATGAATAACAATATCACTTAATAAAAGGTAAAGAAGTTCAGAGGGCAGAAAAATCAAGTCCTGCCTTTGCTTGTTATGGTTATGATTAAAGATTCAAACTCATTTATTGAGCAAACAAATATGCTTACATGTTTGGGGGAAAGACATGATGAAACTTGAGATACAAATACAGGAATTACCAAAAATGGCTTATTAAATCATGCCATGCCATTATCTGAGATCTCTTGGAAAGTACCAAGAAAATAGATCTTGACACTAAATCCTAGGAAACTCCAAATTCCATTATGTAAGTTGGTTAAGAACCATAAGGAAGACTACGAAGGTATGACCAAAAAGGTAGTGGGGAGAATGTGGATTCTGAGAGCCAAAGCAATTTGTGGTTTTGAGAAGCAAGTGTTATTGAATGTTGATTCAGATAAGAAAACAAAATTGAGCATTGGTGGTAACAAGCAACTTGAGGAAGAAAGGTTTTATTTACTTACACTTCCACATTGTAGTCCCTTATTAAAGGACATCAGGGCAGGAACTCAAGCGGAGCAGGAACCTAGAGGCAGGAGCTGATGCAGAGGTCATAGAGGGATGCTGCTTACTGGTTTGCTCCTCTCGGCTTGCTTAGCCATTTTCTTATAAAACCCAGGACCGACAGATCAGGGATGGTACCACCCACAATGGGCGTGGCCCTCCCACATCAATCACTAATTAAGAAAATGCCCTACAGGCTTACTTCCAGCCCTGTTTAATGGAAGCATTTTCTACATTGAGGTTCCCTCCACTCAGATGACTTCAGCTTATGTCAAGTTGACATCAAACTATCCAGTACAATGGATGTCATTGGTGCCCTCCCCAGACATGAGTCCTATGAAGGTGTGGGATATAGGTAGCTGAGGAGAAAATGGGAAATAGAATATTGAGAAATAAAACAGACACGGGCCTTTCGAAAAGTATGGCGACCAAGTGGCCAGAAATGTGGAACAGTAATTCAAACTGCCTAGGGACATGGGTCTGTCTCTGTAAGGAGGGATCCTAGGCAGAAGCAGGGATGTTCATGCTGTGACAGGAGAGAGAGTGTTGCAAGTGGCTGATGGATTCTGTGGTAGGAGTATGAAGCCACTGTTTCTGTTTTGTCCCTGGGACACCCAAATTGTCTAAGCTTGCAAGGCCCAAGATGATTCATACTGTTTCAAAAAAACAAAAATCAATAATAACAACAACAAAATGAAGCAGTTTCCCACATGCCCTATGCCATAATCACTTGATTGGGTGCTTTTCTTGAGGACTATTAATTAGCTCCATAAAAATAAGATAGTGCTCGATTTGTTCAACACTGGTTCTCCGGTGCCTGGAGAATTAATTGTGGAAAGTCAATACAGTGAGTTTAATTAACCACTTACTCCAACCAACAGATGTAAGAAACAAATACCAGCCTCCTACTTATGTGACTAAGAATTGGGCAGCTCTATAAATCCAGAACTCTTTTTTAATCCCCATTTTGGGTGAACCGAGGCACAGGGAGATGAAGCAATGTATCATCTTTGTGTCACTGTAACATAATATCTGACACAGGCTGAGGGGGAAGGTGGTGGGGAGGGAGGGACGGAGAGACAGAGACAGAGAGGTCTATGATTTTGGAGTTTGAATACCCAAGGTTCTATTGGGCGACCTGATTGATTGGCCTCTGATGTGACCAGTGAATAGCAGAGCATCATGGCAAAAAAAGGGGCATATTGTAATAAGGGGTTACCTCTCAGTGGGAGTCAGAGAAGCTCTGGTATCCCACAAACCTTCTGAAGAGCATGTCCTTAATTGATCTAAGAGCCTCTTATTTGGCTCCACCGCTTAAAGGTTCCATGCCACTTTCCCTAGGAGCCAAGCTTTTCATCAAAATGGACCCTTGGGAGGCACTTGCTACCCAAAACATAGCAAGTAATTTGCCCTTGGCCCCAGAATTCGTAAGCAAAAGCAACGAGATTCGAATCCAGGTAGTCCAGCTCCAGGGTCTGCCACTTAAGTCCTAACGTGATGAGTTCACTGAAACATGCCTGTCCCCTCCCATATAAGGTGTATTAGGGCGCTGTTTAAACACCTAGAGAGCACCAGCGCTCCACAAACTAGGGTTAAGGGGCAGGACTCACTCCCTTGTTCTCATTCACTCTCCAAGAGGGAAACCGTGCTCCAGAAACCACTGCTGTCTTTGTCTTACCTGTTTTTGCACATGAGAACATTTCTAAAAGCAACTAAGTCGTGTGTAGGCAAATCCCTGACTGGTTCTGCTGGGAGCAATGTCTGAAGTCCGCATTGGGCTCCAGGAGGAGCAGACACAGGAACTGAGTCATCAGCTTCAGTGAGAAAGAAGGCAGGATCGGGAAAGGTCCCCGAAGGGTCAGCAGCTGCACTGAGTCTGGAAAGGTGCATAGACGTTTGTGGGTAGACTAGGAGAGAGAAGGCTGCTGCACAGGGGTAGGAAGAGCCCGAGACACAAGGGCCTGGTGAGAGAGGGCACAGCTTCCAGTGCTAGGGCCTCGCGATGTAGCTAAACTGAATCCGATACGCTTTTATTTCATGTTCTTTTATTTTTGTTTTGTTTTAGACAGTGTGTCGAACTATGTCCCATGCTAGCCTTGAGCATGTCACATAGCCAAGGATAGACTTCAACTTTTGATTCTCCTGCCTTCCCCTCCTAAGTATCAGGATTATAGGCATTTGCCACCATGCATGGGTCACCAGTTTGCTCAGTACTGAGGCCAAAATCCAGGGCTTTCCACATGCAAGCAAACACTCCCAAAACTGAGCTACAGAGAGCCAAGGTATTAGACCTTGAGGTGTTCCCTGAGGTGAGGCTTTGGAACAAGGAGCGTGCGACTATCATGTAAGATCTCGGGGAAGCTAAAGCCAGTGGCCTCCACCACTGGTAGATAGCCAAGGAGGTCAGCGGAGGTTAGTTGATACAGGTTAGCTGATAAGTTTAGGGAAGGAGATTCTGTGCCCAGCAACTGTGCTAGTAGGCAAATTCTAAAGTAATAAAACTGTCTGAGTGTTTTTCATTACAGAGCAAAGGTGAGCAGAGAGAGAGAGAGAGAGAGAGAGAGAGAGAGAGAGGGAGGGAGGGAGGGAGGGAGGGAGGGAGGGAGAGAGAGAGAGAGAGAGAGAGAGAGAGAGAGAGAGAGAGAAGGAGCGAAAGAGAAGCCAGGAGTGCAGCTGAAGGCAGCCAATCTTGGAGCTAAGCCGAGAGGGGCAAGATTTCAGGCTGCGCTCCTGGGCAAAGGCCAGAGAGTGTTTTTAAAAATTACAGGCAACAGGAAAGCGAGACTCTGGGGGAAGGGGACGCTTTATCCCACAGCATTTAGTTAAATGTGGAAAACACTGCTATATTTCCTGGGCAGAAGATGATGGTTTCCATGGAGTGATAATGAAATTCTCTCTCTCTCTCTCTCTCTCTCTCTCTCTCTCTCTCTCTCTCTCTCTCTCTCAAGATCTATTTATTGTATGAGAGCACACTACTGCTGTCTTCAGACACACCAGAAGAGGGCATCAGATCCCATTACAGATGGTTGTGAGCCACCATGTGGTTGCTGGGAATTGAACTCAGGACCTCTGAAGAGCAGACAGTGGTGCTCTTAACCACTGAGCCAAGAGGCTCACACACACACACACACACACACACACACACACACACAAGATGAGTTTTCCCAGCATCCCCTCAGCACAGGGCTTTACACATGATAGTCATCTAGTCAAGCTCTACCAACTGAGCTACATTCGCAGCCAAGAACATCAAATGTTAACGAGGAAGAACTCTGTGGTAAGAGAAGGATGCAGATGCTATTGAGAACTTCAGCATGGCCTCACTGATGTACTGTAGCTACACCCGTACTTACTCACCCCATTACAATAATGGAGTCTAAGCATCAAGCTCTGACAGGCCTCCCCCTTCGGTGCTAACACCCCCATTAAGGCATCCAATTATGGTCTGTTATCAGAAAGAGCATCTGAATCGCTAAGTGCGTATTAGAATCCCACCAAGTCAGTTCCCAGCATTCCCCTTTCTGTCCTGACCTCTGTATCTACAGCCTTTGTTTTGTCTGAGAGAAAACTGGGAATTAAATGGGCTGGGAATTAAATGTGCGTTTCTACTGTGCCATTAACAGAAATACTAATAAATCGGATCTTTAAATTTAATTGCTCAACCAAGATATTCTGTGCTCTGGGCTTTGGCAAACCTCTGGTGAGGATGGCAAGTGTGGACAGTTATTGGACCACACGACCCCAGACTTGGAATGTAAACATCAGACTCTCAATTTCAGAACCAGGAAACAATATGGTGGCCGGGTCCTCCTGCTGGCCCTTAGCCATTACATTCTTCACACATCAACACTTCTTTCCTATAGAAACGGAAACCAAGAATGCTCTCAGAACGTCCTTGACGTCACCAGAGAACAGAACCCATGATGGGACACGGGACCTCAGAGGAGTGATGGGATTGAACTTGGCCATCAGAGCTGATTGCCTGTTAGGAATGAGTGCTGATAAGACACATTCAGAAAAAGCCACAAGATACTGATGAGTCCGCAGGGCTCCCCAGTGGACAGTTTCAATCCAGTGGTCACATGGATGACCCTGCTTAAACTAAATGGATCACAGACTTAGCCAAAGTCATGAATCTCGAAAAGAAACTGGTAAGAAATGAGGGTGATGGTGTTTGGTAGGGATAGGAGAGAAATAAGAGAGGGGGGGAATAGGCATTATGCATTATGTACAATGTATAAAATTATCAGGACACATATTTGCCTAGCAATATTTTTTAATTAATTTATTTATTCACTTTACCTCCCAATATCAACCCCCTCTCCTCCCAGTACCCCTCACACAAATCCTCCCCCATCCCCCTTCCCCTTCACCTCTGAGATGGGGGAGCCCCCTGGGTCCTGTGTCCATGTCCTCCACCCACCCCAGCACATCAAGTCACTGTAGGACTAGGACATCCTCTCCCACTGAGGTGAGGCAAAGAGGCCCAGCTAGGGGAACAGATCTACAGGCAGGCAACAGATTCAGGAACAGCCCCCACTTCAGTATTTGGGGGACCCGCATGAAGACCAAGCTGCACTTCTGCTACATATGTTCAGGGGTCCAGGTCCAGCCCATGCTCACTCTTTGATTAATGGCTTAGTCTCTGGGAACCCCCAAGGGTCCAGGTCGGTTGGCTCCGCTGGTCTTTCTGTACAATCGCTATCCTCTTTGGGTCCCTCAGTCCTTCCCCCAACTCTTCCACAAGACTCCCTGAGCTCCGTCTGATGTTTTTGCCCAGCAATATTAGAGATATATAAAGTCAGTTTTTATCCAAGGGAGTATTATGTTCAATGTCCACTAAAGCCTTTTATTCCAAGAAAGTCAGAAGGGTGAGAATTACATAAGAGTGAATGAGACAAGGTCTTGGTTGATGTTGTGTCCTGTAGAACTAACCTGGACAGACGAGGCTGTAAGCCTATGCTACACTATGCCACACACAAGTGTGTTACTCATACTCAGTGACCCAGAAGCCCCCAACAATGACAGATGTAAGCACGACTGAGACTGAGACGAGACTGCAATTAGTCCAATTAGTGAAAGCTGCTCAGTCACTCGAGCCTTGTAATTTAGAAGATCCAGTAATGCCCATGTGTCTGTGTCAGATAATGACACTGATAGTGTATCTGGGAAACAGTAGTGATCGCTCCCAAGCAGAGCCATGTTCTCCCCTTCAAATAACTGTTCTTCCTTGAGGCAACCACAGACATACTACTGAGCCCTAAATGAGACTGAGTGTGTGGCCATGGGAATTGGAAATACCATCCATTCACAGCCTCTGTTAGATCTAAAACACAATGACAGCCTTGGGTCATACACAGCTGCATACCACAAGAAAAGAGAAATTGTCCCAAAACAGCCAGTTGGATGGCAGATGAGTCCAGTCTCCCTGAGCACTAGTCCCATTTGACTGTTGCTGTACTTGGAGTCACAAATGATAGTTTGGTTTTATTTTTTTTACCTCAAAATGGGTATGTATTCCTTCCAAATCACAGGGAGTTGATTACATTTAAAAAGCATATGTTTTCTTGTTTTTGTAATTAATTAATTTATTTTTTACACTCCATATTTTATCCACCCCCACCCCGTCCACCCTCCGACTGTTCCACATCCCATCCCTCCTCCCCACATCCCCATCCCCATGTGGATGTCCCCACCCCCCACCCCACTTGACCTCTAAACTCCCTGGGGCTTTCAGTCTCTTGAGGGTTAGGTGTGTCATCTCTGATGGATCCCACTTTGGGCCTGCCTTTTGACATTCTTTTCCTCAGGCTCCTCTCCATTTCCATCCCTGTAATTCTTTCAGACAGGAATAATTATGGGTCAGAGTTGTGACTGTGGGATGGCCCCCCTCACTCATTTGATGCCCTGTCTTCCTGCCGGAGGTGGGCTCTCTTAAGTTCCCTCTCCCTACTGTTGGGCATTTCATCTAAGGTCCCTCCCTTTGAGTCCTGAGAGTCTCTCACCTCCTAGCCCTCATGGTTTCAGTCCTTTTCCCTCACCCAATACCATATCATGCTCCCCTCTCCCCTCCCCTCCCTTTCCCCCTGTCCACTTTCCTTCCCAGGTCCCTCCCTCCCCACTTGTGATTGCTTTCTTCTCCCTCCCAAGTGAGACTGAGGTGTCCTCACTTGGGCACTTCAGTTTGTTGACCATTTTGAGTTCTATGGACTGTATCTTGGGTATTCTGTACTTTTTGGAGGGCTAATATCCACTTATTAGTGAGTACATACCATGCATGTCCTTTTGGGTCCGAGTTACCTCCCTTGGGATATTTTCTAGTTCTATCCATTTGCCTGCAAAACTCATGATGTCCTCATTCTTAATAGCTGAGTAGTATTCCATTGTGTAAATGAA
Source organism: Apodemus agrarius (assembly GCA_964023405.1). NCBI lineage: Eukaryota > Metazoa > Chordata > Mammalia > Rodentia > Muridae > Apodemus > Apodemus agrarius. The sequence goes on along the minus strand of OZ030011.1, from coordinate 116,714,583 downwards.
CCACATTTTCTATATCCATTCTTCTGTTGTGGGACATCTGGGTTGTTTCCAGCTTCTGGCTATCACAAATAAGACTGCTATGAACATAGTGCAACACGTGCCCCTGTGGCATGGTAGGGCATCTTTTGGGTATATTATCAAGAGTGGTATAGCTGGGTCTTCAGGTAGATCTATTTCCAGTTTTCTGAGGAAACTCCAGATTGATTTGCAGAGTGGTTTTCAATCCCACCAGCAATGGAGGAGTGTTCCTCTTTCTCCACATCCTCTCCAACATGTGTCGTCACCTGTGGTGTTGATCTCAGTCATTCTGATTGGTGTAAGGTGGAATCTCAGGGTCATTTTGATTTGCATTTCTCTGATCACTAAGGACTTTGAACATTTCTTTAGGTGCTTGTCAGGCATTCAAGATTCCTCAGTTATGAAATCTCGATTTAATTCTATACCCCATTTTTTGGTTGGGTTGTTTGGGTTTTTGGTGATTAGTTTCTAGAGTTCTTTATATATTTTGGATATTAGCCCTCTATCAGGTGTAGGGTTAGTGAAGAGTGAAGTTTTTTTCCCTGATTTGTAGGTTGCCAATTTGTCTTATTGACTATGTCCTTTGCCTTACAGAAACTTTCCAGTTTCATGAGGCTCCATTTATCAATTCTTGATCTTAGAGCATGAGCCATTGGAGTTCTGCTTAGGAAATTCTCTCCTATGCCAATGAGTTCAAGGCTCTTTCCCATTTTCTCTTCTAGTAGATTCAGCGTATCTGTTTTTATGTTGAGGTCCTTGATCCATTTGTACTTGAGCTTTGTGCAAGGTGACAAATATGGGTCTATTTTCATTTTTCCACATACATACAGCCAGTTAGAATAACACCATTTATTGAAGATACTTTCTTTTTTTCCATTGTATATTTTTGGATTCTTTGTCAAATGTGTCTGTAAGTGTGTGGTTTTATTTCTGTGTCTTCAATTCTATTCTATTGATCAACATGTCTGTCTCTGTACCAATACTATGCAGTTTTTATCATTATTGCTCTGTAGTAAAGCTTGAGGTCAGGGATGGTGATTCCCTCAGCCATTTTTTTATTGTTAAGAATTGTTTCTGCTATTCTGTTTTGGGTTTTTTTGGTTTTTTTTTTTCCTTTCCAGATGAATTTGAGAACTGCTCTTTCCATGTCTTTGAATAATTTGTGTTAGGATTTTGATGGGGATTGCATTGAATCTATAGATTGCCTTTGGTATTGTGGCCATTTTTACTATGTTAATTCTGCCAATCCATGAGCATGAGAGGTCTCTCCATTTTTTGAGATCTTCTTCAATATCTTTCTTGAGAGACTTGACTTTATTGTCAGACAGGTCTTTCACTTGTTTGGTTAGAGTTACCCCAAGATATTTTATATTATTCATGGCTATTGTGAAGGGAGTTGTTTCCCTAATTTCTTTCTCAACCTGTTTATCATTTGTATAAAGGAAGGCTACTGATTTATTTGAGTTAATTTTATATCTGGCTACTTTGCTGAAGTTGTTTATCAGCTGGAGAAGGTCTCTGGTAGAATTTTTGGGGTCGCTTATGTATACTATCATATATCATCTGCAAATAGTGATATCTTTATTTCTTCTTTGCCAATTTGTATCACCTTGATCTCTTTTTGTTTTCTTATTGTTCTAGCTAGCACTTTGAGTACTATATTGAATAGATAGGGGGATAGTGGGCATTCTTGTCTTGCCCTCCCCTCCGCTCCACCCCCCCCCCCCGATTTCCTTGGGATTGCTTCTAGTATGTCTCAATTTAATTTGATATTGGCTGTTGGTTTGCAGTAAATTGCCTTTATTATGTTTAGGTATGGGCCTTGAATTCCTGATTTCTCCAATATTTTTAACATGAAGGAGTGTTGTATTTTGTCAAATGCTTTTTCTGCATCTAAGGAAATGATCATTGTGATTTTTTCTTTGAGTTTGCTTATATAGTGAATTATGTTAATGGATTTTCATATATTAAACCAACCTTGCATCCCTGGGATGAAACCTGCCTGATCATGGTGAATGATCGTTTTGATGTGTTCTTGGAGTCGGTTTGCAAGAATTTTATTGAGTATTTTTGCATCTATATTCATAAGGAAGATTGGTCTGAAGTCCTTTTTTTTTTTTTTTTTTGGTTGGGTCCTTGTGTGGTTTAGCTATCAGAGTAACTGTGGCTTCATAGAACAAGTTAAGTAGTGTTTCTTCTCTTTCTATTTTATGGAATAGATTGAGAAAATTGGCATCAAGTCTTCTTTGAAGGTCTGGTAGAATTCTGAGCTAAATTCATCTGGCCCTGGGCTTTTTTGGTTGGGAAGCTTTTGATAACTTCTCCTATTTCCTTGTGCCATATGGGCCTATTTAGATAGTTTACCTGCTCTTGATCTAAGTTTGGTATGTGGTATCTATCTAGAAAACCCTTCATTTAATCTAGGTTTTCCAGTTTTGTTGAGTATAGGCTTTTATAGTAAGATCTGATGATTTTTTTCAATTTCCTCCATTTCTGTTGTTATGTCTCCCTTTTCATTTCTGATTTTGTTAATTTGGATACTGCTTCTCCGCCCTTTAGTTAGTTTGGCTAGGGATTTATCTATCTTGTTGATACATTCAAAGAACCAGCTTCTGGTTTTGTTGATTTTTTGTATTGTTTTCTTTGTTTCTATTTGATTGATTTCAGTACTAAGTTTGACTATTTCCTGCCTTCTACTCCTCTTGGGTGAGTTTGCCTCTTTTTGTTCTAGAGCTCTCAGGTGTGCTGTTAAGTTGTTAATGTAAGATCTCTCCAGTTTCTTTTCCAGGGCACTTAGTGCTGTGAACTTTCCTCTTAACAATGCTTTCATTGTTTCCCATAAGTTTGAGTATGATGTGTGAACATTTTCATTACATTCCATGACATCTTTCATTTCTTTCTTTATTTCTTCCCTGACCAAGTTATCATGGAGTAAAGAGTTATTCAGTTTTCACGTGTGTGGGGCTTTCTGTAGTTTTTGCTGTTATTTTTTTAAATGCACTGTACAAGATCCAGATGCCTTCTGGCTAGGTCAGAAGGTGAAGCAAGTGAAAAATCACCACCCTTTCATCTTTCAAGTCTTTGATGGTGATGCTACAGTTCATTCAGATGCATGGCATTGTTGTGATTTATCATTGGTACAAAAATATTCCATGGGGCTTTCTGCTTAAATCTCCTATCCTAATAGTTCTTGGGATACAGACCAGGAAACTAAGATCAGACCAGTCCCAGTTACTAGACCAGTCCCAGTTACTAGACCAGTCCCAGTTACTAGACCAGTCCCAGTTACTAGACCAGTCCCAGTTACTAGTTGATTTATTCCAGGTGTAAGTTCAGAAACATTGAAACCAGCCCTGAAACAAATATAAGGACTTTCTATGACATGGATCTAGACTAACTCCATTTACCATTCAACTTCCTTCAACCCCAACTCTGGTAGAGCAAAGATGCATTTTGTGGTACCCAGGAATTAGCACTAATTTCATTTTCTTGATACAGTTAGTTCCCAAGGATATTGTCATTTCTCCTCAACTTGCTGTTGTATGGATATGTAGTTGCACATCCCCTGGGGGAATCTTAGAGGGATATTTACTTTGTAGATTTATGTTAATGTGATGGATTTAAAGAAATGACTCATTTAGTGAAGTGTTTACCACATGATCGTAAGGGCCTGAGTTCAAACCCTGGAATTCATGTAAAAATCCAGTGGTAGAATGTGCATATAATCCTAGCGTTGGGGAAAGCAAAGAATGATAGCTCCCCAGGAATCTCTGGCCAGACAGGCCTAGCTAAATGGCAAGTCCCAGGTCCCAGTGAGAAACCTCCCAAAACCACAAAGTGTTCTGCTCCTGAGAAACAACACCCAAAATTGATGTCTGTCAACACACACACACACACACACACACACACACACACACACACACACATCCAGGGGTATCTGCAACCACCACAGCCAACAGAGTAACAATTCAATGAAAGTAAAAAGGTAGCTTGGTTCAACAACTTAATGGCTGGTATTGGTTCAAACTTCGGGGGTCTGACCCTGAGTAGTTTGTTTGGGCATACTTAAGTACAGCACAATTTGATAAAAATTCCCAGTGATAAATAACTCAATCACATGTGCAGAATAAAGCTTAAGACATGAGTACATCGAAATTCTTTGTAAAGCACATGAGACATCTTTCATAAAGATTGGTTCTATAGATGGACATGCTCACAATGTTTCTCAGGGAAGATCTGCCTTGGCCACACAAATAGTACAAAGGTCACAAGGCTATTAATCACATCTGCTCCAGGCTTCTGATCAGAACATAGGTCATACATCTCTCCATTCGAGGAGACAGCCACGTATGTTTAACATTCCTGGTTCTCCTGGTACTTATCTGTGAACACAAGAACCTCGACGTGCCCCACAAACAAGATCAAGTCTCTTCCTCAAGGAGACTTGATCTTGCCTCTGCTCAAGAGTCATCAGGTCTCTGACAAGCTTGTGTCTGGGAAAACAGTGGAAGTATACAATTCTCTACCACACGGGCAACTGGCAGCACCATTGCCCTCTGCTCCGCTCAGCTCCCAATGTTTCTGATTATATTGCTAGTTCACTTGGCTGCACATCTGGCAGTCCTAACGGCACTGATCAAACAGCCAAGCTGGGCACAGTGTTCTGATTCCCACTCTACACCATTTCAGTGATCCAGGTCATGTTGTCCCAGGAACTTAAGTGCTGCCACATGGTTTAGCTACTCTCAAAGCACTTCATAATGATGACAGCTATCACTTTTGCCTGCAGCTGGCAGGAGACAGACACTATGGATATCAGGACAATGGCTGTGTTTTCCCCATCAGTGAGTCTCCTAATACTCTGTCTTTTTAGGGGAATAAGGGAGCACTGTGCCTGAAAAAAATCCGACTTTTTTCTCTTAGTCTTTGGATTTCTTCTTATTCATGATAACAGGGAAGTTATGGAACCTTGACCTCTCTGAATTAATAATTAATATCTATCAGGTCCAAGTTTCTGCTAACTAGACAAGCAAACTGAGCGTCATTGAGCTAGCTTCTCACGATAATATCTATTTGGCAAGTCCTGGAATCTGGCCCACATTGATCTAACATTGTATGCTGACATTGATAACAAATACTGTCAGTCGGGATTTAGTCAGAAAAGGTAAGCTGCCTTGGATATTTTAAACAAAAATGACAATACAGTAGTTTTTGTTTTACAATGTTAGCAGGTCTAAAGTAAAGAAGAAAGAAGAGGTACAGTACCCAGGGCCAGGTACCATGAGAATCCCTCTCTACCTGAATGACTTTTCTAGGACTATATAGTAGAAAATCATAGACTAAGGGTACAAAATCATAAACCTGTTTTCTTGTAGTACTAGAGGGCTAGCATTATGCCAGGAGTCAGCAGGACTTATTTTTTTCTGAGGTCTCTCCAATAAATAGTCATTGTATTACTCATTTCGAACTCTACAGAAAAACAGAAGCAATATGATGAATGGATGGATTACTGATTGGTTGGTTAATTGGTTGATATCATAATGTTGGTTCAGGCACTTATACATGACAGAAATTCCTAAAATCCACAGTCAGCAAGCTAGAGACTCAGGACAACTGACAATATAGTTCCAGTCCATATTCAAAGTGTATATGCTAATCTGAGTCTGTCTCCAAAGGTAGACAATTTATATCCCAGGTAAAATATGGGCAGAGAGTTGATTCTCCTTCACTCCACCCTTTGTTCTGTTCAGTAAATTGGATGAGACTCACCCACATGCAGAATGACAATGAGCTTTTCTTAGCCTGGAGATTTGGAGTTAACCTCATCCATAGACACACCTAGAATCATGTTTAATGAGTTACCTGAGCACACTGTAACTGAGTGAGGTCAACATATAAATTCTATCCCTGTGTCTACACAGGGTTCTCTCCACTTGATCATATCTGAATTTTCTCCTAAAGACACCAGTTATATTAAGCTAGGGACAAATCTAAAGACCTTTAAAGACTCCAAAGTCTCCAAACACAGTTGCATTCCAAAGTACCAAAAGTTATCACTTGAGCACGTAAATGTAGGGAAACTGTAATTCAGGCCACAATCCCTGTTGTAGCTTTCTCGCTGTTGGGATTAAAAAAAAAAAAACTGACACAAAGCAACTTGGGGGAAGAAAGAGATTATTTCATCTTTTACTTCCAGTCAGCAGTTCAACATTGACTGAAGCTTGGACAGAGACTCAGGAGAGGAACCTCAAGGCAAGACCGCTTTCCATTGCAAGCACACTCATCTCCACACAGGAAACTTACAGCTGAGGCGGTATAGCAGAAACCATAGAGGAATGCTGCTTGCTGGCTCACTTTCACATTCATGCATAACTAACTTTTTCATACAGTCCAGGACCCCTGCCTAGGGAATGATACTGCCCTCGATGGACTGGGCCCTCAGCCCTCCCTCCCACATCAGTTAACAATTTTAAAAAAAATGCAGACTTTCCCACAGGCCAATCTGACATAGGTGGTTTCTCAATGGAGACTTTGAGACTGGGAGAAAAGAGTTAGTTTGACTTACACTTCCAGCTATAGTCTATCACTAAAGGAAGTCAGGACAGGAACTCAAGCAGGACAGGAACCTGGAGGCAGGAGATGATGCAGCTGTGATGGAGGGGTACTTTATTTTACTGGATTGCTCCTCATGGCTTGCTCAGCCGGCTTTCTTATAGAATCCAGGACCACCAGCAAAGGGATAACTATCCACAGTAGGATGAGCCCTCCCCCATCAATCACTAAGAAAATGCCCTATAGGCCTGCCTATAGCCACATCTTCTTTTTTCTTTTTTCTTTTTTTCCCCAGAGGACTTTAGCTTCATCAAATTGGCATAAAACTATCCAGAAATGAAATGGACAAAGTACATTGACATATTAAGAAAACAGAGGGACACTGAGGGACCAGACCACAGATCTAACATGGATGACATATAAATTATTATATAATCCTTAACACTTTAAGAGTGAAGGAGTGGGGCTAGAGAGATGGCTCAGTGGTTAAGAGCACCAACTGCTCTTCCGGGGGTCCTGAGTTCAATCCCCAGCCACCACATGGTGGCTCACAACAATCTGTAATGGGATCAGATGCCCTCCTCTGAAGATAAGTACAGTGCATTCATATATAAATTTTTTAAAAGGTGAGGAAGGTAATGCTACTAATAATTATAAACAGACAATAAATATACAATCAAATATCTCAGACTAACCAAAATATAACCTCTATATTAAAACCACTGCAGTGAAGGATTTGTTGTCTGTCTGTTTCCCACTCAATGACAAGTGACTGGAGAGTTTACCAATGGTGCCATGATCTTAGACTTTAAAGGAAGCACTCCCCACCCCAGGCCCTGGCAATGGGCAGAGATACTGTGGTTGGTGTTATTCTTCTATCACTCGGGGCAGAGCAGATGACAGTCCTTTGTTCATCCTGGCTTGTCACCCGGCTTGGTGGTCAAAGCTGCTTTATGCCTAGGACACATGAAAATCAAATCCAGGCAGTGCAGCACAGGAGAAGGAAAGTGGACAGAGACATGCCTTTCACCGTGCCACATTGTGCAGGCAGGGAAAGATGCCATAGACCTGCCCTCAGCCCCATGGCATAGGCAGGACATAGACACACAGAGCCCCACCTACCACCACATGGCAGAGCAAGGGAGGGAAAAACAGACAGAGAGCTGTGGACCACCAGTCTGGGGAGCTGGCCCGGCCTCTAGCAGGCTGAAGCACTCAGGAGAGTGGGCCCTGTACCTCACCTAGAGGGCACAGCAGAGCTAGCTAGCCCTGGTGGCACAAACATGAGTGAGACAGCCCTGAGGGTGTGAGCCAGGAGGAGCTGGCCCTGCCACTCCTTTGGGGTGAGGTAGCATGGGGTGTGGGGGGGAAGCCCTCCCACTGTGACCCCTCACCGCCTGCAGTCCTGAGAACAGATGAGTTGTCTCTGCCTCTCCTCTGCAACAGCATCCAGAAGGCGGGGCCCTGCAGGGACCAGGCAGGACAGTGGAGCTAGCCACAAGGGCGTGTGAGCAGGGAGCTCACAGACTGCAGCACTAGGGAGAAAGAGCCTGGCACCTTGACTGCGCTCCACAATGGCGCTGGCTCTGGAGGTGTAGGTGAGCAGACCTGAAGGGTATGAGAGCAGGGGAGTTGACCCTGCCTCCTGCCACTTTTGGCATTGGGTGGCCTAGCTGGAGCAGTGCTGGAGAGCTCGCCCTGGTGGTGCAGAGAAGGGAGAGCCGGTGTGCTAACCAGCTCAGCTACCACCCAGGCCCAGATCCAGGGCTCTGAGTTGGCCCACCCCTAAACCTACATTATCTGTGGACCTTTGGAGTACGTGGAAGGGTCTGTTCTGCTGATCCAAAGCTCCAGAATTGCCATGACACAGGGCAACCATGGGATAACTGGGAGGAATCCTGATGGGGATCCAATATTGATGGTGTCACAGAAGCCAGAGACCTCAAGGCACGACAATGACTCCCTGCAATGAACATTTGCAAATAACAATGTGTGGACCCAGGGATATACTATGGGACACACTGACATACTACAGTTTCCATGATGAGACTTTTCTGTGTGTGTGTGTGTGTGTGTGTGTGTGTGTGTGTGTGTGAATGTGTATGTGAGATTTTTTTCTATGTGTGTGTGTGTGTGTGTGTGTGTGTGAGAGAGAGAGAGAGAGAGAGAGAGAGAGACAGAGAGAGAGAGATGTTGCAAGAGTGAAGAGCAGATATGAGAGGACGTGGGGATATGAAATTCACAACAAATCAATAAAAACATTTTTTAAAAGGAACACTGGATTTTTTTTTACTGAGAATGGGAGATAGAGAGTCAATGTTGAAGCAGTTATAAAGTCCTGTAATCATCCAAGTGTTGGATTGTGGTGGCTGGAATCGAAGCGGTCACTGTAAAAGAGATTTTTTGATAAATTGGATAAGTACAATAAAATAAAACTTGAAATGACGCTGAGACAGCTCAGACAACTCTTAGCACAAAAGTTGGAGTGGCCATGTTAGGTTGTATTGCTAAAATAAAGCACTGACCACAAGTAACATGGGAGGAAAGAGTTTATTTCTTCTTAAACCTTCACATAACAATCCATCACCAAGGGAAGTCAGGCAGGAATTCAAGCAGGGCAGGAACCTGAAGCAGAAACTGAAGCAGAAGCCTGGAGAAGCACTGCATGGTGGCTGGCTCGTCTGCTTTGTTATACAGCTCAGGACCACCTGCCCAGGGACGCGTCGTCCACAGTGAAAGGGCCCCCCCACACACTATTCATTAATCAAGAAAACGACCTACTGAGTTGCCAACATGCCAATCTCATGAAGGCATGTCTCAATTAAGAGTTCCTCTTTACACATACCTAGGTTTGTGTCAAGTTGACAAAACCAAGCAACAGACCCTTGGCTCCTGCACCTTTTCTTATCTGGTTCTATTATTTCTTATCTGGTTCTATTCTTCAGTGATCTTACTGAATCACATGAATTTGGATATGATGTACTTCTTCTATCTGACCTCTGATCCTGATATCCAAATCAGGTTTAGTATCCCGACCTTGAATACCCAGCTGTGGTCTGCCCAGCTGAACCAATTGAAGAGCTAAAGAGAAGAAGATCCTCTGATCCCAAATGAATATCTGTCTTCTCCCTTTCAACCCTTTTCCTCCTTTCCTCATCCCCCTCAGAAGTTAGTCGAGAGTTGGCCAAGAGCTCTGGGTTACCCAAGCTTTGCCTCTCCATAGGTTCCTTGCTTTCTTGCTTTCTCTGACACACTGTGTCCAAGTTGTCAGCAACATCTTAAAGGTTTATCTTAAATGTCACATAAGCCCAACCCCTTGTCACTCTTCCCACCACCATCGCCCTGTTCTTATCCCCACCCTACCACCCTCAGATCACAGCCCTATTCCCAATGTCTCCTTTGTTCTTCATGTGATCCTTGATGACCTATCTTCACACAGCAAGAATAACCATTCTAGCAAGCTTGTCTAGCCTCTACCTGCTCACCAACTGCTCTTGAGAATATATTGCCTTCTCTATGACTCAACATTTGCGTTAGACTCAATTAAGGAACCAGAAAGTCATTCCAAGCTCTCCAAAACCATCAAAACACAAGCCTAGAGTACACAAAGTTTAGCAGGTGTCCTTGGACCTTGCATTTTATTCTCAGCCCTTTAAAAAGTGTGTGTGTGTGTGTGTGTGTGTGTGTGTGTGTATGTGTGTGTGTAGTCAATATGTCTTCCTTTTTATCCTCCTTAATGTGGTACATTTACACAATGGAGTGCTACTCAGCTATTAACAACAATGAATTCATGAAATTCTTAGGCAAATGGATGGAACTAGAAAATATCATCCTGAGTGAGGCAACCCAGTCACAAAAGAACACACATGGTATGTACTTGCTAATAAGTGGATATTAGCTCAAAAGTTCAGAATACCCAAGATACAACTCACAGACCACATGAAGCTCAAGAAGAAGGAAGACCAAAGTGTGGATACTTTGATTCTTCTTAGAAGGTGGATCAGAATACCCATGGCTCACAGCCAGGGTCCCCAGTGGAGGAGCTATAGAAAGGACCCAAAGAGCTAAAGAGGTTTACAGTCCCATAGGAGGAACAATAATATGTAGCAACCAGAGCTACCTGGGACTAAACCACCAACCAAAGAGTACACATGGAGGGACCCATGGCTCTACATATGTAGCAGAGAATGGCCTTTTCAGACATCAATGAGAGGAGAGGCCCTTGGTCCTGTGAAAGCTTGATGCCCAGTATAGGGGAATTCCAGGTCAGGAAAGGGGGGGGAGCAGGGAGAGGGAGGATGGGATAGGAGGTTTTCAGAGGGGTAACGAGGAAAGGGGATACCATTTGAAATGTTAATAAAGCAAATATCTAATAAAAATTATTTTAGTGGAAAGGCTTTTAGTTTTTTCCCATTTGGCAAGATGTAGACTGTGAGCTTGCTGTATATCACCTTTATTCTACTGATACGTTTCTTTTATCCCTATGTACTCCAGAACTTTTATCATGAAAGGATGTTGGTTTTTATCAAAAGACTTTTCTATATTTAATGAGATGAACGTAAAACTTCTACTTTTGATCTACTCATCAATTTATTAAAACATTGATTTATTAAAAAAAATTTATCCCCCTTATTTTTGAGGCAGGGTGTCTCTTTGAACCTGATGCGCACAGATTCAGTGGGTAGATAGTCATCGAGCACCGAGGACCCTGTTTCCTCCACCTCCCAGCACTGAGACCGCAGGAGGATGCTGCTGTGGCTTTTTCATGCGAGCTCAGGTCTTATCCTCACACAGTGAACACTTTTTCTGACTGATCCATCTCTCCAGCCCCTTCAACAGAAACGCCTCCGCCTGCCACTCTCATCTCAGCTCCAGAAATCTCGAGCTTCCCTCGCACAGATTCCTCCAGATTCCAAAAGGAGACAAATGTATTCTATGCCTTCACGTTGTTTCTCCTTTCTTCCCCTTATTCTCCAGATAATGTAGAAGAAAATGAGTTTGCAGTTAGACAGACTTGGGACAGACGCTGCCCAGTCACCTCTCACAGTCCTAGCATCTCATCGTTAATATGGGCATGGACCTACTTAGTGGGGTTTTAGGACATCAAATACGGCAAAATGTACAGAAATCATCACTGTTCCAGGGTCTCGATAGATGTCTCCTTGTTCCTTCACACACTCCCCAGTATCTTCAGCCCCGCCCCCCTTTCTTCTTTCTTTATTGTCTCTTTCTTCTGGAATCAATCATCAGCTTTGTGCAGGTCAGCCATGGATGGCTTGGCAAAATAAAGTGGGAAAGGGAAGCAGTAACAGGAGGCTTAGACACGCCCAATCCCCCAATTTGGATGTCCTAAACACAGACTCTCAAGTTAGAAGAGAAAAGCGTGTCATTCCTGCCGACTCAGTTCTTTGGCTTCTCTGGAATAGAAAAGGCCTGGTTGTACTTCCCTACCTTTCCAGCCTGGATCTATATATGAATGAACAATTTCTTCTGTGTCCAAGAGTAATGAGATATCTGAAATATAGAGGCTCTGAGAGGAGAATTCACTGTGGAACTGGTTTCATTTGATAGGACACTTAAATCTCAGTGCGCACAGAGAAACTATTTTGTTGAAATACAAGAGTCTTTGGCTCATGCCTTATCTTTCTTTATGTAACATAGCTTAGTTTAGTGGGGGTGAGAGTGCTATATGCAGACCTCCTCAAGGAAACCTACTCTGATACCACACTTCCCCATTTTATGATAGAGACATGGGGAATAGGCAGCAAACCTTTGTAGGGAAATAAAGACCTCTAAGCTATTAGGTTCCTAGAAATCTCTTTATGTGGAAAAATATGATCATAAATAACAACCAGCAAATTACAGACTGAGCGGGTTGCTGGCATGATTTGTTGGGTATTTCTGTCAGAACTGGCCCTGATGACTGACTACACATGCAAAATGTTATCCGAGAAATGAAGCACATTAAACGGCCTTCTGCCATTTACTACAGTTAGATTCGATGATGGTTTCCTACACGCTTTAGGCTCCTAACATACAAACAGAATACATTCTTTCAGGTTTTAAAAAAAAAATGTGATTTTCTGTCTTTCCCATAAGGAAATGGTCTTTGGGCTCTGGTTATGTGGCTTTGTGTTCTGTGGGCCTGAAGATATTCAACCGTAAACAGCAGTTCCCACCTGGAGGCACAGCCCAAGGGAAGAGGAGGTCCTTCATTGGAATGAGTTCATGGTGTAGAAAAGTTGACACACCAAAACGGGTGACTAGGACGGAGAAGATGGGTCAGCAAGTAACGCTGGCCTTTGCCTGATGACCCGAGTTTGGTTTCTAAAGTCCACACAACAGAAGGAGAGAACCAAGTCCCACGCTTGCACTGGTTTCACCCCCACCAATAAATAAATACTTTTTTAAAAATTGAAAACAACTGGTAGTTGTGCAGTGGGGGTGCATGCCTTTAATCCCAAAACTTGGAAGGCAGAGGCAGGAGGATTTGTGAGTTCAAGGCCAGCCTGGTCTACAGAGTGAGTTCCAGGACAGCAAACTTGATGGCTCTATTATTCAATTCAAAAAGAGATTTGGACTCTCTCTATGGTCCTGTCTTAGGGTTACTATTGCTGTGATGAAACACCATGTCCAAGAGCTAGGTGGAGAGGAGAGGGTTAATTTGGCTTACACTTCTGCACTGAAGTCCATCACTGAAGGAAGTCAGGACTGGAACCTGGAGGCAGGAGTTGGTGCAGATGCCATGGGGCGGGGGGGGGGGGCAGTTATGTGCTTGTTCCTCGTGGCTTATTCAACCTGATTTCTTATAAAACCCCGGACCGCCAGACCTGAAATAGCACCGTCCACAATGGCTGGACCCTCCCACATCAATAACTAATTAAGAAAATGCCCTGTAGCCGAATCTTATAAAGGCATTTTCTCAACTGATGTGACATTTTCTCTTTTCAGGTGACTTTAGCTTATGTCAAGTTGATATAAACCTAACCAAGACATGTCCTTAGGTCAAATAATGTTAGGTTCTCCTTCTAAACATGTGTACAAGCAGAAATTGTTCAGTCTCTTGGTGACTTGGTTATCTATATCAGTAATTAACAATAGCAAGGAACTGAACGTAGTGACCCCAGATTCCTAAAGCTCTGGCTTTCATTCAAAGGGAACTTGATTTCCTTTTCCTTTAAAGCCTATCTAGCAGGCCACCGCTGGCTGTGCAGGGATGAAGGCCAGCACCCAGGAGATGAAAGCAGGGCTGTGGCAAGGAGATGTCTCTGGAGCTCAAGAGATGGTTCAGCAGCTAAGAGCACTTCCTGCTCTTCCAGGGGACCTAAGTGCAATTCCCAACCCTGGCTGCTTTAGCTTATAACTTCCTATGGCTCCAGATCTGGGGAAGATCCAATACCCTCTTCTGGCCTCCACAGGCACCTGCATTCATATACACATACCTACATGTAGATACACAAACACACACACACACACACACACACACACACACACAGACACACATACACTCAAATAAATTTTAAGAGAACTTATGTCAAAAAAAACCAATATGGATTAATGAAAAGTATTACAAAAGTATACTTTATATTATTAATTCAGAAACATTTGAAACTATTTTCATATTTTCAGATAACTTCAAGACTTGCTTACTGTTGTTTATGTAGATAACAATAAATAAATAAATAACCCATGTCAGCAATCGATGGGAAGCAAACACACACAGTCTTGGATGCCAGAGCCTAAGGGAAAACAGAATATCTGTTACTCCCATTTTTTATTAAAAAAAATTCAGATTTCAAGAGAAGATGAAAACCACTTCCCACCACCATTTGCACCAGGGAGCCAGGAGACTCTACAGCATTCTGTGCACAGCTCACCAGAAGAGAGTGATCTCCCAGCAGCACTTTCACTTCTGAGTGCAGACTTAAGATCTCCACCTTCTCTCCGGAAGGGAATAGCTAGGAGCACACAAGGCACAAGATCAGTGGAGCCGCTGGGACGGAAGTCTTCCTGCCGCCATTGGCATCAGGGAGCCTGGAGACTCCACAGCCTTCTGTGCATAGCCTGCCAGGAGAGAGTGATCTCCCAGCAGTGCTTTCACGCCTGAGCTCAGGAGTAAGGACACAGGCTTACAGGCTCACAGGAGGAACAAACTCCAGCCAGAGACAACAATACCAACTAGCACCAGAGATAAACAGATGGCGAAAGGCAAGCACAAGAGGCCTACCAACAGAAACCAAAGCCACATGGCAACACCAGAATCCAGTTCTCCCACCACAACAAGTCCCGGATACCACAACACACCGGAAAAGCAAGAGTTGGATTTAAAATTGTATCTCATAATGATGATAGAGGGCTTCAAGAAACACTTAAATAACTCCCTTAAAGAAATACAGGAGAACATCGGTCAACAGGTAAAAGCTCTTAAAGAGGAAACACAAAAGTCTCTTAAAGAAATAGAGGAGATCATGGGTCAACAGGCAGAATCCCTTAAAGAAGGAACACAAAAATCCCTTAAAGGATTACAGGAAAACACAAACAATCAAGTGAAGGAATTGAACAAAACCATCCAGGATCTAAAAGTGGAAGTAGAAACAATAAAGAAATCACAAAGTGAGGCATCTCTGGAGATAGAAAATCTTGGAAAGAATTCAGGAGTCATAGATGCAAGCATCAACAACAGAATACAAGAGATAGAAGAATCTCGGATGCTGAAGATTCCATAGAAAACATTGACTCAACAGTCAAAGAAAATGCAAAATGCAAAAAGCTTGTAACCCAAAACATCCAGGAAATTCAGGACACAATGAGAAGACCAAACCTAAGGATTGTAGGTATAGACGAGAGTGAGGATTTACATCTTAAAGGCCCAGTAAATATCTTCAACAAAATTGTAGAAGAAAACGTCCCTAACCTAGAGAAAGAGATGCCCATGAACATACAAGAAGCCTTCAGAACTCCAAACATACTGGACCAGAACAGAAACTCCTCCCAGCACATAATAATCAAAACACCAAATTCACTAAACAAAGAAAGAATATTAAAAGCAGTAAGGGAAAAAGGGCAAGTAACTTATAAAGGCAGACCTGTCAGAATCACACCAGAGTTCTCACCAGAGACGATAAAAGCTAGAAGATCCTGGGCAGACCTCATACAGACCCTAAGAGAACACAAATGCCAGCCCAGGCTACTATACCCAGCAAAACTCTCAATCATCATAGATAGAGAAACCAAGATATTCCATGATAAAAACCAAATTTGCACAATATCTGTCCACAAATCCAGCCCTACAAAGGATAATTGATGGAAAATGCCAACACAAGGAGGGAAACTACACCCTAGAAAAAGTAATAAAGTAATCTTCCAACAAACTCAAAAGAAGATACCCACACAAACATAAAAATAACATAAAAAATAACAGGAAAGCAACAATCACTATTCCTTAATATCTCTTAACAACAATGGAATCAACTCCCCAATAAAAAGACATAGACTAACAGAAATATTTCTCATGTAAATTTTCAATTTTATCAGAAAATGTTTGCAATTCCCCTTTTAATTAATTTAGTAATTTTTATGTCTACCATTTTATCTGCATTATTTTTCATGATAATCTTGAATTTTAATGTCTGCATATTTCCTCTATTTTATCAGAAATGTTTTTAATGTAAATCTTTGATTTTATCACAAATGTTTCTAATTCCACCTTCAATTAACTTAGAAAGAGTTTTTATATCTACTATCTTATATGTAAAATTTTCTATGAAGTAGTCAATTTTAACATGTTTGTCTATATATTTCTTGAATTTTACCAGAAATATTTTCTATGTAAATATTCAATTTTATCTGAAAATGTTTATAATTCCACCTTCAATCAACTTAGAATTATCCCTATGTCTATCATTTTATCTGTATAATTTCCATGATAATCTTTAATTTTAACATGTTTTCTATATATTTCTTCAATTTTATCAGAAATATTTTTCATGTAAATCTTCAATTCTATCATAATATTTCTATTTCATATTTCAATTAATTTAGCAATGTTTTACATGTCTACCACTTTCTCTTTAATTTTCCATGAAAATTGTCAATTTTAACGTGTTTTTCTATGTATCTCTTCTATTTTATCTGAAATATTTTCCATGTAAATCTTTAATTTTATCATAAAGTGCTTTTACTTCCCTTTTCAATAAAAAAAATTAAAAAATAAAAAATAAAAATAAATTTAAAAAAAGAAGATGAAAACCTTGATTTTTGTTATTTTTTTTTTAGGTTTTGTAAACACTGCTTAGTTTCAACCAGTGAACTATGACCTTGACTTCATAGCTTTTGGCCTCCTTTTGGCTTTACCTCTCTCTCTCCTTAGTGTAAGAGGAAGTGGAGCCCCACTGGCTCCTGCTGGTTCTACATTGTCACCATAAGCATGCTGTCACTCTGTGGCCCTGACTTTCAGGATCCAGGAAATTTTGGCTGTTCCCAACTGGTCAAGCAAAAATAGAGGGACTTTGAATATAAAGCTGTAAGATAGGCGTGTATTCCCGGTAAGGGCAGCAGCAGTAACACTCTAGGCATGTCACTTCCTATGATCAGAGTTAGGGGTGTCTCTGAGAGTAAGGGAGAGTTTGTTCTGGGGTGTCTGGGTGCTGAAAGTAGAAAATACTTTAGAATTACAATTAAGGCCTTCAGTAAAAGTCCAAGATTCCAATACCATGGAAGGTTCCATGATAATTCTCTCTAGGCCTTAAATTGCCCAATCTCCTGTAACATCTTCTTTAACCTAGTATGTGTATGTTGCTTTTCAGTCACTATGAGAAAAAGAAAGCTCCAAGACAAAGAAGAGTTTGGCTTATTGTTCCAGACAAACAAACAAAAGTGTCACAGCAAGGAGTCTTGGCAAGAGGCAGACATAAAGGCTGCAAGAGGAAGCTGAGCACTCACAAAGAGGAGAGAGTGAACTGCAAGTGGCTTGAAGATTTAAATTCTCAAATTGCACCTCCAGTGATACCCTTCCTCCAGCAAGGCTCTGTACCACCTAAACCTCCCCCAAACAACTCCACCAACTGAGACCAAGTGTTCAAATATCTGAGCCTATGGGAGACATTCTCCTTCAAAGTGGAACAGTTTCCCACCCTCCCATATACCCAGGCAATGACGACCATTATTCTGTTTTCTAATATTTCCTCCTAGTTTTCATCTCTATCACCTGATACTCATAGCTTCCTCTGTGTGTGTGTGTGTGTGTGTGTGTGTGTGTGTGTGTGTTTATTTATTCATATTATTGGACTTCTCCATTATCAACACCTCTGACTAAAAGATATGTCTCATTGATACCATTGCTCTTAGCACCAGTACATAATGGTCTGGTTACATAAGATTCCACGTGTAAAATGCACCTAACACAGTATTCATCACACAGTGGTTTATCATCATTTGTCTTCTTCCCCTTTGACTGGTTGGAAGGATGAGTGGTTTTATGTATAAACAGATATGTGGACTGGCCTATAGGAGAAGAAAGTCCTTGGAGCACCCAAGTAAAACCAAACAATATACCTTTAGGAATATACTACTTCATCTGTACATGTGTAGGGAGTACTTGAGACAATACAACTGTGGTAGTTTGAATACACTTGACCCAGGGAGTGGCACTATTTGGAGGTGTGGCCTTGTTGGAGTAGGTGTGTCACTGTGGGCATGGGCTTTAAGACCCTCTTCCTATCTGCTGGAAGCCAGTCTTCTCTTTGCTTTCAGAATAAGACATAGATCTTCTAGTGCCATGCCTGCCTGGATGCTGCCATGCTTCCCCTATGATGATAATGGGCTGAACCTCTGAACCTAAAGCCATTCCCAATTAAATTTCATCCTTATAAAAGTTGCCTTGATCATGGTGTCTGTTCACAGCAGTAAAACCCTAACTAAGACAGCAACAAAGACCATTGCCATTTCAAATAGCTAGCTGTAGCTTCTCAGGACAGCTGAATGGAAAACATGAAATATCTCTATAGTTCTAGGCCTCAACTTCAGAGATCTCCATAGCAGGATCTTTTCCATATCCATCTGCCAAAATGAAGAAACATCTTCCAAATGAGCTACTGCCCAAGAAGCTAGACTCAGATTTTAGAGAAGTGTCCATCGTTTTCACAGAATTCACATTCATACCTGCTCTGTAGATCCACCAAGCACCTATTTTTTTTATATACAATAAAGCTAAGGTTACTTTCTATATAGTAACAGAAATGCTAGACAGTGGTTATGCATGATGTCACTTTGACCTTACTACCACTGCAAGGAAAAGGTGGCATCATTATTTCACAGATGAAAACATAATAAGTTACTTATTCTACATTTATATCTAAGAAACAATCCAACTAGTATCCCAGATCATCTTCCTCCAAAACTTTAGTATTTACCATTTGAGTGATAGGGTTTAAGTGTGTAGACCAAATTTCAGGGATTGGAACACCCAAGTAAGACATAATTTCTAAAGTCATAAGCAAATGGTACTTCGGAGGTGAAACTTCAGGAGGTAACTGGGTCCTCAAGGCCCTCGCTCGGGGTAACTTTATTTGTGGTTTGTTATGCTAATGGGTTGTGGGGAATAGCTTTGTGATGGAAGCAAGAATTGTCTAGAAAGCTTGCAATGACTCATTGTACGATGTCCTAGACCACCCTGAGGCTCAACAGAGAGTCCCCACCAGCAGGAAGGTCTTACCAAATGATGCATCACCAGAATGATGACTTCCAGAACAGTTAACTACATAACCCTCTCTTCTTCATAAATTCCCCAATCTATGGTATTCAATTTTAGAAAACAAAATGTATAAAGGAACTTGTGCAGTTATTTCTATCTCTATATTCTATTTCTATTTCACAAGTACAAACAGAGCCCCCACCACTGTGCTCTTATTAGACTGATAGATTGCAACATATCCAGATGCCTTTTCTATGTATTCTTTCCTCCCCCAACTTGCTTCCTATCCCAAGATAACCTGGAGCTGCTGCTCCTCCTGCCTTCTCTGCCTCTCAAGTGCTGGGATTATGTGCACGCATCTGGTTCACAGCATACTCTTTTGAAACATAGTCTCACGCAATCATCTCCTCACTTATTTTTCATTGTGAACCACCTTTGAGTTAGAAAATCCTGTGAAGAAAATCACACAAGCTATGTCTCTGTAAACTCTAGACAGCTTCAACACGTCTGAAAATTTTCCACTTTTGTTCCCAATGTATTTTTTTGAATAAGTCATTAATAATATAGTTGATCAA